>CM060462.1:17161398-17598898 GCA_030544235.1 Lepturacanthus savala | reverse complement strand
TAACTTAAAAGTAATGCAACAGTAGTGTAACGCCTTACATTTTAAATACAGCAATATTGTAATGTAACAAAATACTTTGAATTGACACTAAAGTAATAAATAATGCATTACAGTTTTAAAGTAACTTGCCCAACACTGTTTATTAAGACTGTGAAACATGAACGTTAAATCCCTGTTGTATCGTAACACAATCTTCCATTAATTAATAAAGGACGTCCCTCGGCTAATTAGGACGCTGCTGGTTTGGATTGTTCAGATTTCATTGACAGCGGCGAGTAAGCTTACAGCTGTCCTCACAGATTGATTCAAATATTTCACCATCTTGATTGAGGTAAGTAAACCCCCCCCATAAGAAGCTCCTCACTTAATGCAAATATATAAAAAAAATGGATGGATGGGACCAGCTAAGGGGCTGTAAGATCATGATTTTCTCACCTGTAGAGCCAAACTATCAATGACCCCATCATACTCACAACCATTGTGTGAATCCATAGCCTAATATACTCTATTCCTCTGTGCCGTCATCCAAAAACCTGTTCAAAACACATCAATGAGCCACTCCGTCGTACCTGGCGACATGTTCCTTCACTAGCTTGTTGCGCTGCGTCACACAACCTCTTGACTTTGTACCGAAGGTCTCTGAGAAATGTATAATTGAGTACAAAGTCAAGAGGTTCCGTCTTTCTTTGGTGGCGTTTCTAAACACGCTATGGTAATCACCGTCTTCGGGGACAGAGGAAAACGTCGCCCAATGCAGCTCCGTGATGCCTCGACGTGTTTTTATTCAATTAAAAAAAGAGTTAATAGTAACTAGGAAAATGGAAAAAAATAAGGCCTCTTTAATAGTTCTGAGCTCTATGGTACAGAGGAATAAACTTTATCAGGCTTTGGATACACAGGTCAGTAGTGCTTTGGCTTGGTGTAAGATTTGTACAAAAATATTGAAAATCACCAACCATATTCTTTAACGGGATGGTAAAACCTCTTTAGACCTCTAAAAGTATTCCAATGAAACGATCTGAGAAGGTACGATGACCTTTTACTTTTCCTTTGTATCCTCCGGACAATTCTGATCTGTGACAAAGGGCCTTAGCTTCATTTTAATGGGTGATGACCAAAAAAAATATTAGAAAACGCAGCCCATTATCGCCCTGAAGACATGCATGCTGGGTATTAAGGGTAACACCGCTACCACTGGGTTCAAACAAAGCACCGCTCTCGGAAAAACAGGGTCAGTCCCAGAGCCACGGACTGTGTTTACTCACTGGTCCTCAATGTGGGGGGGAAATAGAAAAACAGACAAATTTTTGACCACAGGGATCAATGAAGTCTTAATGTAACTATGACATATCTCTAACGTAAGCCGCATCGTCACAGAGTTAGTAATCTCCCTGTGAAGTGACGAACCTTTTTCCGGACGGCACCGGGCGCCAATGAGAGCACGACAGGATGCCTCCGAACTGAACAGAGAGAAGATTTATAAGGTGTTTAAAGGGAACAGGTGTGGGGGGGGAAGCTGTCGGGAAAACAAAGATAATTTGAATGTGCGCATATTCTCCAACCATCCCCGAAGAGGTGGAGTCACGCATCCGCCCGGTGCGCAGTCTTTCTTGGAAGTTGCAGTAAAAGGGTAATGAGTGTACACTCATGCACTGTATAATACCAGTAGGTTTGCGACTTAACCCTGTCTCCATGGCAATTGCTGCAATGATGACAAATTTGCTGTTTCAATAAACAAAATGACTAAAAATTCTGGAGCCTTAACTGGATGCCTCACTGTTGTGTGCGTGTGCTTTTAGAGATATAGTCATTACGGGGCGTAACGCAGGAGGGACGCGTTAACGCGGGAGGACATGTCACACACAAAGGACCAGAGAGTGAAACAGCATCGCTTTGTCAGCCTGCAGCCCGTGGGTTCACACGTTAAGTCAGCAAAGTACTTCAGCATACTCCTGAAATGTTTATTTGCAAGGCTACCTTGCACCATACAGCTCATTCTCCTGAGGATGAGTCATCCGCCGGCTACATACACTACATTTGAGGTGGGCTTTCGGATTAAGCTCCTGGAGGAGAATGTAGAAAAGGGGCGCTGAACACTGAACACTGCTGAGCCATCACAGCTCTACTGATTTTCTGTCACATTGTTTCACAACAGGAGACATTACCTGGTAAAGGAAACTGTAAATCTCACCCATCCCCCGCTAGAACCACCGCACAAGGTCCTGTCCGCAGTCAGGAGAGTATTGATGAAGGGGCTCAGGTGGCACGTTGTTTTCGGCAGTAAAAATGTGGAAGGGAAATTATCACCAGAAGGATATCTTAAAAAGAAAAAGAAATCTGCTAATACACAAATGTGTATTACAGGCGATACAGTCGATCTGACGCATAGTAGCGTGGTTTTGTGCCATCTTGGTTTGTGGATGTGACAGACAGTGAGCATTACGATGTCCTTGAGGGTGGATGTATCCAAAGTCAGTCAAACAAGAAACTTTTTTTTTTTTTTTTTTTTAAAGTAGACACTCCTTAAAAAAACAATGCATTTTTATGTTGGAAAAAAAAAATCATTCGAAGCTACCAGTGCTTATATAAAATCTGCATCTACAAGCATTCACACCTATACCGGCGTTAGCTGGCGACACTTACCTTATCCAGAATGTTGGAATGCCAGATGTCCTCCGATATAGTAGTAAACGGCTAATAATTGAGTTTTCTATTTCTTTGCTTTCCACAGTTGGATGTACCGAGCAGAGATGGTGTAAAAAACAATCTTCACATGCCTGCTTTACATGCCAAATCCAGTGTGCATCCCAGGAATTTCCATAACTCCCATTTAAATATTTGCCTTAACCATCACAGGACAGGACAACGAGCAAAAAAAAAAAAAAAAAAAAAAAGCTATCACTTTGTGCTTCAATTATGTTGCCATTTTTTTATATAGAACTCCTGTTTTAGTCTTTAATTTGTCGAATTGATCTACAAATGTGTCCCCGCAGAAAAAAAAAAAAAAATTAAGAGGACTTTTGTTTTTAATTGCATATTTTTGCAGGAACATGATCAAAACACGTGATTAAAAGTTGAAAGGGAGTTAACCTGCTACAAAACTACATAAAACTCCATAATATATAAACATATGAGTCCATCAGTGTGAGCTAATAAATAGAATGAGTGTGATACACATTTGAATGACCATTTGAATCTGAAGTATGAAACTCAAATGTCTGGAAACAAGAATTGACATGAACACATATGGAGCATGCTTCCATATTTTAAGGGGACATATGCATATGATTTTGGGGCCAAAAAAAACAAAAGTGACACAATTAGTGGTGAAAGGACAGCCACTGTGACATATAGCTTTAAGATATCAGGTCATCTAATTAGACAGGGGACAAAAAGTTCACAGCTGTGACGTGCTGCCTTGTGGGAGTCAGGAACATTGTAGGAGGGATCATAAGCTTATATTTGTGGTAGCTGCCGTCTCTCTTGCCGGTTCATGCAGAAAATAAAGACTCTTTTAGGGTGTCTGAACGGAATTTGGATTATTGTTTGTTAATCAAGCTTAAGCGTTTGTGTGTATGCATGCTGTGACGTTTCATCTCCATGAAAACACCTTTGTTTTTAGCAGCCTAGTCTGCTGTGTAGGTTTATGACAAGCACTCGTCTCTGACTTTGCATGAGGTGCAGTAAAGGTTATTCGTGCCATAATGAGGGAAACAAAATAAATCAAAAACAAATCCAAATCCACTTGTGTGAATGAAAGTGATGAAAACAAGACGGCTCCATATAGTAACATAATGGCAATCAATTAAAAGTGCTCTGTCTTGAGGGTGAAACACCATTAAAGTCACAGTGATCTTTGTTTGACAATATAAAAATAGAGTTAACAACTTTGTGACGCATTTGCACAGAGGTGTTTTTTTTACTAACAAATCACAACACATAGCATGTAATGTCTCTCAGGGAGGCAAGATAAAACAATGGGTCCGACATGATCTGAGATTCTACCTGCAGTTGCTAAGCAACACCCACCTCCAACCTCTCAATCTGTCCCATTGGTCAGCAGGAAAAACGCACAAGGCGCCCCATTGGCTAAGAGAAAGTTAATAAACTTTAGCCAAGACCTGCCTCCCTGTGTGTGCACACACTCTCTCTCTCTCCCCTTCACACACACACACACACACACACACACACACACACACACACACACACACACACACACACACACACACACACACACACACACACACACACACACACACACACACACACACACACACACACACACACACACACACACACACACACACACACACACACACACACACACACACACACACACACACACACACACACACACACACACACACACACACACACACACACACACACACAGAAGAGATTCTTGTGAATGAGAGCATGAGGGT
Source organism: Lepturacanthus savala (assembly GCA_030544235.1). Taxonomy (NCBI): domain Eukaryota; kingdom Metazoa; phylum Chordata; class Actinopteri; order Scombriformes; family Trichiuridae; genus Lepturacanthus; species Lepturacanthus savala. Next base: position 17,594,474 of record CM060462.1, on the reverse strand, counting down.
GTCAGTGCTTGCGCAGTACAGTGCTGATATATGCATTGAGCTCCTGAGCTAAAAATAAAGATCACACTGAATGCTGTGCCACTGAAAGAAGTTGCAAGACTGAATTCAAAGTGACAAGTCTAGTTCTCTCCAGACAGAGTGATGTGGTCCCACCCTCATCATAGCTCCAGGAGGGGATTTTTTGACGTTCGTTTTTAGTATAGAATTCTAATAATAAACTGCTTCCAAGTCATTCTTCACATTTGATCAGGCTAAAAATGCAACATAGGAAAGCCTAAAATATCTTTGAAATGCAATAGAAAACTGGGATAAAGCAGCATTATAAAGCAGAGGTAGCAGCAGCATTATAAAGCAGCTATAGTAGGTAGTGGTTCCCAAATGTTCCTGTGTGACGTGCAGCCGTGTCAGATGACGCAGCCTTCACCAGCACCATCATCACTCCCTTTTGAATAGATGATAAACTGGATGTCACTGAACACTTCTTAGATATTGTTAGAATATTTTACATTTTAACCAACTTGGAATGACAGAAGCTGGATGTTTTAACCACTTAATAATTTTATCCAATTTTGGGCTTTCTATTCCAATAATTTCATTGCTATTATCTATTATACAATCACTTGACCTGATCTAACTACTCCATAATTAAGATGAGTAATCCACTCTTAATTTATCCATTACTTTCAATTTACCGCCCATTCATTAACTGTTATAATTAGAATTAGCTATAACCTTTAATCCATTTAACTGTTGAACTATTAATTTTAAGAAAAATCTTTAACTATTTACCCTATTTATTAATTACTTCTGACCCATTATAAACAGTTAACCCCTATGAAATGATAGCTGTTACTGTTCAGCTATCACTTTGTTTATGCAGTACTTTATTGTTTTTACTAACAATATAAACCATTTTGTCCATTACTTTTATAACAATCACTACATTTTAGAATTACATTTTCAAGTTTAGTCAATTTCAACCATTCACCCATTAGTTAAAGCGATCTAATAAAACCATTAATCGACCATTTTAAAGATTTCAATCATTTATCCATTACGTTAATTCCACTGTCTATTCATCTATTACTTCACACCAACTTCAGTAATAATTTGTAGCCGACTACTTACTTACTTACTTTTAACCGCAGATTTAATTTCAATTTCACGCATTCTCAGGTGCCCCATGTGGCGTTACATGTCACAGCCGATTCAAACCAGCAGCGACTGAGAAAACCCACGTCTGACCTGTTGAATGCAGCATTTACAATCATCCCAACAATCGCTGCAGTCTGGGTTCATTTGTTCCCCCCTAAGGACACGTGAAGTAAAACAATCAGTTTTATCTTTGTTAGTTACGCTGCAAGTCACTTGGTTAAATTGTTCACGTTCCCTACAACACTTGTTTATCGCTGGAACAACTTCAAAATCCAAACAAGCCACATTTAACTCATTAACACACAAAGCATCAGATATTACATCTTAGAAGGATATTAATTTATTGAACAGCCACAGAGTCTCTATTATGACATATCTATAATACCAGTCTATAAACCATACAATCACAACGAGAATAAAAACAGAGTAGTTTCATTTTTGTCGTTTGGATACAGTCGACCTCTAAAAATTAGCTGCCCTGCTACATTTAGTAGATAAAACCCAGAAGATCCACAGGACTTTATTTTTCCTCACAGTTATTGTGTATGTGACTGATTTCATTTTAAAATCTGAGCGTAGGCATAGAGAAGATAAATATTGGTCTTCACACAAATGACCAATAACTACACAATGTTTTTAAACATTCTTATATTCTTCTTTTTTCTTTCAGGTCTTAAAAAATAAGGAATACTCACAAAAGTTTGTTTCAACAGTTTAAAAAAAAACAAACCAACAACAAAAAAAAAAAAAATAAAATCTTGCCTTAAATCCGCTTGGTGACTCGCTTGAACTGTTGTGACGTTTTATAGAAAAGGGACTTGGCCTTTGAAGGAGGTTGAAGGAGGCTCAGGTTTCCTTCAGAAATGCTCCTCACGACTCTCCGAGGCTGGTCCTCTGAACCTGATAGAAGACGCAAACACACACACAAAAAAAATGTAAATAAATATACAAAGAATAGTATCAAGAAGGAGCAGAGCTGTGTGTTTTTCCTGAATATCACCAAAAAAATATTTAGATTTTTTTGTTGCTAAATTTCTAATATATGCCTATGAGTCTTGGCCATGATATTCTGCAGTGTACATTTCTATGACTGTCTATATTGTATTTAGTGAAGTGTGTGTTTTTATGTTGATATTTACCAGCAAAACGATGCACCCTGAGTGGCCCTGGGGCCACAGAGGGTTCTTTCTTCATACGCTTGGGTGCGGACAGGCCCTGTGTTAACTCATCTCTGACGCTGCTGCCATGAATGAAAAGGGACAGAGGAAAATATTAATCAAACACAAAACAAAAAAGAAGGTTTTTCTGTCTATGAATGGAACGCGTGTTAAGTAGATATTGTGACAGAGAAATTGAAGATCTCACTTGTTGAATCTACGTTTCCCTTGTGCAGCGGACGTCATGTCCATGTACGTCGGTTTGGCTCGTCTCACCTCTTGTAAAGATGGCATGTGTTGCCTGAAGGGAGAGATTCACATTAGCATAAAAAAACTATGACTATAACAATAGTCATTTTACAAAGTATCTAAATCAATGTTTTGGACCTGATATTCCTTTTTTTTTGTTTTTCATAATGCTGCACGATAACAAAAGATTAGCTAGCTTTAGCGTCTTATCATGACCCATCCATATATTTGAGACTTTTCTAATTACCAAGGCAAAGTTAGGTTTGCATTTAGTTGCAGTAAATCACTATATAATCAAACTGTAGCTCGTGCTGCTGCTGGTTGTCTCCCTCTAATGTCTCTGCCTGTTAAACTTTGCATGAATCCTGTCTAGGAAACTGCCCCTCGCCCACCCCGCAGTTTCAGAAACAGCCGCAGTAAAAGTAAAGTACAAAGGTTCTTGAAGTCATTGAGCCTCTTCCTCCAAATATGTGTCATCATTTAAACTGTTAATGCCATCTACAAAACACTCGTCGCGAGAAATATTTATAGAGGTAATGTTGTTTTCTGCTATCTAAATGCACTCCTTTGAGATATGACCCGTCTGTAGCAGGACAACTTAGTTACCAGGTGCTAAGTGCTCTCATAAATTCTGGATTAGCCCCGATCTTTAGTATTAGAGAAAAATCAACCCCTCTTGGTACAGTTTGTTTGTGTGTAGCACCGATGGTTGAAGCAATTAAAATTTGCCGTCTTGTAGTTTTGTTGATGGGATTTGAAATTAATTTAGAATTTAAAAAGATTTTCATTTGGAGCAAATTTATCCAATGGATTTGATAATAAACATGGGTCTTAATGGGAAGGTTCCTCTGCCGGATGCATCATTTACTAACATAAAGCCTTGCTGCTGCAAAATATTTTACACTCTGCTTTCCATTTCTAGCTGAAGCCTGTTGACTCAATGTTTCTGCAGATATTTGCACACGAGTATCTGTTTTGTTTTTAACAAAGTATTAGGGATTTGCTCATGTAGATTGGTTTAGTCACTACCCAGCCTGTGTCTTTTCTCCAGACTTGCTTTCTAAACATTTCATGGAACTGATTGGAGAGACGCCTGTGTTAGAGCCCTCTGAGCCAAGTTTGTGTTTTGTTGTTGGGATAGTATTTTTTTTTTTTTTAACAAAAGAATTCAGCATTCCTAATCTTGTTTACTGATGTTGGAAAACGGCCAAAATACAGTGCAAATTGTAATCTGTGGAGATGACAAAGACTAAACAAAAAAGGACCAAAGGAGCAACATTTAACAACATTGCTGTAAAATACCCAGTAAATACACTAAAATCAGAGAATAGGACACAGAAATATAAAGAAACCTAAAATACCTAGGTACAGTGTGTAAGAGTGAGTGGCATTTAGCAGCTTCTAGTGGAACCAACTTTTCCAAAAAGGAATAAAGTATATTAATTCGTATGAATCTAAATCATAATATGAATTATTAGGTCTCTATTACCTTTGACCAAAAAACCAAACCACCATGTCTATACTTGCAATCTGCAACTGAACCAATAGATGTCACCAGAAACTACACACTGTACCTTTAAGTTAAAAACGTTTGCATTTTCTTACCTTTTGGTAGGAATGTGGTTCCCCCCGCTGGCATTGGGACGACTGAGCGGTTGCTTGGGAACTGAGAATTGCACGGACCTTGATACTTGACAGGGTCCAGCGTCGCCTATTATGATGGTTGAATTCGTTGAAGCTTCCTCATCGTCTAGAACCTCAAAAGTCATGTTGGGATCCATGGTGGTGGAGCAGCCCAGCGGCAGGGCCTGAACAGGTTTCGGAGCGGGTTCCGGTGTGCACTGGAGCGGGTACATGCCCTCCTCGAAGACCTGGGTCTGGGAGACGGTGCTGGGGCTTTGTGGCGGCAGTGACTTGGACAGATTCCTCCTGATGGGCATTCTGGCCGACACTCCCTGTTTCACAGCAGGTTGCTTTTCTCCACCTATGAACCCAAACAGCAACAGAGTTAATATACACTTTATATTAGATAGATATAAAAGACAGAATGCTCACGCGTAGAATAATCCTTCCATGTGCATTTAGAAAAGAGAATTCAATTGATACAAAAGCTTCTTTGACCTTTATCAATTTCCTATCAATGAAAGTATTAACGACAATGCTGAAAGATATCAAAGCCCTCCTTGCAGTTCCCAGTCCCTGTATCACGCCATCCTTGGAAGGCACTTATCAGTGCATTCAAAACCAACGGCCTTGAAAACAAAAGCATATCAAACCACCTGACAAAGAAAGCGGGGCGGCAGTAAAAACGCTTGGGCCCTGAAATGCGGCTGACCCCCTTACTCGATCAGTAGTCAGTAATAAGTGCTCAGGTGCCAGCCATAGATTAAACAGTGCAATAAATAAAACATGCCACAACAGAGAAATGAGGTGGATCGTTCCCTAAAGTTCCACAAACGTGTGATCAGTAGTGTCCAGAATTTTTGTGGACGACACAAGGCAATTAAACCTCCTACATCCTTGCACATAACATAACAAAGTTTACAATGTCAAGATGGAGGAGTGATGTTATTCCCCTTAAAAAGCACGGATGTTTATAAATAGACCAGAACTAGAGGATTTTACCTTCTAAAAGCCTTGGAACTTTTTATCCCCCCCCCCCCGTCTGATTAAAACATGGCCTCAAACACATGAGTGTGAACTCTGCTTTTCAAAGGAGTAATTAAATGTAGGTACCTAGTGCTTGTTCAAGATTGAGAAATATATAAAAAAAGAAATCTCTTTGTTAATACATCATGGGATAGTTAGTTTGTTGCTCCCATAACCTGAAAATGTATCATCCCAGTGGGAGCCAGGGGACATACAGTATAAAATCATGGAGCAATAAATGTGCCCTACAGCAGTGGCCAATGTAATTCTATTAGCTAGCAGTTCTGAGACAGCCAACAGCTTTAACTATGGTTTAGCACAACACATATTTCTCATGACCTGATTTATGGCCGTTTTAATTTAAGTTTATTTTAAAGCAACAGTGGAGAACCTTAGTCTCCCCCTTCAGGCAGTGAGTTTTATTACAAAAACACTCCTGACAAACGCTGTAAAATGGTGGCTACATTTTTGTGAGCCACACACAACTCCCATGAAATGACTCGTATCAATCACAATTTGATTCATTCAGTCAGATAATATTAAGAATGTCTAGAAGAGCCATGTCATTACATTTATTTTTCCCACATTCACATTAGCAGAGGGCAGCATATATTCTGTTACATCAATGCCAGGCCAGGGTTTGAGGCAGAGTGCGCCATTGTGAGAATGATTAACCTAAATACAATACGATTACTAGACAGTGTTCGGGAGCCCCACAAGGATTGACATTTTTACCATTTGATATTTAAAATTTTAGCCAGATTTGCCTATTTTTGAGGATTAAAAGGCCAACATTTTGCTGAGTCCGTCTGTCACTAAGTGATCTAGTTTTAGCCCACTCATATGTTGCAGTTGGAATAGCAGTCGACTACTGACAGACAGCTGTACTACAACGCCATTATGGCACCGTCAAATGTTCATTTGTAGCTTGCAGTTTTAATAAGAATACATTATGTTTAGCTAAAATGATAATGAACCTTCTGGTTTCTTCTGCTTGTGACATTTTAAACACTAAAGCAGAATTATCAAGATATATCCTAATACAATTTTAAACTGGAGCAGGAGCGTTTTATCATGCAATTTTGTGCCTCATCGTCCTGATGAACTCGAAAACAATCATAAAAAACAGATTCCAGAGCAGAATGGTGTTGGATCTGTGTCTGCATCAGATTATAGAAGACCATTACACTCATGGCATTTCCTGCAGAGGTGTGGTAGTGTGTGTGTGTGGCCGGTGGGGGGGTGGTGGCTAAAAAGGGAAATATGCCAGCACATAAAGGAAGTGAGAACACTAAATGCAAAGGTAAATGACTGACTTATACATTACCCTAACTACCAAAATGCAATATTTAGCAAATGTGAGTCAGACTTCAGACAGCACACCGAGTGAGGAGACAGTGATAAATAGCCCTTTTCTGTGGCAGAGGAGTTGTTCCGAGCAATAAATGGCAGCAGAGTTCCTTCAATCACATATTTTTGGCTTGTAGGGGATTAATACATGCATGAGTTGCTATTTCTGGTGGAGGCTGCACTGAATTAGGGTCGCCTGGTTGCTGCTGCCTGTTTTTTATAGTGCGCCTTTTCTGGTTGGTGGAGCAGGGGAGTTTACGTCTGTTGACGTTTTTTCCTGCTCTGCTGTGGATCTGCATTTTCATGAATGAAGCTCAAGAGGGATTGGGAGGGTTAGATGCTAGACAGACAGAGAAAAACATTGGGAGGGTAGGCGGGAAAGAACGGTACAATGGAGGAAAAAAAAAACACAGACTTACGGACGTTTGAAGCAAAAGGCACAGCATAAAAATACCAGGGAGGAAAAAACAGGAGAGGTAAAAGGTAAATGATAGAATGGGGGGGAAAATATAAAGAGCAGCATGAAAGGGGGAAATGAAAAATCATGGTGATATCAATACATGCAAATGTGGGCATGTTGTGATCATCAGTGATTTGAGGAACAACATAAATGTGCTTTCAAACCGTTCACGTTAGTGCGATCTGCTATTAATAACCAGTCCACAAAGAGTTAATGCTCTTTCAAAATCCCAGCCCTCTCTAAAACCGATCACATTTGATTGGCTTAGGAGGCTGCAGGGTGGAGCCATTTCTCATAACATGCTGCAGTGACTCCCATTAAGAGCTGAGGAAGCAGTAAGGGACTGAACAAGCAGCGTCAGAATCAGATCACAGCAGTTTGCCTGAATGCTGATAAAACAGTTATTAAAACATTTGTGATTCAGAATGTGTCAGTAATAGAGTGGTGGTTTAACAGAGCTGATGATGCTGCACATAATTTGCAAGACTGTACCTATTGTGTGCGTCTACAGTACTTCTGTATACTACATGGATGCAAGGGTGGTTAGAGTGAAATGAAGACGGACAGGGTGGTTTTGAAGGATAAGTGTGAGTCAGTGAATGCATAATTGAGGAGGATGCACAGAGCTATGAAACTGTGGCTACATGATTCCAATAATGGAAACAAGCATGCTGCAAAAAAAACAAGTTATTTACAGGCTGAATAAATGACACTGATCATATAATATAGAAATGTTAATATTAAACTCTTTAAGTCCCTGGAAGGTGTGCATAGCTCTGGATTTTGTGTTGAAATTGTATGCATGCTTGGTGAATTATTTCATAAGATGCTGCTGCAAGATGGACTGAAGCAAACATTCTGCAGTTTATGTAGATATTTGAGGATAAATCATGATTCATATGTCACATATCTGTATTGAAGGAAAGGTATAGACTACTATATCCTTTTATACCGGTATATATTTTCTTGAGAAGAACAGGGAATATCATTAATATTCATCATTATTTTAGTACAATGTAAAAATAAAACATCTAGTTTAGTTTTTCACATATAAATGTCGAGTGTTAGATTTGAAACAAACTGCAAACTTGTTAACAATAAGCTTGTAAGATTGTAATATTAGTAAAATATGAGCCTGTGCAGGGAAAGAAACACAAAGTATAATCAAGAGAAAATAACAATAATGCACAAAAAGACTGAAAATAAAAAGACAATAAAGCAGCTGGCTTATAAGACATAAAGAGGTGTTAGGCAGACAGACCTTACAGAAAGAAGGTTCAGGTTTTACTAGAGACTTTTAAAACTGAAAACTGTATCAAGACTTCACACATTATAATAAGTTACAGGAAATTTAATAGCAGTAGTATGAAACCCCCTGGTGCTTTCATATTTCATTTCCATTCAAGGAACTCTGGTCACCTGGCAAGAGTATTTCTTTTAAAAGTTACATTTCCCACAATATGCTTCAATGAAATGTAGACCACCTGCAGTAAATATCATTACAGCCAATTGGAAGTGCAATATTTCACAAAAAGTTTTTTGTGTTACAAATCCCCACAGGTTCTCCATGTACAGTTCCCCCTGGCGAGTATTTATATCATTTCATTATTCAACAATGGGCCAGGATATAACGTCTGCAGCCAGACTATAAATCAAAATTTAATGTCAGATTTTTATTGTGTATTTTATTACTCTGAAAGAGTCCTTTTTGCTAAACATCTAAAACATGTTCCCCGATTAGAAATCAACATGAAAAAGTGAAGATTTGGATTTGCATATGACATATTAAAACATCATTTTATGATCTGTGTGTTCTGCTTCGGTAAAGAGCAGCATCATCTCTCAAAGTGCGTAAGGTGTAAGTTTGATGGATCGACTTAAAGGTGACACGAAGAGAGCAAATGAAGGAGATGATTGACAGGTGGGTGGAATTTAACAGGTACGCAGGGGTTGAGATTAATGACTTCAGCATGTTTGCAAGACAGTGAGAGAAAGGAGAGTAGATTTACCTTTTGGCAACGGCGCAGCACTGCACAATGATGTTCTTTTTGTGTGCCGCTCTGCACCTGAGTTAGAAAAAAAAAAATCATAAAGAGATTCAACAAGATGAAGAATCATCAGCGTCACCACAAATACAATAAAGATAGCTTGAAAATCTACTGCAAACTCTCAGGGGAGGGTTGTTTCATCACAAAAATGCTGCATTACCCTTAAATGTTTGAATGGTGCTAGCTTTCCTTTTGTTTTATGGAAATGTTAGTTACTTATGTTCATACATTCAATCAGCTAACTGATGCATGGTGGTTGCATGTTCTTAAATATCATCCTTTAAACATTAGCCCTGAAGCTGCTTATATTTCCATGTGGTGGCCATTAATTATGATGTATTATTGAAATTGCAATATATAAAAATTCAGAAAAAATATATATAATACAATCTGAAACAAGCAAACTGTGGAACAGACAGACAGGTGCAGAGTTTAGTGTCTGACAAATGATAGACACCATCACAGTAATTGAGTATTGTTGGCCAGCTTTGGTTCATGCTTCACCGTCTGTCATGGCTTATATGTCATGAGGGCCCTGTGCTGCTAGGTCATGCAGGGATGACGGTTAAAAATGAACTGTGCTACCTCACGGGTCCCACAATACACACCAGACCTGGATAAATGCTGAATGCACTGGGCCTTAATATAAACACCTTATATTACACTTGACTAATATGGACAAAAGTGTGTCACATGTTAAGCCCGACACGTTACTTAGCCATCAAATGAAAAAAATGGAAAAACAAACCTGAATAATGGCATAGTTACACAGACTTTCTCCATTTTCAGATGGTTTCTTTAAAAAGGTCAAACTCTTCATTTTAACTTGACGTAAAAGTAGTAATCGCCTAAAAAGGCTGGTTTCGGTTGAAGGTATTAGCAAAAGTGCATCTATTTGCTCTTTTAAAATAAATCAAAAGAAAAAAAAAAGATCAAATGAATGATGTGTAAAATTTGTAATAATCTTGCTCAACAGAAAATAACTTGTATTATATAAGATACCAAAAGTAAAAATAACTTTGGGCTGCCAACCTCTATCTTAACACACACACTTCAAAATTAATTTTCTGTGTCCTCATGTAACTCGCTGGGTTGCTCAGTAACATGAACACTCTGAAATTAACTTCTTTAGTATGACTGGCACTTCAGCAGTCTTTGTGCCTTACGCCTGATGGCTGAACTCAAGTTCAAGTAAACATATTTAAATAAAGTTATACAGAAAAAACAACTAGGTACTTTTAAATACCTTAGGCAGATATCCATAGGGATTGTTAACATCTAAAACTTGAATGGCCTTGTGACATTTTCTTCCTTACTGGTTGTACACATTTATTCACTGCAAATGATCTTTTTCTCATATTCTGGGAGGTGGAAGGGGGATTGTTGTGCCCATTTGATAAACTTAACGGAGGTGTAAAAATCATATGTAATCATTAGGGTGACCTGCCTTCCCATGGAGTGATGCCTTCCACTAGCACAAAGAAGGTTGATGCATGCGAATGAGTCATTGGTTTATTCTTGCCTGATTTGTCTCAACAATTTAGAAGCTGTAGGGTAACATCTCAGTAGCTTTTAACATTAATGTCTTTTTGGAGATCATCATCCTTTACTGCAAGTAAAGTTTTGCCAATGATAGTTTGCTTATTCTTTCTTGTATTATTTTAAAATGTATTTTAATATTGTATTAGAAAACTTGCATTTATCACAAACATTAATCTAAATAATCAATTAATATTAATTATAATTAACAGATTAACTGATAACACAAATACTCTTTTTTTTTTTTTTTAGTATACACCAATGTTGTGGTTAAACCAAGTCGGAAGCTTTTGGCTTGAAAAATCAAGCTAATGTGGAAATGCCTTAAAGTTGTATTTAGTTGGTTATTATTGGCCAATAAGGGGGCACAGCTCAGCGGTTGGAAAACAAAGTCAGATTGTATGGAATCTATGAGACAATGTCCCTACTTCTCACCCGATGCATTATCTCATATCCTAATAAATTTATGTCTCAATTGCTAGTTTGGGTATAAGTAGCTGTCGCCGTTTCACAGTTTGTTTTCAGTTCAATAAAGTTACCTTTAGCATATTGGTCTCAAAATAAACTTGTTCAGCACTTAGTTGTTTTAATTCTCTTTAAAAGCTACTAGCCATAATAAGCATTCACATTACCACAGTTAATACAGACTGTAAATGAACTGTGCTAACCAAACTAGCATGCTAGTGCTCGCTATCTGGTTCTCCAGGTCCCTCTCTCATGGCTTCACATGGCTTTGACAAAAAAAAGTATGGAAATTAAATTAATGGCATTAATACATATCAATTAAATTCTCCAAACAAATGTGTTGCCTAAACGCAAAATAAAAAATCCTTTTGTTTATTTGCACAAACACAAAAAGGACTTAAAGTAGGTCTGCATAGGTCACGTTAGATTTTTTTCTCCACTTCAGGATTGTTCAGTTTGTGTTTTGTTGGCAGAAGTATCCCCAATAAATGTAAACAGTTTTCTTTATTGTAGTTTATCATTTATTGCATAATTTCTTAAAAGGCGAACAAAACAGGGTGTTTTTAGAACTGTAACTCTCCTTCTCCTCTGCCCACAATAACGGGAAGGCTTGGTTCTGCCGGCAGGTTCTCACTGCATTCTGACAAAAACATATTAATCAATGCTCACTTAGACCCATTAGTAATGTTGATAGGCTAATTTAGATTTTAAAGGCTGTTAACTTCATAAGGCTCAAATATGTTTTGTGGCTCCAGACAAAATTTTGTTTTTCTTTTCGGCCAAAAAGGTCTCTTTTTGTAGGAAACTTTTCCGACCGTTAGGGTCGACCATACCCTCGCTTCCAAATATGGTCACTTCTGGATCCAAAAATCCAAGGTGGTGACAGCCAAAATGCCAAACTTAAAGCTTTAAACTGGAGTCCACAAACCAATGGGTGACGTAACGGTGACTGTGTGCGTTATCTTCTGCAGTCTATGGAACAAAGTGTAAGAGTGTGAGGACTTACTGCAGGGGCTACTCTGGTGATAGCGCAGACACGAGAAGGACAGGACAGGTGCCAACTCGCTGTGGAGCCCAACGTTTCCCGCTGTGTTTCTTTCCAATGTTTCCTCTTCCCCTTTCGGATTTTGCTCCGCCCCTTCCTGGTCCGCCCAGACCACGCCACGCTCCCTCAACACGAGCTGCTCAAGTTCGTGGTTCTCCAACTCCTCCGCTGCTGTGACCAGCCCAGCGCCACGCATTGCAGAGAAGTGACGACTATAAGCTGGCAACAAGATGTTCACCATTCTGAAAAGCCCCCCCCAAAAAAAGAATAATGAGGAGAGGGGTATACTTGATATACTTTTCTATACCAAGTAATTAGTTACTTAATTCCAAGTATTCAAGTCAACGTACTTTTGCATGCGCTTATTCTCCTGATCTTGCAGCGCAGTGAGCTCGACCATTTGCTTGATGTGTTGTTTAAGATCGTTTACCTGCAGCTCCAGTCTGTGGCACAGTAAGTCCTTCTCCAACATCTGAACAAAGGGGAAGAAACAAGGTCAGGGAGCAGAAATGATGACGTAACGGCATAGTGAATTAGCATACCGGTGTGCAGAATTAGGAGAAAACAGAAAGGTGGATGGGGGTTATGATACGAGAGAGGAAAAAAAAAGAGGCAAAGTTCTGTTTTCAGCTTTGCTTCCTTTTGCAAAGCTGTCTGCTCTGGGTAAAAGAGGAAAGGGGAAAAAAAAGAACTCTGACGTAAAGAAACTACGAAACAACAGCAGAGAGAACATTTGACCGGCGGGTGCGTCATAGTTCTGGGTCAGTTCCTGGAAGAAAGGATAAAGAAGAGAAAAAAAAATAACATGGACATGGTTTTCGGTAACTGGCTGCTGTGTGAGGGATGAGTAAAGGGTATTGATTTATTCTCTTCAGTGATCCACGAGTGAGCTGGAGAAATAAAATGAGCACGGTTCTAATTACTGGGAGAACAGATGGGAAGAAAACAAAGACAGTCACGACACCAGTCAGAGACACAGCCTACCTTCCAAAATAAACAAACAAAAAAACACCAAGCGATGAGTTTTCAAGGATGTAACCCACATTATAAAGTTTTTTTTTTTCTCTCTGCTTACATTAAGTCAAACTATTTCATCCTGTTGTCAAGTTATGCAATGAAGTTTTTAGCTCTACTTACTGTCTGCTTCTGTGGACCTGCAAATATCCCCACAGGCATTGTGGTTGCACAGTGTCACTTCGGTGTAATCACGAATGAATCAAATTTGATTAATAAATTGTACTCGCTGTTAATACAAATAAATGTTTATAACAAACCACGGAGCAAATTTAGAACCATTAAGGATATTATTTTTTTTTTTTTAGAGTCAGTAAACATGAGGCGGGCAGTCAGTTCTTACCTCTGAGGCTTTATCGTTCGACTTCAACAACTTCATGTCGTTCTCGACACGATGGAGCCAGCCGTCATTGTCAAGGAAACGTGTTTCTGCTTCCTTCAAACGGTTGCCGATGTGCTGCTGCTGAATGCGCAACCTTGCAATCTTTCGCTCATGCTTACAAGTGGCCTATTGGGGGGAGGGAAAAAAACAAAAAAGGTAATTCAAGTGTTATCATAAGGCATCCATTGTTTTTCAGAAAATTACTGACATACTAATTAATATAATTTGCTTTAATTATTACTAATTATACTATCGACTGTGTAAATTGCCTCGAGCAAAAATTAGAGCTCCAAGCAGCAATATAGCAACAATTCACCTTAAGATAAGCTTTGAATGAAAGTTTTAAATTGTCAGATGAAACAGTGCTGCGCTCGAAAGATTTAGTTGCTTGGATGATGATTCTGCAAAGCTTGGTTCATTCTTGAGGATTTGCTTTTACAGACATTTATAGGTGCCGGCTTAAAACAAAGCAGCACAAGTGCTGCCCCTCACACCAGTCGGAAGAACCAAGCTGCAGCATGTCAACAACACAAGAGGAAGACCACCCACAGGCTTGGGAGAACTGGATGGAATCAGTTTATAAAGTAATGCCATGCCATGGGTGAGTTGCCTCAAGTCTCTCCTCATCTATTGTGCTGATGTTACACACGAGACAGCGACACTAAAAGCTGAGGATTGAAAGCGGAGATACGACGGCAGCAGATAAGAAAAGCTGCTATGGGAGCTGGGATGCACAAAAACAGCCTCTTCTCTGGGCTTTTTCAGGGGCGTATTTTGGATTAGAAAAGCCAGGAAATGAGGAGTGATGACCCTGTAGTGGAGTAAATGAGAAGCTCAGAGAACTACAGAGAGCAGAGAAAGTAAAAATGATGACTCAGCAGCTGTTGTTCTGCAGGGATGATGGAATCTGTGGATAGCAACATAAGCATCAGCTACCTTCTCAGTCTTTTCCTTGGCACAGAAATATTGGGCCTGCAGGTTGTCCTCCTCGCTGTAGCGCTGGCGCAGCTCATTCTCCTTCAGCTGTCTCTCCAGATCCAGCTGTTCGTTCCTGATCTGGGCCCGGATAGAGAAGATTTGCTGCAGAGCTTCTGACACCCTAGAGAGAAAAGGAATAGAGTGATAATCGAAAAATTACAAGCTTGTTATTAAGTTATGTAAATGCACTAACAATGACTTTGGCCATTTAATTTGATAATGGTCACAGTTTTTTTTTGCAATCTAATAAACAATCTAATACAATACCTGTAAAGTCTAATGCAATCCCACTTTTATGTAGTTTGTAGCCTAATGCTTACTTTTGCTCATACTGTCAGAAAGGTATATTAACGCTTGTAATTTATGAGACCGTCGTCAGTTGCTGTTTTGGACTGCATTACGTTGAAAGGTTTTTTGTAATGTTTTGCCCACCTTGATTTACATACATGAAGGGGACAAAATATTAGAAGCGCCTCTTAGTATAATGTAATCCAGTAAAACATCGCCGTCACCACAGGGATTCTAGCCAGATGTGATTAGAAGCTGCTATGCAACATGTAAGACTGAATTTAATTTATTGCTGTGCCAAGAGCTTCCACAAACCACTAAATCAAGCATTTAACACATCATAAAGAGGCCATGAGATATTTTATCAACAGATTTAGACCAGTTTTAATATAGCCTTAGCAACTTATAAGATCATTTAAGACTAGTCGGATCCATCTTTGAATCAAATATTTGCCAGACTAATGTTATTTAGCACAATTACTTAATATTTAAAGACTTGAGCTGATTAATAAACCTTGTCTTTAAGATGGCCTAAAGCCTCCATTAGGGGACAGATCGAGCCAGAAATGCAATCTTTTTTTTTTAAAATAAAACTGTGACATAAAATGTGAAAAGGTGAAGAGGAATACTTTCAGAATGCACTATACAATTGTGGATTCTTACAATAGACATGAGGAGATATACAGATTGGGTGTAAGTGACTAACTAGTTGAATTAAAGCAGAGGAGACCGGAGCTGCATGCAGGTAAATAAGACTGGAGAGCTGTCGCTGAAATGTGACTGCACTCTTCAATGCAACTCCAGTGACGTAGGAGACGTCGTGGCCTTGCTAGACTGCTGAATTTTTAATAGCGTGAGAAGCGTGCAGCCTCTATTCAGAGCCTCTCACTGTGCGAGTTGTGAATTCTGATGCCAGTGAATGAAATGTGTGGGAGTGAGACTCATTCAGCTTTTCCATGTCCCCCGCCCCCCCAACCCAAATACCCCGACAGATGCCACTGTATGCCTTAAAGACAACCGCAATAGATGTGGATGATATGATTTATGTTGAAGTGCACACATTTCATTTTAATAAAAAATAATAATATAATAAAGTATCATTATCCCTATCAAAACCAAAACTTTACCTTTAATCAAAATATGACAGTGAAACTAATGTTTATAGTAGTTTTATCCACCACTAATATAACCCTACACATAGAGGTAATTGTAGGTTTGTTGCAGACTGAAAATGAAAATTGGAGGCTTGAAACTGAGGCGCAAATCTTTTTTCCAAACAAACCCATCAAAGCCAGTGTTTTTCAATGATCCTTGGGACTTGAAATATCTGCTTTTTATTCCTGCTTTTTATTTTTGAGAAATTGTCCCTGATTAGATAGACTGAAACAGGCAAATGTGCATTCCAACAACTCTAATGTTTTGGATTGCATCATCCTGTTTCAATTAATGATGAATAAAATGTGTGTAGACAGTACCTAATTATAAGTAGTACAGTAAAGACCTTCAGGTATAAATATACCGTTTAGTCTTAATTCTAAAAGTCAAATAAAACTGATATTTTAAAAAATCATATTGAATTAGACAGGCAATTTAAGTTAACACAAGGGCAGCATTGCTGATAAACTGGTTTTTGATTGCATTTTTTTTTACTAGTGCACTACTAGTGCAGCATGAGGTGTCCACTGAAGAAGCACTGTTTTCCAGGAAGTAACCGTTTTCCAGGAGGCTCAGGTGCCTGTTTCATGGGATAGCGTTTCATGGGATGGCAGTAACACAAACAAGTTGTTTAAAAAGTAAAAGCTAAACGAGGTGTACTGTGAGCTGATCTACACAGGCTTTGGGAACCGATCAAGCCTTTCATCAGCAATTCAGTAGTACTGGCATTGAGTAATCAATTTGGGTACTTTGCTCAGTGTCACTATAGGCAGGTCAGCTCTTAAAAATACCACTAATGCACTGTGTTGTGTCTGTTCTCATGGCAGCACAAACAAGTAAATAAGCAGTCGCTGGCATTTTCAACTAACGATATCCACACTGACACTGAGTATTACCGATCAAAACACGCAGAACTGCTTTGGGTTTGAAAATGGTTTTTGTTTCTATTTTAGCAACATTTTTTTCTGGTGTAGCACACCTTGAAAGTGCTGCTGCTGGTAGAAAACTGCATTTGAACATGCAACGAACACGGTTTATGCTTTTGTGCTAAAGAAGAGATACCCTCGTTGAACAATCATTTATGTTGCCTTTATATTAGACCCTTTTTACACAGCCTGTTCAAGGTGGGATTATTGCGCCGTTAAGCTGCCTCACTGTTCTGTGTAAAAAGGAACAAAGGTGGAATGGGGGTCAGACTTGTTCTGCCAATAGGCTGGGAAGGTCAGTAGTCCACTCTGGTACAGTGTCCGTGTAAAAGGGATGGCTGACATGTCAGAACTGTCCAGGACAGAATGACGATATTCTGTTTGTGACCTGCTTCTCTTCATTTTTTTTCCTAGTAGTATCTTTCTTTTTGCCTCCTCCCTATACACAGCACACATTATTACACCATTCAAAAATGAAAAAAACACAATCTTTAGGTGCTGCCAATAAGTAGAAAGATTAATTTCTGGCAACTTCAGGATGGCCTCTGCTTTTTGCCAATGGTGTAGTTCTGCTGGATGCATCCAACTGTGATGCACACATTGGAGCGGTTTGCAGCCAATAGTGAAGCAACATTGGAAGCGAGTCTGAAAATGGTGGATACCCTACTTTTATTGGGAATGAGTTGCTGCCTGAAGTAAAGTTTAGTTGCTTTATTCCAAAACTTCTTACTCTTAGGGACAAGGTGAGGTCTCAAACATCCACAAGATCACAGTAGAACCACTAATCATTTGCTTTGAAAGCTACTGGAAGTGGTTGGGGCATTTCAGGACTGTCTGAATGGGAGGACACCCGAGGCAGGCCTGGAGCACGCTAGAAGGATTATATATCCCATTTGGCTAGGAAATGCGTTGGGATCCCCCGCGGAAGAGCTGGAGAAAGTGGGTAGTGAGAGGAGCTTCTAGGCTAATTTGCTTAGTCTGCTTCAACAATGACCCGGACACAGACAAATGCCAGAAAATGAATCGATAGTTGGATGATGAAGTAGAACTTTGAAACAGGAAATTGTTGGTTTTGGATTTGTTATAAATATATACACACTCAATATAAATAGATTTTCTTTAATTATATGGCAAAAGGAATTGAACCAACATCCATGTTCATGTCACTCAGCTCATAATCCTTTTAAAGATTTTGGCGGCAAAGAAATCAACTCTCAAAGTGATGCCAATTGTGCCAATCACACCGAGAATCCATAAGGAAAATACTGGTGGGTACATAGGCAATTGATTGCCAATTTATTACCCATAGGTAATGCTGAGCTGGCACCATCAAGATTTACAGCAGGCAAATTTATTGCAGCATAAATGCAAACACTTTCATGAACAGGTAAAGAAAATATGTAATGCTTACCTGCTGAACTCTGCTTGTTTCTGGGTAGAGACTGTGTTTAAACTACCAGGCGCCATGTTCTTCTCCTCGTATTCTTTTAGTTTTTTCTTCAACTGCAGAATCTTTAGAAAATGTAACGGAAAATATATTCAATGACATTGAGACATGACAAACTGATAATGACAACTTCTGAAATGTAGCATTGTGGACATTATGTTTTCAGTGCTGTGTTAGAATACCTCTTGTCGTTGCTTCTCACATATCACAGCATACTGGCCAATGTGACTGTCCAAGCTTACGACATTACTCTTCAGCTAAGTTAGAGAAAGAACAAAAAACATTTAATAAATAATTCACATATTGATATTCCAACTATTACAACAATTAACATTACAATTTTCCACCAGTGAAATCAACAGAAATTGAATACTAACCGAGGATTTGATCTCCTTGGCCCTGTTTGCATATTTCAGCGTGTTGTGGGTGTCATCGTATGACTTGGATGAAGGGCTGATATTTGCGATCATAACCGTCCTGCAGTTGCCTCCCAAGGAGTCTTTAAGTATCCGTGTCAGCTTGCTGTCTCTGTATGGTATATGAGCCTTCTTACTCTGAAACAAATGAGAAATGTTGACGTTAGCCCAAGAGGTAAAACCGTGTTCACCAAAAGGGTACACCAACAAGCAATTCAGAAAATATAAAGTATAGAACACTACAGTGTTTATAAAATAAATCAAAGAAAGTTTTGAAAGGAACAAATTATCAATGTAGGAAGCATGACAAATTCCCCAAATGAGAAAAACACTAATCAAAAATAAAAGGAAAGGAGGGTTATTGTTGTGGTAGGTAGAGGAGCACAAATGTGAAATACGCCTTGATAAATGACACATTCTCCATCTGGACAAGCTCCACAAGTGAGCTTAGTAAGATATATACTATTTGGTGGGGACCGATAAATATGACAATGGGAACTAAACTCAGCATGGAAAGCTCATTTAAAAGTTAGCACGATCTCCAAAACAGGGAACAGTCGTCTCCATCGCTGATCCGATGCCTCTGCAGCTGGTCCGTGAGCACAGCTCAGGCTGGAATGATGACAGATAAACTACAGCTGCTTAGGTGACTCACAATCTCATTGGGATTGCATAAAGTCGTATTAAAGTTAGAGTAACAAAGGAGCGTAAAATGATCTCTTTTGGGGGTTGCAGCTGTGCCTGCATGTCCCCCTAGAAAATCCTTAAGTCTACATCTGGATTCAAAGACCCTGGTTATAGTTCATGTCGGATCCTTGCAGCGAGTTACAGTGTGGCTGCGCCAATAAAACAATTTGAAATTAAAATGTAATTAAAATTAAATAAAATTAAAAATTCAATTAAAAACAAAAACAAGCATGATATAATTTAAAAATAGTTGATTAAAATGGGAAAATCATAAATAAATAAAAATTCAATTAAAATTAAATTTAATTTAAAATAACCACAAATACCAAGATACAGTGCAGTGAAGAATAATTAAGAAACAACAACAATAGGCAGCAATATGGCAAATTTCCTTTTGAAAAACAGGCATTCAAACTTATTCTTTCAGCAAAGTCAGTATTAAAAAGAAAAAAATATATATTTCACCAAACTCAGACATCTGTTGGGTAAATGGAGGGACCTGTAATAGTTTGAATGGAAAGCTCAGTGGGAATAAAGCATTTTCCAAAATTATAAAGCATTTTCCAAATAAAAAATTAATTGCAGACACAAACAGAGTAAGATGATACAATCATAAAATATTAGTGCATAAACAGTAATATGACTGCAAACTATCAACCGATTTCTGGCTACAAATTCAGATTCAAATTCTTATCTGCTTCACTCAGTGTTGCAGTTACATGCAACACATAATATGTGACCTGTAATCAAACAACATTCACTGTCGCTGCTTCACAGTTAATGCATCCCCTTGGAAATCATTTAAAGGATTTTATTATTAAGCAGGTGCAGGTTTTTCGGATTAGCCAACACAGTCAATGGCGGCTTCCTTGCGGCCAACAAGACTATGTCTGGTCATGGCAACTGCATGAGAGCAAGTGAAAGAAGATTCTTGATGAAATTCCTATTTAATGCTTGCCCATTATAAGTCTTATTTAAATACACTCTAAGCAATCACTAAAAGACAGAAATCTGGGAGTGCCAGAAGGTTTGCTACTTACAAACCATATGTAAAAGTTGACAATTTTTTTTTTAAGCCCAGCTTTGCCTTTTCACACCATAATGAAAAACTGGTATTATGAAATGCATGTACTCTGAACAACATGGTTAGGAAACATTGGCTTTCTGTGTATGGAAGGCCAAAGATAAAAGGATGCATCGTCAAATGTATCTGCATTAGTTTGGACATGGCCTAAGGCAAACAATTTACAACAAAAACCTCTGTGCAGCATAGTATGAAGATGACATACTGAGCTGCCTAAACAGAAGTAGCAGACATTCTTCTTACTCAAACAAATGGCATGTCAGCCCAGACACAAGTGGAGACATTCTTTCCTGTAAACAATAGCCACTACGTGAATTCCTCTTCAGCCTACATTAAAACACTGGAACACCAAAAACCTTGGGGATAGGGAGGGGGGATTAGTGGTGGGCATTGTCGGCAGGGCAGATCAAACAGAGTCCACAAGGGAAAATGGCCAAGTATGATGGCACTTGGGCTGGGTGTAAAAGGACGGTGTCCATTAAAGAACGGTTTTAACCCAAGAATGAAATAACCTGTTGAAGTAGGATCACGTTTCACCATGGCGCAGCACTTCCTAAATGCATGTGGCCTGCTTGCACCTCGTCTCTTGAGACTGGTGTGTAAAACGAGACGACTGCTTGACAGGTTAATGTATGCGACTGGAATGAAATAATACCCAAATACTCTGTTAACTCTGCAATTCTCAAGCTGTTGCATATGGACTATTAGTATATATCTATTCGTATGATAAAATTATGCAAAATTTCCATATGCGCTGATGATATATTTTGCTGATAGGATGACAAAAACAACACAAAACAAATAACTTTTACGGCTTGATAGCCGTTTCATCGGCATAAAGGCCGGTTTACAACAAAGATTCATGATGAGATGAGATGAAACTTTAAACTACTCGCAAAGGTCCAGTCGGCAACAATGACACTGTACTTCCGTTCTAAGTGTTGGATTTTCAGGCTATTTTAGCATCTTAAAATATGAATGAGGTTTGATAGTGAGCTTTTTGCTGCAGTTGACGTTTTAGCATTGATAACAACGGAAACATTAAAAAAGCACTTGCTACCTTTGCCATTGTACAACGTGACGTTGGGCAGTTGGTTTGTTCATCTTCTTGGAGTCAATTTTAAGGCCTGTGCATAACCATGGGCAGACGGGGTGATGCAGCTAGTCCGACAGAAACAGAGCCCAAATATTAAGACGGTAAAGTGGGGAACTGGGTGCGAGATGCAAAGTTTATAAATCCTGTTGACACACAGTGAAAGAGTCGCTAACTGTGGACTTCACACTTCAGCTCCAATGTCCCTCTATACTATATTGCTTTATAAATTATGTGTAGCAGCTCCAGCTTTCCTTATGATTTCTTTACTGTGTGTTGACTTGATGGAGGAGTGTTTAATGTAATGATTTACCTAAAAGATTAGAAAGGCAGCTATCGGTTATTGTAAAATGATACTGCAGCAAATCTAGTGACTAAACACTAAAAACGGTTGTTATGAACTTCAAGACGGAAGAATCGCTCCAGAGAAAACTAAATTAAACTTTTGGCTTCTGTAATATTATCTTAGACAGCTGATGGAGCTCAGGATTGATCAGTGACTGTCAGGTTTACTCCAAACACTTTCACCGGGCCCAGGTTCATTTTTTCTGTATGATCCGGGACTGTGTGCGTGTAACAGCTGATCTGTTGGATGCGTCGAAGAGCAAAGAACATTCATTTACATCTGATCCTGATCAATCCTGTTGGGTGTCTGGAGATGTAAATAATCAATGAGGTTACGCTGCTTTGCCTTGTGCATAAATGCGCATGGTGGAGACGCACGTATCGTTTCTGCTGCAGGGGGATCGCTGCAGGTATTTAATAAACTCAAACATAATATAATAATGATAACAGTCAGCACCCCCACACTCCTATGTATAACTTATGTTCCTGCGGCTGTAGGCTTGTGTCATACCGACACAGTTGTTCTTTAAAAAAAAAAAAAAATTCTTTACTCTGTCTAAAACTCTGCCATTTTGATCAACTGACTTTGCTACAAGCTGATTGGCTGTTGAGATAGGTGACGTGGCTTATGTTCTAAAACCAGCCACTGACTATTTGACAAGCTGAGTCACAGCCAACGCCATCAGACGTCTTGAGTCGAGCTGAGACAGGCCACTTTATACCACAGCAACTTGCCCGGTAACCGTTTCATCTCGCCGCGAATCTTAAGCCACTGAACTCAATGTACATGAATGAATGAGTATCGGTGCATATCTCTGGACTCATCCATATGGAATTTGTTGTCAAATAAGTTGTCACTGCAATAATGAGACTGCCAGCATAAACATTATTTGTCTGTAGTATACATATTGTTATATTATTATTATTGTTATACATTATGTTATAGATATTAAGTGCTCGTAATGCCATACCAACACTAGGGATATAGTGACGGTAAGTAGACTGGGCAGTTATTAACATGTTTTATGTCATGTGAATATGCTTCTGTAAAATCTTATTTTAATATTGCCTTATTTGTAAACTACTACCCAACCTCATTGGTGAATTTTCTACGTAATCATTTTAACTTTCACTAGAAAATCACAAATCAAACACTTTCCAGTTTCTACAGTCTGACAGATGCTGCCATACGCTACTGTCTTTGGTAATCAGGAGGGGTCTTTTATGCAATTAATTTTAAAATTGAAAGCGTCACAACAGCACTAAGCACTACAAATCTCCAGTGAATTGTTTCAGCTGTCACGGAGACATCTGACAGATTGCTTCTCAGTAGATAGAATATCTGAAACAATTTAAATATTTTCAAAGGTAAAGATAAATTACTAGAAAATAGTCGATTGAAAGGATAATCAATAATTGTTTTTTAAAGGGTTTTTAAAAAACTAAGTAAATAAACAAACAATTCTAAATGCATTAAAATGTTTCACCTTATATACATCTAATTTAAAGCCTTTAGAAAAAGTATCCAGACATTCTGCATGCTTTTTTTTGCCAAAACTCTGTAAGTAATCAACTATATACAGAATAGGTAGGTTAATTTGAACTCACCTTGGGGTCAGCAAGAACATTGATAACATTTCCGAGGGCAAGGAGTGAGCGATTGATGTTAGCGCCTTCCCGAAAGCGTGCCCCCTTGGTGTTGGTAGCGCTCGCTCTTTCTGAGCCTGCCAGATCAATCAGGCTCATTTTGGCGATGCAGACATTAGGATTGAGGCTGGCAGTTTTCTCCTGCTGTCTCAAATATATCTGGAGAAGAAAAAATACAAAACTGTCAATTAAAGAAAATCATGAAGCAAACTGATGCATGAACATAAAAGATACTTCAAAAAAATCTTATTACTATATTAATAATACATTGTATTTGTCAGTGGTTTTAACAGTACTTAATGGAACTTTACATGGTGAACATAAGCAATGTTTTACAACAATCACTGGTTAATAATTGTATGTTAATGTTCTTTTCTTTGTAAATAATAATATCATCCTACCCATTACTGCCCTAATGGATTTTTATATTAGATAAGATATCTTCATAGTCATTGTAAAAATGTGAAAAAGACTGAACTGAAATACCTGAAACACAGCATGGGACCGGGAGGAAGTGGCATTCATATCAGTGGGGTGCTGTGTCCGTTTTCGATTGCCAGCGTCCAAAGCCTCAAGAATGTGCTCTGCAGATTTGGGCTGTATTAGGAAAAAAAGGACGTCATCTAGGGTTCATGAGTGTGACCAAGTGAAAGGCCGCATTTGGAAACACCACAGCAGCAGAACAATAAGGGGGCTCGTCAATAAATATGTATATACAACAGAGTTATAATAATAATGGTATTTTTTTATGTTAATTCTATTCCATTGGATTTGACAATTACCTCGATTACATTTTTAATACTAAACTGAAAAAAGACACCTGTTCTATATATCTGACATCACAGGGTATAAGTTACAAAATGTACAACCTTCTTTTATTAATTAAATGACTACGATATGTTTTAAGACAAGCAATACATTTTTAAACATTACATCTTGCAGAGGACACCATTTATTGGCTTTTATTCTTGTACAACTTCTACAGTCAATACTCGCAAGACAATATGCTATAGGGTGGTGCATGGAATGGATGTTGCTACTAACCTTATGCAGAGTGAGGCCCTGGACAACCACACCTTTAGTACTGTCCTCTCTCACTGCAAGAGGCCCCCCGTTGGCCAACAAGTCTCTGATCTGTTCATTGTAAACCTGTTAAATAACAAATGCAACTGTCAATAGAACCACATACATTAAAAGAGATCAGCTGGTTAGGTTAAGGTCCTGTAAGGGACATGAGTTAATACTAAAAAAGTTATATGAAAAGAATAAAGAACAACACAATAAATTTAAAATATTCCATTTAAACATGCCCATCAATGCAGAAAAAATGCTTTAATGCCTTTAGACGAAAACAGTGATTGCAGATCACTGTGCAGATAATCACTGGCAAAAGAAAAATGCAAAAATTAAAATATTCACCTCGAGATATGAGAATGCAACAGCAAACTCCTTTTCCTCTTTGGCATCATCCATACGCTTGAACAGCTCTTTCATGGTGCGGTACATGACCCCAGGTTCATTTTGTGAGCCAAGCATAGTATGTGTCTTGCCAGCTCCAGTGGCACCATAGGCAA
This sequence comes from Lepturacanthus savala, assembly GCA_030544235.1. Classification (NCBI taxonomy): domain Eukaryota; kingdom Metazoa; phylum Chordata; class Actinopteri; order Scombriformes; family Trichiuridae; genus Lepturacanthus; species Lepturacanthus savala. Next base: position 17,569,321 of record CM060462.1, on the reverse strand, counting down.
ACACTGCAATAATTGAACAAGAAATAACAATAAAACAAAGCATGCATAAAAAACAACAAAAAACAGAAACTAGAGCTGCAATAAAAATATATATATATTTTCTCATTATGTCAAATATTTTGTTGATTGATGTTGAAAACTGTTGATCATGAGGTTTTTCAAAGATGTAATGTCTCAATGAATGTCTCAAAGACATTCAGTTTGCCATCTTATAATACTAAAGAAATCAGCAATTATTCTGGAACCAGATCATTTTTAACAATGTTTCTTTAAAAAGGCCCAATACATAACTTTCACAAATTAAAATGTCTAAAAGTGACTATATCCATGTTCTATATTTTGTTGAGTTGTGAACTAGATCCAAATATTTCCAACAATTTTAATACCAAAAGAAATAATTAATTTTTATCAATACAATGGCAACGTGGAGGTCTACCAAAACAGTATACACGCACAAGACAATGATAATCTCGATTGGCCAGAAGCTCGGTCATCATTTTCATTTTTAACCAGTTTTAATTTAATTTTTAATTTTGTCATTTTTAACTGGATGAAGGACTTTAATAAAGTCCTGAAAGAAGAAGAAGAGCTCTGTGGATAAGCTCCAAAAATTACCCTGAATGCACCATTTCACGCCATTGTCAATCTTCATCTTTTACTATTTTTTTAATTAAGAGATTCCTAGCATATTATAAACGTCACTGACGATTGATTAATCATCAGATCAGCTGTGCTTTTAGTGGATAACCTGTCTGATAAGAATTAAGATGTTTTAATCAGGCTAGATCACAATTTAAATTGTCTTTAAATGACAAGTTCAAACCCCTTAAAGTACGTTTATAACGTTTTTTTGGCATATGAACAATTTAATCACAAAGTAAAAGGTAGTATTCTGTGTTGAGTATGTAGCTCAGCAGAATCAGGATTTATCACCAATCCAGGCATTTTCTAATGTTTTTGTGATGGCTCTCTAAAGCCCAATCTGTTTCCAGCCCTGTTTGCAGCGTGTACACCAGCTATCAAAATTGCCCCATTGCGCTGATTTAAAGCACTGGAACTGCACAGCGTTGTGAGCTAGTGACCAGCAAATGAACCCGAGAGCAGACGATCTAAAAAACAGCAGCCAGCATTTTCAATTAATAATATGGTGACGTGACTCAGTTGAGGAAAAAAAAATGCTGGAAAAAAACATGCCTCCAAAGTGGTGCTGCTGTGGCTCATCAAAACGGCATTTAAACATTGGTATGTGGTTGATGCTATGGTCAAAGAGAGGTTGTCAAAAATCCTGTTTAAAGACCGATGTTTACTGCTAGGCCGACATGAAATAATGAATAGTTAGGTGAGATTCATGCTATGTTTTCTTCATGGAGAGCCATTCAACCGTTGAAGATGTTAAAATTGCTTTAATAAAATGAATGACTGCAATGTAAAAATATATATTAGATTAGAGCTTTTATGATAGCTGAACAACAGGTGAGTAATTTCATTAATTTTCATTTTTTCAAGCAAAAATACCAAACTTTCCTAAAGTCAAGATTCTCAAATGTGAGGATTTCTCAGTTTATAATATTATAAATATTGAATACCATGGACTATTAGACAAAAGAAGACACATTTGCAAGTGGACATTTTTCACTCTTTTGGCACATTTTAGACAATATGATTAATTAAGAAAATAATCCGTAGCTTAATCAATAATGTATTTATTAATTTGTTAGCCTACCCGTGCAGTTAAATCCATTCATCACCCCATCCAGCACTGCTTTAGTGGTATTCTCAAATATGTCAACTTGAGTGGAGTCCTTGCCAAAGACATGGTCAAAAACAAACTTAAGGTCTTTGTTGGCCTTCTTGTTAAGGTTCCTGCGTTGTACTCTTTGTGACCCAAAACATGATATGTCTTCTTCCTTGGGGTCAAATATGAGCATGTGGTTGTCAACGACCTGGACCACATTACGACAGTTTTCTCCCTTCTCACTCTCGTTGGCTGGCCTCACACGAATAACCACCTTCACATGGCTGCACACATCACTTGCCATTGTGTTCCCTCTTCAGTGAACCAAGCGCTCCTATAAAATAGAAGAATGTTAATGTAATTTCAAAATATATATAAATATGGTTGTTAAATCACGAAAATTGAGAAGGAAACAGGAAAAATGTAAAGAAGACCGAGAACGATGGAGCTCTGTTTTATGTTAAATCTCGAGCACATCATCTGCAAAGGGTTTGCCAGAACTTTACATTGATTGCATTAGAGACAATAATTGATAGGTTTGCCAATTAGAGTGGAACCAAGTCATTCCTTACTGATCATACACTCAGGTGAGTAAGAACAATTTTTGGTAGTGGCCGACCACATATGCCATGAATTGAAGTACAACATCTGTATCAGAGATGAGTGGCGCCCTGCAACAAATCCTTCCCAGATAAAGGTTATAATGCTCAGTTTTGCTTTGATTAAAAATTGTGTTGATTCAAATACATGTCAGTTTGTAGGTTTTTGTTTGCAGTGCTGTTAAAATCGTAGTTACATTGTTATATTGTGGATGTTTTGTTTCACCCACTGTCAATGATATACATGGAGTGGACCATGTTAGTGAAAATATGTGGAAAAAGAATAAAGGAAAATATGTCATAATAAAATTATGTGGTTTAGATGTCTTTTAAACAGGCTGCAAGGGAATTCAGATGGAAAATCATGCGAATATTACACTAAAGAGTACAATGTTTATATTTAGTTTTACATTGTTGCATATAAAATACAGTATCCCCATTCTCCATTATTATTAAAGGAAGTTAATACACTATTATCATAGTAGCGACATGACAGTTTGCCTCCAGTTAAAGTCTTTAATTTATCTATCCGTACTTTTACAAGGCCTAACGTTAATAATACATAGACATAATACAGAGCACTGAATTAGGTAAAATAAAGTCACAATGAGTGGCAACTGTTATTCATCTTATTGGGCTAACAGTTTTACCCTCAAACACACAATATCCAGTGACTTTTAAAATGTGTAACAACAGGGCGTGAATCCATCAGGCCAAACGGTAACTTAGCACAGTAAGCTAACCCTAGCCAGTTAGCTACCCGTGGAACGACCGCTTACGGTAAATTACCGCTGTTCTTTTTTTTTCTTATATGTGGCTTTATTTTACCTTTTTTTCAACAAGAGTTCACTTTGATTCCAGAACCACCGTAGCGTTTTCCAAACAGACACAACAGGTTGTTGGCACGACAATAAAAGTCGATAGCCACACTCAGTCGACATTAACTAGGCTAGCACAACAAGCGCCAGCGTTTTCAAAAACAAGCCCTCTTCCTCTGCCGCCTTTTATTGGCCGGAGGTCGACGCTGATTGGTCGAGTCGGAGTGACGCACAGCGCACGCGGCCGACGCTGTAGGAGGAGCTACGCCGTCCGCTATGGTAAGCTGTAGTTAGCTGTAACTAGCCGTCTGAGTTGGCGTTGAGTCGCTTCTCTGGCACAGTTCTTTCTGATTATATGTATATTTTGTAAATGATAGTTATTATTGCGAGGCTACTCGTGTATTCGTCGGGGATTTTTGTAGCTAACAGCGCGCCGTCATACAATACGGTGGCAGCGTTATCGATAGCTTGGTTCTTTCAGATCTAAAGTGCACGTTGGTTGAATGTCATAGGTAGCACGTGACGTTACGTGTGTTAAAAGCAGCGCTTGTTGTATATCAGGGGTGTCAAACTCAATTTCATCAACGTTATGGTTTCCCTCAAAGGGCCGATTGTAAAGATCACATATGGTTCAGTGAAAAAATAAAATTGAAGTAATGTTTTGTCTAAAAGGTCCTGTGTATCTTTGGCATTATTTAGGAGTAGCTTTTTACCCTTTAAATTGTTAAATATACTGTATGTGTTTTTTTGCAGTTGTGTGATGTCATACAGTAAAACACTTAATTTTGAAATAAATATACAAAATATTCTATTAAATGAGTTTTTAAATAAACCTGATGAATAAGAGCTAATAAAATATAAAACATTGCCTGATTTTAAAGCACTATTGCCTTTCTACTTGGGAAAAAAAATGTAACAAATACTGACAAATGACATGATGTTCACTTGAAGGGCAAAATATCCAAAATTTGTAAATCTAGTGTTGACATGCTGCAATTGGATATAACATATTTGTTGATCAAAAATTGCATTTTGATTGCTTCTAACAGTCTCAGTAACATACATTTTAATATAATATTGAAAATTAGTTTGTTTTAACAAATGGCATTTTTAAGGCATCTATACAGAAAAATGTGTTAAAATATCATATATTGTTACCTTTTTCAAGGGGTACTAACACAAATGTAAAATTATTATTATTATGTATGTTATTATATTAGATAATTGCCTCTCCACTCATAGTGCTGGTGACAACAATGTTATATTGTTGTTCGTGTCTGATTATTAAAAATGCTGCAGCAAAACATTGAAAATTACACTAAAATAAAATATAAAAATAATAAAATAAAAATAAACACTATTAAACATTTTATTTATTTAATGGATTTTTCAAAGATTGGAATCCATGGTTTTGTGTAACCCTAACCCCAACCCCTAACCCGTCGAACATTTGTCATTAACTTGGTTCTGATTTTCAGTATATCTCATTACCTGGAAAAGCCACTTTTTTAAGGTGTATGGTGATATTGTTGTATTATTGTATATGAAATCCCTACATGTTTGATTCATCAGACAAAATGAATATATATATATATATATATATATATATATATATATATATATATATATATATATATATATATATATATATATATATATATATATATATATATTCATATATGTATATATGCAACTGGGAGTTGCCAAGTTTTTTTAGTTTATCTTGATTTGATTATCCAATTCACTAGTCTGGTTATACATTCCTATCCCTACTAGAGATATCAAAGCTATACATCCATAATACTTTGAAAGGTCAAATTGCACTGTATTTGCTAAGTAGCAAATACTGGCTGTGTTTAATTTATTATAGTTGATAGCCATGTCAGGCGATGACAAAAAAAACACATCAGATTTCACCTGCTCAAAATGTCTTTCTGTTGAAGAGGAGTTTTTTTTGCCACAGTTGCCAAGTGCTTACTCATGGGGGAATGTTGGGTCTCTATTTGTAAATATTGTAAAGGATATGGCCGAGAACAGCTCTACTTGAATAGTCTTGAGAGACAAGCTTTGTTATGATTTGGTGCTAAAAATGATCCTTTAGGCTTCTCCACAAGGTTTTATTTCTTGTATTATCACACCACCTTGCTTTTATACTCTCCACAGGTTCTTATAAGTTCAACGATGTTCCACTTGTCTCTGCGCTCCAACCCAATGTTACGGAGGACAAATCTGGCTGTCCTGAGATTATGGAGGTCATGGAAACTGAATGTGCACTCGTCTACAGTTTGTGCAGCTCCTGATCTTTTGGACAAATCAGAAGAGCTGTCTCCTGTTTCAGCTGAAAAGCCTCCTCACACACCTGTCATGCTCAAAGAGATGCTTCATTACTTGGACATCCAGCCAGGTCAGGTTAGTCTGCTTTTTTTTTTGCTATTTGTGCAAGCTACACGATGTGTTCAAGAAACTGAATGTCTGTTTGTTAACAAAGCCAGGTAGATTTGTTTGGACTAATTAAGGGTCACGTGAAAGCATTTCTAAAAAGCAATGGTGTCATTTTACTTCTATTACATTTTTACAAGGAGAACACATTTATCAAATGACATATTCCCCACATTTGCTCCTAGGATGTGTTCAGACTGTAGGCAAATCTGATGTGTGACTACATTGGATCCCTTTGACTGACTGTCCACACTTGAGTGTCACACTCACTGTTATCCTGTTATCTGCCTTGGTTGCTGTGGTAATGACATTGGCACAAAAACTTGTGCTGGAAAGTGTTTCTTTTTCTGACCTCCTAGTGTTTGTCAGGTCATTTAAAAAAAAAAAATCCATATAATGAATTTTAATTGCAACCGTATGGTAAGCTGTACAAAGATAGGCATGGATGTTGCATTAGCTCTTACAGCTGTCATAAACTGGTTAGTTTATGTTATTTATATTAAGTTATTACAGAAGTACAGAAGAAGTACCTTCTGTAACAAATACATTGGTTTTACCAGTGTCAAGAACTTGTTTTCCAAATTAATACATCATACACACCCATACACACCTCAACAGTATATATATATATATATATATATATATATATATATATATATATATATATATATATATATATTTACAAATTGTAGATAACTACACTGCATCCACAACTATTAAGCATTTAAATATTCTCCAAACCATATGAACTTGTATGCTTATTGGATTTAATGATATGTATTTGTGTAGTGAGAAATGGTGTGATTAGCACCTTATATATTAAGGTGTGAATAATTATTATTAGCCAGCTTCATCACCTCAGGTAAATTGAGCCAAAATCAACATGTATAATAAATATCTGTAACATCCATGCGCTTACCAAATGATTTGTTTCTAAAATGATCATTGAGCCTATCAACCCCAGGTAACTCTCTCTGCATTTCTCAGTGTACGAAAGTTTCGTTTTTTTTTGTGTTGGTGCTGTCACTTCCTGCTGGCTGGATGAATGCATCCTGCACATCTTCATCAGAGACTTTCACTGACTACTTCAGCGTAGCCCTCTGCTAACCTGTATTGTGGATAAATTAACATAATCTTCTGTCTCTTTAATATTATCAGACAAAATGCGTCGCATTCTGCTAGTGAAACGGGTCATTTCGAGGGGGTTGTGTGACAGTTTATATAGTTTATCAACTGTTTCACTGCTGTAAATGGCCACGCGGCTTTTTAAAAAAATGTTGTTTTCTCAATGGGATGTAATACACTCTCTTCACCAGCAGATGGAGGCAGGCATCTCGCACTGCAACTTAAAAGTGGCAATGAAACATAAAAAAATCGTAAAATGCGTTTTCAAATGGATGCACCACTCTTGAAATAGCTAAACTATTGAGGCATAACCATGTAACAAATCAAAGGGTCGACATGGTCCACTACTGTCCTCGGCAACGGAATTTACGAGAGGATGTTATGTAGCAAGGAGAAATCCTAGGTGATCTAACGAGGAGCTAATACGTTTCTTGCAACAACACCCAGAATTATGCTGTTGTCCACATAAAGGAGTCAAACATAAAGGAGTATACCAAGGGCAATTCTCTCACTGTCCATCTTAGAAATGAATGAATGACTTTTTCATTGCTGGTGTGTAAATATTTAGGCCTCTGGTGTTCCTGTTAACACACAAACTGTTAAATAAGACCACCCACTCATTTCGGTTGTTGTCTGGTCTCCTCTGTAGTGTTGCTGAAACCTGGCTGAACACAAGACATTTAGAAATGGCTCCGGAGTGGAAGTTAATAGTATTTACCCCTGAAACCATGTTATCACCCCCTCCTTCCAAAGTGTGTGTACTTGACTTCTGTTTCTCAGACCGACCCCAGCTCTGTGAGGGTTGGGACTTTTCTGCCAGCGCTAGACCAATCTCAATAGAGAGCGGTTGTTTCAGTAGATTTGGGGGAGGGACTCTTTAGAGTGGGTGTGTCAGAAGGCAGACTGTATTGCTGTTACAAGTCCAACTAGGTGATTTTGGACCATAAAGCATGTTATTTTTTTATAAATAGACCATGAAAATGAAAATATGAAACTGGAAAAATAAGACAATCAGATGAAATGATAAGAAAATGCTGCATTTTATATCTAAATGCTTTAATCGAATAATAACATAAAATATTCTACACAAAATCAGGGTTTCTCGCTGCACTTTAGGTACAACAAACGCCCCCCGTCTCGCCTATGTCCCTACAATAGGCGAGCTGTAGCCAACAGCAAAACAAAAAAGTTTAGTAAGAAAAGTTCCAGAGAACAATCCTACACGCTAGCTACAGCGTCTTACTCAAAGACGCATTCACAGTCCCTCAGGAAATCAATCTGGGCCTAAACTAATTTTTTTTTAAATAAACACTCTCCCAGTCACATCACCTAAAAAATTTTCTGCGGGAAACCCTGAAAATAATTCTGTTTATTTCATTCTATTCTTTTTTAACAAAACGTAATCACCGTAGCAACATATCGTCATGCGTATTTTGCTTTTCGCCGTCCTGCCATTCCACCGGACTGTTTGTTTTTCCCGTGCCGTCCAGAAGGTGTTGTCCGTCTGCCTCAATCCAATGCGAACGGAGCACTATCCTGAAGGAATAAAGGAATAGACTTTGCCGAATAATTATGCATTCAGTGTATTACAAATCCCCTCTTTATCACTTAAAATTCTCTTTGCTGAGATGTTTTTTTTTTTTTCGAAGGTAAAAATTCTGTTCACACAATATGTACGACAACTTGTTAATAAAGGCACACACGAATTGGACAGGGTGCCAGTAGCTTGGCTTTCATTTAATGTATGTGCTATCAGGACAGATGGGCATGAGTCAAAAGCCTTCTGGTGTGGCAGGCAGCATAGGAGGGGAAGTGCTGCCCCCCCCCTCCATGTATAATGCATGGTCAAGGCAGGTGGGGGCCATGGGTCAACAACTTAGTCAGGAATTGTGCCACTGTAACACTGTTGGCAGGACACAGGGTGCTGCGTCGCTCCTGCCTGAACTTTAGCACCTCTAAACTCCTCCGCTTCCCGCCCATTTACCAACTGTCCCAAGACAGCTTGCCAATCAGATGCTATTAAAAACAGTTGTTTTTCTGTACAGTGCATGCTGTAGACCTCACTTAGTTTGATGTTATGTGGAAACGTTGTATGGTTACATTCAGAGTTAATGTTTTAAACGTTACTTTCGGTGCAGATGCCTGTTAGTTTATCTGTTTATATGATGACACATGCTGCACGTAACATCGCAGTTTCACAGGTTCTTTAACCGCGCCATTTAACAGTAATACTGTGCTTTACCGTTGCTCTATTGCACAGCGATACGAATAAACTGTCACTCTGTAAAGACGGCCACATGCTCTGCCAGTCTCAATGAGGCAATCAGAAATCTGAATTCTGACATGGCTGTCACAGCTGCCGTTTAAGTTATGGCGTTATTAGCAGATTAGACTCTGCGAAGGAAATCCTGCTCTTGATATCAAACAGATTCCCACTGAAGTCACTGACGGCAGTGGGATTAATTATTTGAATGGCCATAGTAAAAAAAATAATCACAAAATATGTAATTGCTCTTTTCAGCCGAAGCAGAGTATGTATGAATGGAGTACTTAAGTGATGATGGGTGTCAGAGCAAATACTGCAGTTAAACCAAAGTGTGTAAATGGAGCCTTTCAGTGCCCTGCTGCCTCCCACACAGGACGTCTGGCTGTGAATGTGTATGCAGGTAGATAATTTGCACTGTTAGCCTACACTATATTTCCATAATAAGTGCCATCATGCTTGTTGGACCAGGATTGATACATTATTGTATTTCCTCACTGAAAACACACAGTTACTTAACAAAGTCGAAGAACTTACAGGCCGTGGCAATAGCTGACAACGGTTCCAAACTGACACCTAATCACACACCTGTACATGTTAATTCTGTTGTTGTTGGCCACATATTCAGCATTCTGGAAGAATGGAACTGCACAGCCAGGGGACACAAGGTTACACAATGGGAAAGTTTGTTTAAGTTTTGATGTTTTTAGTCTCAAAAATTAGACTTTTGATTCTTGGAATGGAAAAGAGAAGGCCATTGAGAGTGACTTAGATAGTTTCCATACATAAAATGTGTATTAAAATGGTGTTTCTATGTATATGAAATGAAATATGAAATGTTGGAAATAAAAAAAAAACAGTCAAGATATTTTTATACTTGGCTGGAAAAGTTTATATATCGATTAGTTAATGACAAAGGTAATGGTACGATAATAAATCATAACCTACATGAATCATTTGAGGTGAATATCTCTGAAGCTTCCAATTCGCTATAAAAATGAAAACTCTTTGTGGACTGATGAGGCACTGGCATTCCTGAGATTAACATAACAGCGGTCAATTATTTTCTTTAGTTTTTTTTGCTTATTTACCATAAATTAAGTTAAAATGTGTGCCACATATGGACGTAAACCTGATTATCAGCACATTGCTGCTATTTACAAGTTCCAGATGCATGACTGACTGCCCATTTTCTGTAGAATCAAAATAGAAATTCAGCCTGAATATAAGCACATCTACCAGCCATTTAATTGTAGTATAAATACAATGTAAACGTAAATCTCCTGTAATTTCTTTTCCCCCATGGGTGGAAGAGTCAGATGGACCATTGTATCTTTACAACCAGCCAGATTTGCATGAAATCTGGTGTATATCACGATTATATCATGATACCCAAAGGATGTCGCAGCAAATATTGTTCCTTCTTTTTCTTTCTTTATAATTTCCAAATTTTGCAAATTTTGCATCTTTTGTTAAGTTTATGAACTGACTTACTGGACCAACTTCAACATACCATACCTGCAGTTGAGAGCACCCAGAGTTTTACTGCACAACGAGGTACACTAGCGAAAGAGATAGCAAACCGTTTTATATCCAAGTAAAATTTTTGATATTCTGGCTAAACTGTCAGCTTGCTTACGATGTGTCTGTTCGCTCATATGCCCCCGTCAGAGCTATTTTTTGTCAGATCTTAACTGTTCCTTTGGTGAGCACGGTGTCATCATGACTGGTCAGAGCTACAAAAATAAAACTCACATTCTAATGAATCATGGTTTTCTTTAAACGCTATCTCATTCGTTAATGGAATGTATCATTTAAACTGTCCACCAGATAGAGATATTAGGGCACTGATAGATGATGAAAGCTTTTCAGAGCCACATACTGTGATGTTAACATTCAGTGGAACTTACAGAACTCGCGAAACTTTCAAATTACATCAAGTTATTTAATTCAATTGGAATTAAAAAAAAAAAAAACATGATAAATTTGCTACTAACATGCTGCGAAGAGTTCACTTTTTTAAGGTGGCTTTCCTTGGGGAAAAAAAGAAGAGCTTCTACCCTAAGGCAAATGGGACCCCCCTCCTCCCTTATTTGTTCACAAATTGAATGCGCTGACAGGATGATTACACTGTGATCACATGCGACAAATCAAGATTGATTGATTAATTGATCGATGAAAACCCCTCTTCAACCAATTTTCATAGTCAAGGAGGAGAGCGTCTCTGAAAAGGACGAAGCATGAGGAGTCCTCCACTGGCGCGGGCTGCTTGCGTAGGGGACCTCCTCTCGAATAGATTAATGAGCCATCAGCTGAGAGTCCAAGGGAAAAACCCTTTGCTGCTGTAGAAGGAGAAACGAGCTGCCTACTCTTACATTTCAGTCTCAACACGCTCCCCCTTGTGGAATTAATGAGGCCATAAGTGTTAAACCTACTTTTTTTGGATCAGTTTCACAGTCATCCCATTGCTGAGCGAGATTAGGCAAATAATAATTAGAGAATACTATAATAATTAGATAAGATTGGTATACATAAAACTATGTTGCATTACCCAACATCTGATTTCCACTCACATATTTGATCGTATTCATTATTGGTTGCTGTTTGACTTTTGTGTAGTAGCTCGGCCATTTCCCATTTGTAACTCATTTTGTTTTGAATGTAATTTGGACACATGCTACTTCTCAATGTTTTAGATGCAAGATTAGACTACAAACTGAGAAAAGTACCATCACGTGATAGTAAAAACAGGTTTTTAGAGCTCTTCAGGGAGGAAAAAAATCCACCAGTGTTTGATGCAAGTTAATTCAGGATTCAAGTGTGAGAAAAGTAGTATAGTGCAGACATCTGCCTGACAGAGTGTGTCCCTTATCATGTCAATCATAAGATCAGCACATTATCATTTTTTTTTTTACCAGGTACTGGGTGTACCAGCTTATACAGAGAAATATTGCTGGGTTAACGCAATCTTGTCTCTTTTAAAACAATTTAAAATTCTTAGAGCTGAATTTTGGGCCAGATAATGAGCATTGGATAAGTGACCAGTACAATAAGAACTTGTAGTTTTTTGCAAGAACATTTAGAAACTTGATATATATTTGGTTGTAAAACTGATATATATTCTCTTTTTGATATTTCCCAGCCAACAGACATGTAAAAAGAACTGTATTTCAAGTAAACAGAGAATTTTGGTGACTTTTATCTGCATTTCCTAACTTATAATACCAGCATCATCCAGTTGAAGCGCTGTTGTGAACACAAGACAAAGAGTAATATGATCTTCCTCCTCAAATTAGTTAAAAGCCTTGCTGTTGCTTTTTGGACCATGCAACTGAAGTCAAGACATGGTTTAATGGGTAAATATGAAGTACAGGGAAGCAAAATATGTGAATCCTGAAGAGTTTTTTAATTTGTAAAAAATAAAAAAGTAAGGTGCTTTATTTATTGTCATAGAAATGTTGACTTTTTTTTTCAGTGAGTGTCTTATATGACTGAAATCTCATGAAATCTTCATGTGTGGGAAATTAACAAGTATTTTATGAACGTTCTTTAAGTAAAAAAATGATCTATTTTTAAAAAAATCTTCCGTGGGAAGATTCTTTCAAGTATAAGGGTATAAGGGTATTTATACGTGGAAAAAAATGGTTTATATTCATCCAAAATTGCAAATGGCATTTTATTCATATTATATTCATCGATCTTGCAGCACATTGGAGCTGTTCCACCTTTTAAGCAATCCAGACAAACTCATCTGCTTTACATTTTGCACAGAACAGCTACAAACTAATATAACACTATCTGCATGATCTGGAACAAGCATCTTACTGTTTTCTCGGTGCTAATTTGCCACCACAGCCTCCTCAGGGTCTTGCATATGTTTTTTTTTCTCTTTCTTTCTTTCTTTTTTTTTCTTTACACTCCTTTTTTGGGAGCACTGAGTAGTGAAAGAGGAGGCTGGTAAATAATTGATCCTTGTAATTAAACACTCCAGCCAGGGATGCTGGGGCTGATTGACGGCCAGATATTAGGCCCTTGTCTCGTAAGGTTGCAAGTTTAGTCTGAGGTTATCAGTGGCCAGAACAGTCTTTCTCCCTCCCTGCCTCATTACTTTCATGAGTAGAACGTTTCATAGGGGAGCGGTGGGTGGGGGTGTGGTGTGAAGACAGTCTGGGACTTCATTAGCCAAATGGGGTGCCTCGGTGTACAGATCGTTCAGCCTTGCTGAGCAGACAACCCCTTTGTGGGTGCTTCACCACACCGTCCTGTAGAGTTGTTTCAGTCCTTTCATCTTACGCATTCTTCAGCTTCAGGTTCACTTGAACAACAACTTAAACAAATAAAGCAAGTCTACCGCGCCTACCTACCTAAGCAGATGGTGTCTATCAACAAGACTTCCTTCCACCCCCACCGAAACTGTATTTGCTCACCTTTCCAGTTATGAGACATTGTTAATAGAACAACGTTGTACATCTCTTAGCTTACAGAACAACATGTTGACCAATAAAGCATAGAGGCTCCCCTGAAAGTAAAGACTTTATTAAATGGTGCTGTGTATTAATGTTTAATTTGGATTTGCCATGACACCTTTGTGTGTGTGTGTGTGTGTGTGTGTGAAAGAGAGAGAGTGGGTGAGATAAAACAAGTCTTACTACTGATGCACATGACATCAAATAACATAACAGTGTATGACAACCGGAGGGGAGAGTGTGCTGCTCCAGCATCAATTACCTAGAGTAATATCTGCATACAGCTTTAATAACAATTATTGGAATTGTATGACTATATTCACATGTATCCAATATTGCTAAATCTAGTGAAAAATAAACGGGAATCCATTTCCTGGTGCTGAATTAATACTATTACAGCAGGTTTTATTGCAATATTTACATTTGTTCCTGGTGTGTGAGTGTGGGTATGCTAATCAGATACATGCCCTGTGGACAGCTGGATTGAGATGACTCATTCCTGCAACACATCCTCAATTGGTGTTTGTGTGAGGTCCAACTGCATTATCTCAGTGGTCTTTCTTGTAAATATGTTTCAGGATAATTATACAACAGGACATTTATAATTTACACTATTTACCATTTATCGTTCTTTTTGTTTAGGTATCATTTAGATTTATAGAGTGATGGCACAAAAACATTGCCATGCACTAGGTGAATGATCCCTATTTCAGCCTGGTTTGCATTGTAATAACAGACTTGTGTGGATGCAATGAATACCATTTCATGTTAGATATGCTTCCTCTCTTGCATGAAACAGTCTCATTTTGCTGTATCACAGCTGCCTACTTTGAAGCTTAGCCAAATGTATGGGTGCGACCACTGCTTGCGTACGACAGTGCAGATTAACAGGAAGTGTCTTGGTCCGTCAACAGAAGCCATGACACACGTCTGTGTTGTCAAATGTCATCAAAGCCACACAAAAGCCATTTTGTGAACACCGCTTACAACACAGATCCCAAATGTTTGGCAGCGTCACGTTTCACAAATGATTGTCACTGTCGAAATGCAGATTCATTCGGGAGTCCTACAGGGCTCTCACGCTTGCTCATGCATGAGCCACAAATATGAGGTTTGTTTTCATGATTGAAATGTGTCAAAATGAGCAAGAGGAAATGATTTCATGTTGCAAATCGCAGCTTGCATGCTGAAAAATTTGTGAAACGGGCCCGTGGCCGAACTTTCGCCACAAGTCGATTTAAAAATGCATTCGGCAAGGCGCTCTCGGTGGGATAAATGCACGTTACAAAAGGTAATCCCGGTTGATTGCTCTTACACTTTACCCGATTGTTAAGGTTGAGGAGCATATGTTTTGTCGCCGTGATAACTTGCTTGATAAAGTGCTGCGCACTGCTTCAGTGTTTAAGAGGCCTTCAAACTCGCGGGTCTATTACTAAAACTGGCCATTCTCGATCATATATCATGTCTCACCGGTCCCTGCAACAACACGCCCATACCAACACAGCTGCTTGCTGTTTTATTAACACAGGGCTGTTTTCAGTCTGAATGCCAAGTAAGAATGTTTGTGTCAGACCAACGTCACACTGCATTTGCCTTTGCTACTTGACGTAAGGAATGCTGGTGTTTTTCCTGAAAAGGACAGTAGATCCAAAGACAAGAAACTGCAGATTTTACACAGTTTAAGCTTGTGGTTCTTTTGGCCAATTTAAAGGGAAGGTAATTTAAAACCGGTGCGATGTATACTCTCTTCTTCGACGTGTGTTCCTGCCTATAAATGATCATTATTAAAGCACTGTTGCAGTGTTCCTGATAAGTCAGTGGCAATGACCTTATCGGTGCCACCAACATGATCTATATTCTCAGCATCATCCAGATGAAGGGCTGATGTTCTCAGCTGGAGTGCTCCCACTCCTTGCCTACTCTGTTCCCTGACTAATTTGGCTTGGAAGAGCATGTCCGCTCGACACTACATGACACTACTGACCTAAGCCTTAAGATAACTTTCCTCGTTTCCCTCTCACTGTTCCTACACCAATTCCACCTCTGCAGTTTAACCACGGTGTCCCTGCTCAGGGTCGCTGATATGATGTGTATTATATTGCGCAGACACCTTACTTGGCTTTCACATCTTCAGACGTTGGATTCATCTTCCACCTAAAGATTGGTGCCATCCTCTCCCGTCTCAAGCAACTGAGAAAAAGGCCTTTCTGGGGACCAGAGAAGATTTGGCAAATTTGATATGAGCACAACCCACATACTTGGCTGTGCTGCTTATCCCACAAATGCATGTTCCTTACAAATGGGGCAGCATTTAAAAGGGAAATAAACAGGCTTTCCAATGGTAAAAAAAGTATGTATAACCTTTTTTGTCCAATGTTTATAATGCTTCAGAGGTTAGATACACTTTTGCTCATGCCGCCTTTATCTTTACGATGGGGACCTAAATGAAAAACATGCACGCTGTGTGCTTTCTACTGACTGGTATACCAGCAGCAGTGCTAGATATAGCAAATTTCAGGCTCACTCTATCATCAGTGTCCTGCTGAGAGGCAGCCATCACCTGCAATCTTACATCCCCTCCACTACACCCTAAAGGCTTTAAAGGCTGTGATATTAGGGACCGAAGGCCTAGAGATGGCCTGTGGTCACTTCATCCTGTGATATTGGGCGGAAGAAATAAACTCTTAACTTTATGTTGTTTCTTATTTTACTCAGTTTTACAATCCGCAGTCTCGATGCCAGCCCCAACCTTAAGCTTAGGGATGGACAGTATGACAATATGCTGCAAGGGAATTGAAATTAATCAGCCATTACAGACGGCATTGATAGTGTAATAGCCTCATCAAAAGATTCAGGGGATTTGAAATTGGTCAGGTGTGCTGACAGCTGTTTTTAGTCAGAAAAACAACCAAAATATGAGGATCTTACATTTCTTTGCCAAAGTCAGAAAAAAAGGAAACAGAAAAATGGGCGGAATAAAGACCGATGCCACTGTGCAGGTTGTCGTATGACGACAGTGTTATGAAACTTAGCAACTAAAGCTGCAGCCTCCATGTGGACTGATCATACTTGCACAGACATCTCTCATTTTCATATGAGCAGAATACCCCCCCCCCCCACCACCACCACCACACACACACACACACACACACCCCAAACTGAAAATGGCTAACGAGCACACAACATTGCAATCAATTATGAAGTGAAATAAATGGCAATTCTGTCATATTATCAGGCTAATATTATGAGTGTCAACAACAGACAACACTAAATAAGACATGCGGCATCTGTTTTGCTGCTGGCATGCGTGCAGCATGTCTAATCTCTTTTGTAGCTTTAACACTGAAATGTGATGCCCTGTTGGCTTTACAGTGCCGTCGCCTCTTTTTAACACATACTGTAACTATAAAACATAAGTGGTGGTGATAGAAGCAGTCATGGAATGGCCCGGGGCAACTTTATCAAAAATCTGTCCCTGCCGCTGCACTACGAGATCCCCCCTACCCCCCCTGAAGCCACCTTCACTGCCCCCGCCCCATTCCCTAGTTCCTTTCATTTCATATTGTCTCGTCTACCCAGCTTTCAAACTACTGGAAGCATCTCCTTAAATGCCTCTAGATGTCTTCCCTATTACCATGCCTTCCACCACGAAGCCTTCATTTAGCTTGACTCCTCTTTGCACTCCCTAATGGACTTGGCCCTGTTCTTCTTTTGTCTTCCTTTAGTACCATGAAATTCACCTTCAGGAGGGAAAGCCATCTTTACTGATGCTTCTTTACATTTTGTGAATATAGTTAGATGATTCCACCCCCTCTTTTCAGTTTCACTCCTGTTTTCTCTTGGGCTTTATATAGTTTGCATTGTTTCCTTGATGCGCTGTATTGACAATGGTGTCACACTTGAGAGAAATCCTTCAGAACAGGCACCAATGAAGCACGTAATCATTTTGAATAGATCCACTGCATCATATTTGACCTTATTTCCTGTTTCCTGTTAAAACAAAGAAATAGCCTTTTGGCATTTCTGTCATCGTTGGTGGCTCTTCCTATCCTGTGGAAGTTAGAAGTCATATTTTTATCAGGTTGTCAGAAAACCAGCTTCACGGCACAGTGTAAACATTTTAAGTCGAGTCTCTTAACACAAATGGCAGCGTTATAGTTCACAAAGCCCAAAATGTTTACATTCAGTGCCAAAGCAGGAGGTGGTAGTGATGTATAGGGCAACTATCAGCCGTAGGGAGGAGCTGTCATATAATGCCTTTGACCTCAACACTCAGATCAGGGTTTGCATCTCTTCTCTACCAATAGATAGTGTTTCTTTAAAATGTAAAGAGGATCTTTCCCTTAAACTAGCTGCTGTTGTTAAAAAAGTACATGTTTTTGGAATTGGAATTATTCATGATTTTGTTGGTGGATAAAATAGGTTAATCGTGTGGCTCTTCAAGTCTTTGGACCGAATGGGTTATATTCTGATGGTGAAACTAGTCATTTTGTGGGGGTGAGATGCCCCATTAGTTGACAATATTGGTAGTAGGACTGCAAGTGACGATTATTTTCATTATGGATTATTATTATTGATCAGATTGTTCATATCATACCAAACAAGTCTAACATTTTCTTAAAAAAAGATTAAATAGACTGAAATTAAAAAAAAAAAACTTAGAATAAGATAAATTATCTGACAGTGGAATAAGATAATTCTACTCGTTATTACTAATTGTACCAAAAACAAGATATTTTCACCTGTTAAGATTTCAGTTTTTGCAGTGTAGCTACATCAGTAACCACCACATTTTTTCCCCAACAAACACAATTTTTTTTTGGTCAATTTATTGTACGTTTTTTCATTCTGTATTTTACTGTGAGCTTTTAATTTGTTTCAATGTAATTTTCACATGCTAGGGTTATGTGGCTGTGAAGTATAATTTGGTCTATAAAATGTCAGGAAATGGGGAAATGTTCCCCAGAGCCAGAGATCATGTCCCCAAAGATGTTCACTTTACTATCATAGAATACTAAAGCAAAACATATTGGTCGTAACGTTAACAAGCTAACAATAACTTAGAGTTTGCAGTTTTGCGGTGGCGGGTTCTCCTAAAAGCTGAAGAACCCCACCTTGTAATGAAGTTTAGATGCCATGACAGCCTCTAGTTGGCAGCGTACCATGGAAGTTGACAACGTGTCACCAAGCAGTGTCATTGTCAAATGTCAGTCGGCCACCGCCATGGGAAACACCCACACAAAGACTTGAAACTTAAAAAACTCGTTCAACAAATATGTCCTAAAAAGTTTTCTCCACTCCTAATAAAAAAATAGAAAAATATAACAATAACTGCAGTGTCATTATAGTCTACATTTTCTTACACAAGCAAGAAAAGCGGAGAGGTAAAAATGATATTTGGCATATATCATTATTAGATAATAGTCCAGTGTTAATGTATTGGTATGAGCCTAATATCATGCTTATTATTGCAGCAGTAAGTTTGTCGCTGCTTATTATGATGAAATAGTCTGAGTTTGTTAAACAAATTATCAACAAAAATGCAGAAATAGAGCCCTCTTGGTATCAAAAGTTGTGAGTATTGAGGAGGATTTCACATACAGCAACCCTCCTGCCCCTGTTTTCAACCCCAAACTAACCTGCTAGACTGTGGGAAACATTAATTTGATTATCCCTCCCACAGCTACAGAGCACAAAGGCAAAAGCTCTAGTCTGTGCAAATGTAAGGATATGTATCCTGGAATATAGAGGAATCTGTTTAAGGAATAAGTAGTTGTAATAACTAGTCATTTTAAGGTGGCCTGGGTCGGAATTTATCAAAGACGTAGCTTCAGAAAGCTCATGATTATGACATTGCGAGTGTTAACGACCTGGTGATGAAACGCATACGTTTATCTTAATATATATTCATTTATTAGACCCGTGCTGTAATCCACCTGCATAGTTGACTCACGGTGTTAATCATAATCATTTGCTTGTTAAAGTCTGCGTTTAGTTTTATGCAAAAATGAATCTTTCCAGCAGAGAAAATGTAGCTCAGTAAATCTCCAACCTGCAAGACAAAAACAGACAGTTTGGCTGGGGGGGTGGGGGTGGAGAGTGATGACTCATGCACACAGTAGAGGTCCCTCCCTTTTCCATTTTTCAGCATCAGTTCTTTCCCAGCTGTCACTCATTGCCTCCGAGTCAGATCCCCCCAAATAAAGTGGTTTAGTATCCCCTATAAATCACTTTATTTGCAAAAGTTTAGAACATGTAAGCTAAACATAAATAGCATTGATATCATTTGGGACACAGAGCTTGTTGCTTGATAACTGTGACTACATTACAGTGTGGATAATGATCCACTACATGTAGGGTTTCTTGGTGTTCTATATGCTGTGACCCCAAATTCAGCTAAAACCCACATGAAAACATATTTAAATGGTCCAGAATTTGAAGTTGAGCGTCTTGGTTTTAATTTGTACAGAAAAAAAAGCATATTAGGATATTGATAGTTAAATCAGAAGCTAGATGGATTCATCTATTTTTTTTTATTTAATTACTTTCAGATGACTTTGTTCATAAGGGAAAAGCCTATAAAACAGTAGAAAGACTAATCGTTGCCTTGGATTGCCCACGTACAGTAAATATTGAGTTATTGGACCATAGTCTCAGAGAAGATAGTGTCTACTATCCCTGTTCCTCCAGGGATGTCCTCAGCACCACCGCAGTAAGAGCCGGTCTCAGGACTCCTTGAGGTGGGCGGATGCTTGACATGGGCTTCATGAGCTTCATGTAGAGGAGGACAGGGACCAGGGTTAAATATAACAAATGCAACAAACCGTGCAATCCATATAACAATGGCAACGAATTATCTGAAAGTGGAAAGTGTATGAAGAGGAAGGAAGAAGCGAAAAAGAGAGAGGGAAAAAAATGAGGGCAATGGGGGCGTTGCGTTGTTGGACTTGAGGTGAGTCGAGTGAGGCTGGGATTATATTACAAGGTCACAAGAAGCTTCATGATACATCAACAAAGTATTACAAACCTACTGTATTACAAAGCTGTTTGATTTATATATAGCACATTTATTACAGGTAAACTGGTTTACAATACATACTGTATACAGCTGCAAGTGATAAGAGATTATAATAAAAAAAGACAAGAGCATACATAGAACTCTGACAACCATCTGCCTTCAAAAAGACCTTAGAGGTAAAATTTACATTCAATTGCTAATTCAAACATTCATTTGAGTATTATTTGTGCTGATAAACTTCATGGATCCACCTGTGTTTTTTTTTTTGTGTGTTTTTTACCGTCTGTCCAGCCCTGTCTCTGTGTATCTGTCGGTATGCTTTAGAGTGAGTGCACTGCCTTTTTTTTTCTCATCCACCAGCTTTCTCATACCACTGATTCCTCTCTTTCACCTCTTCGGCTGCTGTTCTTTCTCTCTCTCTCGTTCTTTTCCTCTTGTCTTTTTTTAGAATGAGTCAGGAAGCCGACTTAACTTTTAAACTGATAAAACAGAGAAACGTCCTCCCCTCTTTTTGCTCTGTAATGGTAGTGTTGTTTTAAAACTATGGATGTAATCCCTCTCCGACCACAACGCAGGGATTTTTTATATATATATAAAGCCACGGAATGAATTTTCACTAATTTCCAGCTCTCTTGAGAAAAGCTGATCCATACAACTTCACGTTGTGAATGGAAGTTACTTTTCACCATGTGAAAAAGCTTCTCTGACTCGCTGTACATCTCTGATCTCGGCTTTGCTGTCAGGCTGTGTGCAGTCACAACCATGAATCTGCACTCTGCAAAGAGTATATTTATAATGCAAAAAAAAATTCAATATTAGAATGTCTGTTATTATTATTCTTTCTTTTTGGAATGCAACATTTGATTGTTTGGGTCCAGTTTGACAGCCTTATAGCTCAGATTAAAAAAAAAATATCCAGGCTAATTTAGCAGAAGAATAATACATTCTCATCTGCATGCAGCTTTCTTTTTTTGCCAATTTACCCATCTGAAGGGATAATGGTGAATATCCTGCAGCAGCTCTCACATGTAGGATCAGCACCTTGGACAGCGATCATGCCACATTTTCTTGCAAAGTATTAATAACGATTCACTTGAACTGAAACACAAGGATAGACTGCTGTAGTATGTATCCTTTACTACCGCTGGTTACAATTTTATTCCAGTTTAGTAAAGGTTTCAGTTAACGGTATACTTGAGTCTTCAACCTCTTGAGATAAAAAGCGAGGAAACATGCAGATGAACAGAAAAGGGGGAAAAACTGAAACTTAAATTTGATCCGCCAGTTATTCGATATATAATTCGCTGTTGTGTATATCTCATAGTCCATTTGAATGGATGGATGATTTGTAAAAAGCTTAGATGGTGTTTTCCCCAACATCCATGTATGTGCCAACTATTGCATTGAATATCTGTGTAAGGCTTTTTCTTATTGCAAAGCAGGAACTGTAATCAAATCAAATTTGCTGTTACTGTTACTCTGTGGTGAGCATTCCTGCAGCTTATCTAGACGAATAGAATAAAAAAATATCTTTTATTTAGGCAAATGGCATTTATTTGATGAATATTTACTTTCTTTTTTATTTTCTCTACAAGTGAAACAGTAAGAGAAGATGCACTTCATGAACGCCGTCCTCGATTTAAACAAGGTGACGCCAGACGGAACATGAAGACATTCATCCGTGTCTGTGTATTTCATAACAGCACTAAATACCCTTGAAATTTCCTATATATGGTGAGGGGAGAACAGACTAGTCACCTTCCTGAAATTGTTTAGATAGTTTTCCGGTGTGTCCTCTGCCTTGTGCTACAATGAACACATAACATGTCTGTAGACCAATAGTGTAGGTCAGTTTGCAGCCATTCCAAAAAAGGGACTTCTCTTGAAAAGGAAGACAAAAACACAGTGTAACAGGGAATATCCAATAAGAATCCAAAGTTAGTTTACAGTTATTTTAAGAAACATTTAGCAGCTTATATTTTTGTCGGGACAGCGGAATCTGCACTATCCTACTTGTTGCAGTGTATAAACCACTGTTGATATGGCTGTGCAGTGTATGATACGCATTTACTACCAGTCTTATTCAATCTGTGGTTCTTAAGATGCTTATTTCCCCAAAGATATCTTTCTCAGATGTTTGTTAACTAGAAAATCACTTATGTAGTGTGGTTTGTTGGATTGTTTGGTGCTTACTAATGGAAAATTATTGTAAAATTGATTAATCATTGAATTTGTGGTAGCAAACATGCTGGATACAGATTCACGAATGGAAACGTGTTGCTTTTGATTGACTTTGAATAACTTAAAACTTAAAAATAATAAAAATTAACATGTCAAAATAAGCAAATCATAGATATCACCTGTCTGTGTGGTGTGATGTGTAAGAATTATCTGCCTGATCCAAACAAATAGGGGTGTGTGCCCTCGCATGTGTGACTCAGTGCCAGAACTAAATTAACATACGATAGCTGTACAAGCAACCTTCTAAATACGCTTTATTTGGATAAACTGACCACACACAATCTGAAAAAAATGGACATATCGGCAGTCAGTCAGTCAGTCAGTCATTTTCTATACCTGCTTGTTCCTCATTAGGGTCACAGGGGTCTGCTGGAGCCTATCCCAGCACGTTACGGCGAGAGGCAGGGATACACCCCAGATGGTCGCCAGCCAATCGTGGGGCACACACACCATTCACTCACACACTCACACCTACGGGCAATTTAGAGTCGCCAATTAACCTCAGCATGTTTTTGGACTGTGGGAGGAAGCCGGAGTACCCGGTGAAAACCCACGCAGACACGGGGAGAACATGCAAACTCCACACAGAAAGGTCCCAGACCCAGGACCAAGGCGGTCTTGAACCTGCGACCTTCTTGCTGTGAGGCAACAGCGCTAACCCCTGCGCCACCATGTCGCCCATATCGGCAGTCCTACAGCAAAAATAAGCGTCAATGTACACACAAATATAGAATAGAACAGGGTGGCACGGTGCAGCAGTGGGGAGTGCCATTGCCTCACAGGAAGAACGTCACAGGTTCAAGGACTTGGCTTGGTTTGGGAGTGTGTGGAGTAGTTTGCATGTCCTCCTCTGTCTTCCTCTTACAGTCCAAAACCTTCTTAGGTTAATTGGAGACTCTAAATTGCCCATAGATAGGGCTGCGTCAGTGTGTGCCTCACTTTAGACTGGCGACCTGCCTGGGGTGTATCCCTGCCTCTCCAGCAGACCCCCGTGACCCTAGTGAGGAATAAGCGGGTATACTGAATGGACAGAATAGAATATAGAATAGAACTTTAGTGTCCATCGGGGAAGAAATTCGACCTTGGCTCATCAAACCCAGCAGCTTGTAAAACCGAAAAAAAAAAATTGCAAGTAGTTTAACAGGCAAAAGACAAGGTCATATTAAACATTTGAAAGAGTTCAATGTCAATGTCTGTGGCTTGAACTCATCAGTCGTCTCGTTGTGTACTAACCTAAGTCTGGGATAAGCAGCTACTGTGGATTATAACACATTTTAAGCGTGGTGTTTTCCTCAAGAAGCATCAAGAGATGTGTCTCTAGAAAGACAGAAAAATAATCTATAGGTAGGTCTGTAGCCTATAGGTAGCTAGCAGTAAGTCAAAAATATATCAATATCAAAATAATGTGATATATCTAGGTATATTCACTCACAGAATAGTTCATTAGGAATGCAGATGCAATTTAATGCAATCCAATACAACTGCTCTGCCATGTATTAGATTTTATGAAGCTTTTTGCTGTCTTTTTTTACTTGTCAGTATTTTCAGAAAGGTGATAATTCTACTTTAAATGTTTAATATTGAGGTCATATTGGTTGGTGGCGTTGTACTGGAATGCATTATATTGAGTGTTCCTAAAATATTTTTCCCCCTCGACTTTGTCAACTCCATGAACACATAGTCTCTTACTCTACGTCATGATTCAAAAGCCTAGTCAAGTACATGAATATGGAAATAAACAATGCATTTATTTCACTCTTGCATACATCTTTTACTAGCTAGTCTTTATTTTCTCAACACCGGCGCACGTTTAATCATTTCTCACCTACAATTAACACGTTTAACACGTTTGGCTTTCAGTTTTTACACACAGCACATGTATAGGGAGGGATAACATGATAAAAAGCTCATACTACTGGAATAGAATCATGCTTTAATAATCCTTATATGAGTTCTAACAATGTTTTGTAACTTGGTTACTTTTTCCCACCCTAATTCATGTTTGGAGCCAAATTTAGCAAACTTAGCATTCTAATGTCAGGGGACACAAAAAGTCATGAAAAATCACTTTTTAAATTGTTTTAATTCTCATTTTATATTTAGTGACTGAGTCTGAAACAGCAGAGCGACTCTGACAGGATTCACTCATTCACACACACTCTTTTGGGAAATGACCTACAAACCTGTTGTTGGAGGCAAAAGCTTGTATTACATGCATGGATGTGTCTTGTCTTAACTAGCTCGAATACTCCTTCAAATACCTTTGATTTAAACGTGTGCCAAAAGACTGCACACAGCACTGAATAGGCCAGGAATGAAAGTATTCGCCGCGACTCTGCAGCATTCCATCGACAAAAGAGAGATTACCGCAACATACAAAGAGGCATTTGGAAGGAGCCTTCTGGCGAAGGGTTTTGTCAACATTTTGTGCTCCTGTATCGCTGGTTCACTCATTCACTCTCTCTTACTCACTAACAGACACGCGGGCATTATGTTCAGTAAACCTTGAGTTTAGAAAAAAAAAACAAAAAAACCTGCATGCATCCCAGACATCACTGATCACCATCAACATAATCTCTTGACAGAGTAATTGCTGGAAGCTTTCATGCCTTTTGAGTTTGTCTGCTCTCACTGGCCATCTGTTTTGGTGTGTGCACCCCCCAACCACCACACACACACACACACACACACACACACACACACACACACACACGCACACGCACACACACCCCACCTCCTACCTGCAACACCAGTACAACACCAATCGCTTTTCATGCCAATAAAGTAGAGACAGGGAAACATGTAATTTACTTATTGACAAAATAAAAGTAAATCAGTAAACAGAAAGCACTAAAATTATGTGAGTCGCATATTTTATTGCACGAGATTGGTGATATAATTTGGACATAGCAGCCATTTTAAGCATGAGATTTATTTCCAAAGTCCAAGGCCATCGGTCAGGTGTTTAGCCGCCGCATTACAGTGACTTCAGCTCGCCAGTTGTTGTTTTTTTTTTTTAAAACACCAACGTTTCCCATGACCACAAACGTGGCCTTCATCTGATCATACTCATGTCGCCAATTCGTGTGCACTTGTATCTCGCCATGAACTTTGTGTGACAGAGAAAGAAATGCAAACCGGTTACCTCCACTCTTGCCATGGCAACGGACGCGACAAGAAAAGCGATCCTGTACCTGTGTATCTGTCTCCCTAATGGTCTGTGTGTTAGTGTAACAAGATCTGTAAAAACTCCCCTCAATGACATTTTAGATCCCCTACTGTAACTGACCTGAGCTGGGGAGTCACAAGTAGGATTTAGGTGAGTACGCAGCCTTCTCTCAGGTTCCTGTTCCGCTTTTCCTAATGAATTCAACCATAAGAAGACTTGAGATGAGGCCCCCTTTTTCCATACGGCCACCATCTACAGGATTTTTTTTTTTTACTGTTGCAATGAGCTATATATGCAAAATCTCATTAATGCGAAAATAACATTTTCCCAACATTATATATATTTATATAATTTCCTAGATGCTCTCATTGATGTTTTTTTTTTTTTTTTTTTATTTAACATAACAAATGAGAGTCTATAATGTGTTAACCTTTTACTTTTGGGATGAAAAGCTCTCATTAAGAATGCTGTGGGGTAAACTGCTGAAGTGTCCTGCATTATAGCACCTTGCAGCTTCACTGTCGGACTGCACCACTCGGACCACTCCTAACTCTCCTGTTCCCTCTGCTGGGAAAGGCAGATATTACACACCCTAAATAGAGAACAAAATGTAGACTACAGTAATTACATTTATTTTAAGTACAGTCTCTGTATTTAGAGACAGAAATGACCCATTTAGTGTCCTGGCTTAATTACAATCCGGCACTTTCACTGGGTAGACCTGGTCTGGGCGAGAGCCGACACAGACACCCCTCTGTATGAAATATCAATGTGAATGACTCACTCCAAAGTTTTGGTGTCGATCATCATCGCAAATGCCAAACCCGTTATCACCGAATCTTTTCAAGGAGTTGTTTTGTCCATCTGGCAGCAGGAGTAGCAGGCTTATGGGAGAAAGAGGGAAGGTTTTCAGAATGGCATTCAGGGCTTTTGAAGAAGCTTCTTTTCCCTCAGGATGAAGGAACTTGATTTTCAATTTACCTTTAAACGACCTTGTAAACATCCAATCCTCAAGTTTTCCTGTACGCATTTCATTTTTTGCTTAGAATATTCAGTGTTTTTGTGTGTAAAAGTAGGGGGGGGGGCGAAACTTGTAGTCAACCTTCAGTGCAGCGGTGACTCAAATGTGAATAAACATACAGTATTAATATTAACCAACCACCTCTGAGAATACCGAGTATCTCTTGGCTGTCTGTCGTATCACTCGCTCCGGTGGAATAGAAATAGACATTACCTTTTGTTCTTTTGGCCACAGCTTCCTCTGCATGTGACAAAAGATTGTTGTGACAAGTGCTGCAAACACTCCAGTAGAGGACCAGTTTGTCTCCTGGTTGCTTGTGTCGACTGTTTCGATAACAGCCAGCCTACTTTGCTGTTTGTGTTTGTGTTTTCCTTTTTCCCTTTTTTTTGTATTGAATAGCACAACAGGCAAGTTCATTATGCGTGTGACTCATCCCACTAGCCCACACCCCCTCCCCATCTGCTGCTGTGCGCTGAAAAGGAGAGGGAACCGCCATTGATCACTTCTTCCCTCACACATGCACGCACACACCCCACCTTCAACGTCACTATCGATCGACATGTTTAATGTTTTTGTGGGGAATAGCTGGCATTTCCTTTTGTGTCATTTTACATCTGTTCCCTACCATTTGCTGACATTATAATAAATCACTTTAATAAATCAAAATTGAACAAAAAAAAGAAAAGTAAAGCCTAATCCATACAAGTATTCAAACAATCTCGGACTGCTTATTTCGTGCAGGGTTGAGAATTATTATTATTTTTTTTTTTGTAGCTGTGGCAGTCAGGAAATGTATCAGGAAACATGTCTGGTCAGGGCATGTTTGTAATTGTTTTACACAGACACAGCTGAATTAACAGCTACCTAAAATATGCTGTGGTAGAACAGCAATTTCAGATATTTGAAATGTATTAATACAATATTTTTCCATCCTATAGCCCCTCCCGATTAACAGTTGACAATTGCTTTAAATAAGCCATAATATTGGCAATATCCTAATATTCACATATCTGCAAAACAAGTTACATAGAAAACATGTATCCTTTGCTGGTTTTAAGCCTAATTTTTGTGTTTCCCACTGAACATCCTCTCATGTGTCTTTTTAGGACAACCTGAACTTTCACACAGGAGATATCCAATGTTATTCTTACATTTAGAAAAATTAGACTGTTGACGAACGTCAAAAAATAAATAGTTTACCTTCAATCAAACACGATTGTCCTATGCGAATAATTCACTTTGAAACATAAACAGGTTTGATTTGAGGCAAATATCCTTTGAAGTATTGAAAATACTGACTTGTGAGTATTCCCTTTAAAGTATGCCTATAATGTCCACTTTTATTTTTTAAAATTTTCTATTGATATATAAGCATCTGGCAATACGGTGGCGCAGGGGTTAGCGCTGTTGTCTCACAGCAAGAAGGTCGAAGGTCGCAGGTTCAAGACCTCCTTGGTCTTGGTCTGTCTTTTTGTTCAAGACCTCCTTGGTCTTGAACCTGCGACCTGGGACCTTTCTGTGTGGAGTTTGCATGTTCTCCCCGTGTCTACGTGGGTTTTCACCGGGTACTCCGGCTTCCTCCCACAGTCCAAAAACATGCTGAGGTTAATTGGCGACTCTAAATTGCCCATAGTTGGGAATGTGTGAGTGAATGGTGTGTGTGCCCCACGATTGGCTGGCGACCATCTGTGGTGTATCCCTGCCTCTCGCCGTAACGCGCTGGGATTGGCTCCAGCAGACCCCTGCGACCCTAATGAGGAATAAGCAGGTATAGAAGATGAATGAATGAATGATATAAACATCCATCATCAAATCAAACAACTATTATATTTTTCTTGACTAACAGCTGTCTTATGGTTGCCTTCCATTTGAATTTCTAGTTTTCCGAGTGGGTGAAAGGAACCACGTATCACCCGATAATGTTATAACGGTTAATAACATAATAACTGTCCAATAATGTAATAAAAGTGCTGAAACAATAACGTAACAACTTTTGGTTATTATGCCATTGGCCTGGTAAAAAAAAAAAGTTATTACATTATTTCCTAATTATTACGTTATTGGTCTATTACAATTTAAAGATAGCAGATTTATTACGTTATCAGCCATTATTAGATTATTGACTGTGACAAACCAGCCATCATAGTTGTCTAAGCTCAGTGGGAAGTGACAACTCTAGAAATAACATGATCGAATTACGAGATGACACACTACTGCACGTCTCTATTGAACTGACTTGAAAAAAGTGACAACTATGAGTGCTATCAACTTTCCAAAATCAAGTGAATCATCTTTGTGCATCTTTTTGTGACATATTCATTGCTAATTCTCCTTAAAAAGGGTCCTCCTACTGTGGATTTTAAAATCTTTGTCCACCTCTAGTCCAACATGTTTTAAACCTCTTAATAAAGACCGGAAATCTTCAGGACTCAGTCATCAATGTGGGAGGCCCCCTGAGCTACATTTTTTTAAATCATACTCATTTCCTTTTAATGTGATATTTGTTCTGGTAGTGTGGGAACAGTTAATCATTAACTTGGTCTGTCTGTCTGTTTGTTTGATGCTGGGTAGGTCATACAGTGAGTTTCAGAGGGTTTACTAGCAAATTATAGTATTGAGCTGACTGTTAAGGCCGCAACCTAGTAAGTAAATGAATCACTTTGTCTGGATCCGTCTACTTCAGCTCAGAAGGTGATTGATTGATCGATCCCATCCTACATTTGCTTTGCTGTAGTTAATCAGGGCAGCATATTGCGATGCCCGGAACGCTTGAGAGTTTTTAAGAGTTGAGTGTCATTGAGTGCCATTGAGTCAAAAGGCTCAGTTAGTCACAGTCAGGTGGTGTTGTGAGAGGAACATCTCTCTACAAGTGGCCCTTTTTGACTGGCGACCATCGTTAAGTTAAGCCTGGACATACACTGTGTTTTTTGGGCCATTTTGACACAATTTTTCACTCTTTTTTTGTGGGTCAGACTATTGGCTCAATCCTATGTCGTGTTAGCCTGGGTATACCCATCCTTCATTGCACACGCATTCACTTCACTGTGAACTTCCGTCTGGACACCAAGGACCCAATTTTTCCCTCGTCTAGGGAGCCAATCACAGAACGGGGGAGGGTGGAGCAAGAAGATGACGAAACACAGAAGCAACTTTGTTGATAACTGTGGAACCAACATGGCGGCAGATGGTAATTTACCCTTTAATGCCGCCTTAGAAAGTGTTGTAAGTAATTTAGACAATACGTTTATTTCATCCTCATTGAGTATCGGGTACGTCATTGGGTATGTTTGATATGATTGGTTATAAGCTACATACAGACGCATTTGATAGACATTTGTAGCACCCAAAAAATGGCTCTGGGCTTTCATAAACCACACCCCCAATATGAACAAATGAACTCATGGTTCCCAGACCTCATCTCAATCTGCATTTATATGAAGTCTGGTGTTAGCCAGGCTAGTGTCATGTAGTATACATGGGGCAACGAGAAGTGATTAACACCCCACAACCACCCCAAACCACTTGTTTGAAATCCTGGTTGGCCCTTGTGAAGCAATCGCACTGTTAAAGTTGTATTTGAGCAGTCAGATCGCATAAGAGCATCAGGTCGTATCGTGCGAGAACAGGAATCGCATGAGTGAGTTGTGAACTTTTTACCATTGCGATTCATTCCTGCTGACTAACGCAATAAAAAAAAAAATCGTACAGCGCATCCAAGCTATTAGCTGCACTTACTATCTACCTTCACTTGCCGATTTCGGGTGGGGTGTATCAGTTGCCTCCATTGGCTGGAAATCAGACAAGAGTGGGGATAGCGAACCAAACAATGAGGTTGCAAAACCACAATGAAAAGTTACAAGGACCTGAGAGGAACTGCAGAGTTTGTTATCATGAGCAATCCCTTTTCACACAGGTAGTCGTTTTAATTATTGTTCACATACAAATACTGATTAGTACAGCTTCAACTGATTTGGAATATTGATCAGAAATAATATGTTTAGGTCTATTGAAGGTTCATGATCACGTTTATGTGGCTTTTTACCTGAACAATCCAAAACTCACCATCAGCCCCATTGTTCCACTTCATGTTAAAATCACATTAAATTTGACCAGTATTTGGAATGTGTCAGATTGAGGACTGACTTGTTTTCTGCCTAATAAACATCAAGGTAAAGCATTAAAACCAAGTCTTGTTTATTGTGGTACTTTTAGCTACTGAAGGGGAGAAATATTGACTTAGACTATGAAAAGACTCCTGTCGGGACTTAAAATAAAGCTGGGAAAGCAATAAGCATTTGTCACCACTTGCAATGCATAGTAGTTATTTTAAAGAATGTGTAAACAAATGCTGGCCCTGTTGTGTTCATCTTGTACGTTTTAATAACCATCGTAATATATTTACTCCTGTCACAACCTTGTAAAACACAAAGGACTGAGCAAAAACAACCAAATGAAAAGAATCGTGCCGGTGCACCGCTGTGAATTCAACAGTTCAAACTAAATTTGTGATGATTAAAATGACAATGATTCATTGTGTATACAGGAATCCTGTTGCGAGTAGAACGTGTTGTTTGCTCTCTTTCTCACATGTAGGTGGTCCTGGACATGACATTTGGCGGAGGTGGTCATAGCAAAGCCATCCTGAACACGGTTCCCGAAGTCACGGTGCTGGCCTTAGACCGGGATCCTGCAGCCATCTCTCTGGCGCAGCAGTTGGCCAAGGAACACTCGTAAGTTATTTATTGAAAAAGATCAACTCGACCAAAACACAAGCTAAAGCTTATGTTATGAGCTGTCTAGACAAATATTTATATAATATCATGCTTGATGTTTTACCATAAAATTGTAT
The DNA here is from genome assembly GCA_030544235.1 of Lepturacanthus savala. Classification (NCBI taxonomy): domain Eukaryota; kingdom Metazoa; phylum Chordata; class Actinopteri; order Scombriformes; family Trichiuridae; genus Lepturacanthus; species Lepturacanthus savala. The sequence continues at coordinate 17,537,578 of CM060462.1, read as the reverse complement.
TGTCACAACTGACAGCTTGACCAATCTGAGCAGTGTTTGGTTCGTTGTCATCGTGTCTGAAAAACCATACTGGTGCCGGTGATGTAGCGCTGCAGTTCTCCCTGCGTTTCTCACTTCTTGCCTGAGCCCGATCAAATGCTGCTCGCCAAGATACAGCCCCTGAGTTTTACCGTCCAATGAAAACCATTCCTCCTTCTTAACTTAAAGCTTTTCTTCCCCCCACGCAAAGCTGGTGGGCCCAGGCATGTCATTTGTCAGAGTAAGAGCCCACGCCTGCAGTGTGAGGGAGATGCTGCCTCCCACGGAGGATCTATAAGATATGAGGAGGGGGCGGGAAGTAGAGAGAAGCCCAGAGAAGTTAAAAAGTGGCGAGGGAGAGAAAAAAAAAAAAAAAGAAAAAAGCAAAGCAAATGAGAACAGGGAGACACGAGGACACAATGCCAGGGTGAGAGGGAGTGTGTGCATGAGCGAGGCGAGGGAGGACGAAAATGAGATGTTCCTAAGACCATTGCGTGGGAAGGAATCCTTTTACGTAGATTCTGGGGAAACCTCTCTCAAGGGAATCTGCCAGAGAAATGTGCCTGTGAGCAGGGAATGACAATTAAGAAAAGAGAGAGAGATTTGGAACACTGTATTCTGTCAGCGGCAATATACCCTCTGCTGTAAACTCTTCCACGCCCACTCGTGATGCAAGTTGAGAGAAGCTGGAGAAATCTCGCAATTAACCAATATTATTGGAAGCCTGAGTAAAAGACCCCGGCAGCCCACGCAGTGCATCCACACAACGGGGTTGGAGGATTCTCGCTTTCCTCTGCACTGCCATGTCTTGACTTCAATGCAAACTGTTGAATGTTAAACCTAGTAAACCTAAACCTAGTTTTAAAGAACAAAACCTATTATTTCACATATTTAAAAGGATTATCGTATAAAAGTAACCTCCCCCACCACCACCACCAGGTTCTATGAATGTTGATTCTTGTCTCCTGCACGTTGAGCTCTGCTATTCTTTCATTTCTGAACTGCTTTTCACCATCCTTGTTGTTGCTATGACTTCCCTCCACTTGAAGCTCGGCAGTAGTTGTGCCCACAGTAAATGTTATAAATCCGAAACAGGCAAAAAGCAGCATTGGAAAAAGACAAGCGAGGTACACGACAGATACACACGTGCGCGTTAGGTCACAGGCAAACTAATGAGGTTGGTACATGAAGCCGAGTTTGTTTGAAAGCGGGTATCGTCAGCGAGTGACTGTCACTGTTATACTGACGTAGACGTGTGAGTCACGCCCGTTCTACGACACTTTAGTAACTGTTATGTGGACAAATGTCTGCCAGTGACACAGGAAGGCCTCAAGTCAATAAAAGCATGAAAATTCACAAGATGCATCTTAAATAAAACTTTCACCGTGACTGAATGCCGCATGTCTACTTAATGCCTCTCCATTCTTCTTGATAATTTTATTGCAAATGTGCGGCCGAAGCCAACGGAGCCAGTCGTAACCAAGGAGCTACATGCAGGAAAGAATGTTACATTTTTTTTAGAGGTGTAAATTTGACAAATTGCGACACAGGAACCACACAGTGAGCCTCAGAGTGTGACAAACAGGCCAACAGTCCCATAAAACAAGCGTTCCTCAAGCACCGTCAAGTATGTAGATCATTAATATTGGTGTGAAAACAAAAACACCACAGCAGGAAACAAGGACGTTATAATGAAATACGGGCGTTTTTCAGAAGGGGGTGTTAATAAATAAATATGAATGTTTGTGCAAAGCAATAATAAAAAGGTGTTGTGAGTTTGTCACACCACATAAACATATGCCAATAACAACACAGTCAAGTTTGAATAATTAAATTAATTGGCGAGTATAGGAAATTAGATTTCAAAATCAGGGAAAATGAAGCAGGATTCTCTGCTCTGAACGGCTGTGGTTTTGTCTGCTGAAGGTCATGAAATCATTCTCCATCCTTCCCCAGCTGAACAGCCTGGCTCATGCCAAAAAATAAATATAAAATATGATATACAATTTAAGCAGGGCTTGTTTGTAGGTGTAGGATAAACAACATTGCTAATGTTATAAAACAAAGTTTTGGGGTCCTCTGGTTAATTCTGCACTTACCTTGTAGGTAAATGTGGACTTTTTACAGTAAAAATGTGACTTAAATGGCCAGTTAACATGTGATCCATCACCAATCATCGTCATGTTAAATTGCAGTTTGTTTTAATGAAGTTTGGATATAACATTACTCACATTGTAAAACTTTGCTGTGAAATCTTCAGTTATTTTATATTCCAATTATTTTCCAGAAACATTACTATAAATAAAACAGTAGATTGTATATTTTGCAATAAATCTCAGTGGTCAAATAGTTACTGTATTGTAATAGATTTAGTCACCCAATACTGTAAATACAACTGAAATCACAGTATTGAATTGCTTTTTTTATTTTACAGTAAAGACAATACTGTAAACAAAAGCACAGTGCTTCTACTTTAAAAACAATAATTTCAGTAACTTTCTGGATAATTGCTGCCAGTTACTGTAAAAATGTAACGGTTTTGCAGTTCAATTCAATTTAAACTATCAAACTTGGCACTGCTGCTCAAATATAAACCAGCTTGGCCTATTTTTCAGATAGATATTTTCGTGTTCTGTTTGTGAAGCAGCCGCCATGTTGAAAATGACACAAACACAAGCGAAGCAACCGCCTGACTGTCCGTTCCTCAGCGTCAGTCAGAGAGTTTCAGTGGTCCAGTTCTTCTATGCCGTGGTCTCTCTCTAAACTTTATTTAACAACAGTTTCAGAACCAGCAAAACGACCCTGAACACAATTCCACAATTCAGCACTACGTAGAACTCAATCTTTTCACAACGATTTCAGCAACCATTTTTAACAACAACATGTTTAGAAACAAATATCTGAATTTACCGTATTTTTCGGTGTATAAGGTGCACCGGATTGTAAGGTGTAATATCAGTGAACGTCTAATGAGCAACCTGTTTTCATACATAAGGTGGAACAGATTATAAGGTGCAATAAGCAAAAAAACAAAAATCTGTCTGATAAGTAAAACTTTATTCAATTCATTCATGTCCACCATTTCTGTACCATTGATTTAATAATGTTGACTTTTCTCGCAACTGACTACGGTGGCCGTAATGCTTCTACAATGCATGAAGCGGCGCGTCTTCTTAGTTTACCAAAATCATAAAACATTTTGACACGTTTTTGAGCACCGTGTAAATCAATTCAAGGTCAGTAAGCACAACCTGGAATTAATACATAAGGTGCATCAGATTTTAAGGTGCTCAGTCGATTTTTGAGAAAATTAAAGGATTTTAAGTGTGCCTTATAGTCTGAAGAATATACTACTTTACACAATCTTTAAATGAATGGTGTTCAGTTAATCACTGTTCTAGATAATGGGAATGCATTATCATACAAAGGATAACTATGCATGTGCATGCACAATTCTGGATTTCCTTGATACTACTGTTCTTGACTAATTAAAAACTAACGCTAACTTCCACTAGGCTATGCACTTAACCACTGAAGTTACCTCTTGACATATACTTTTTAGTATATCCAGTAAGTTTTGTGTGTCCTGGCTGTAATATAAACTGAGTACAGTTAAAACCTTTACTGTTTTTAGGATGGGTTGTTGGACTTTTTTTATATTGTCAAAACCGAGCCAAGCATTGTAGTCATTGACACTGTTCAGCACTACACACAAGACGGCAAGTGATTATTCTCTGGATTTATGTGGCTGATTAATAACCTCATTCAATCAATCACACATAATAAGCCACAGCCAGTGAAGAATTCCAAACATGCAGAAACAAGCTTTTCAACCATAAAATAATACTATATTATTAAGGCGGAGAAAGGCCAAAGAAACATTTAACAGTGAGACGATGGCAAAGCCAACTAAAGAGTGAAAGACATCTATTTTTTTTAGAAATTAAATATTCTCCCATAGCTTAGATTTTAAATACAGATGTCACATGAAGGTTTTTTTTTTTATAACCTTCTTGAGGTGAAATAAGGTAGCAAAATAGACATTTTGAATGAAAAAACAAAACAACACATTTTATAAACACCAGCCTCTGTGTTTGTGTGTTCTATGTTTGTAGCCTCTTCTCTCTTTTTTTTTTTCTTCACTGGACTGTAGATATTTTCATCACTGCCCCCCTGCTGAAAGCAATCAATCAGCATCTTGTCTTAGGCTTCAGTGACGCAGGTAAAGGAACTGAGCAGGTCAACACAAGGGAATATTTCAGGCTTCATTTGTGAAGAGGCAGCATCATGTTGAACGAGCATGCGCTCAAACTGAGGCTGCTGTGAAGGTTCCCGATGTCCTCACTCGAGTGTCTCTTATTCCAGATGGACAAGAACAAATATTAAAATATTTAAGTGAGGGAATGGTGTGTGAGGAAGTGTAGCCATCATTATTTTCCATGTTAAGTAAACAAGGGCTTGGAGGTTCGTTATTAATCATGGAAATAGCGGTATTACAAAATCATGTTTAAGATTTCATTGGATTTTTATACTATCTATTATGTATTTTGACAGTATTTTCTTCACTTTCTTCACTTGACACCCTTTAAACCATATGGTGTCCATTTAAAGCTTTGGCAGGTTCAAAAGAGCTTGTGATATTCCATAATTTCCGTATCGAGAGCTTTCAGGTCATATCTGTGTATATGAGGAACAACAGACAGTATGACCTTTTGTCCCTGAAAAATATGCAGAAGAAAAGTTTATAAGAACACACAAGGGCAGAAATATATCCATCTAGTGAATAGAAAAAAGGATTTACCCCAATATGGAAAAGCTGTTTCAGTGTTTTCTTTGTGGATCCATGAAATGTGAACTCACCAAAAGAGTAACGACAAAAAAAGTGTATTAACATTAACTCTGCTTAACTATTATGTAAACTCAGAACTTGTAATTTTACATGACACGTGGTGCAGTGCAAAGGGGGGAAAGCAGCTGTGGTCACGATGAGTGGTTTACTCCACCATAGACTTGCAGGATTATCAGCGTTGGAACTTCATGTTTATTAGTGGAATTTCACGTCAAAAGGTACCTCAAGTTTTGGACTGTGCGAGTTCAGGGAAAATAATTTAGATTGTAAGGTTGATCCAGGGAGATTCCAAAATAAGAAGAAAAAAATGTTGCATGATGTCAATGTTATGGGGTGCTACAACTATAAATAGCTGAGATCTCTTAAGCAATTATGAGCCCACACTTGGACCTCAGCACATACACCACTGAAACTTGTCCTCTTTAATAATATAAGACCTTACATAAGGCATTTATATCTCCAACTCTGTGTCTAAGCCACATAAAGAAGTTAATAATTTAGGAAATGTTATGTAACTGTTTTGCATATTTTTAAATCCTTCAGTGGCTTACAAAAAATGATGTAGAAGAAGCCCCCGTGTTTAGTGGGAACGTATGTTCATTACCTGCATGTGGGCGTGCACACAAACTCCAGAATGTTTGATTCCCATAATCAAAAGTAGATGGAATTTGTGCAAAGCATTTAAAAAAATAATCACAGTGCAGGTAGTCGACTAAGCATGGTGGAATGTTCTGTAGCGCTAGTGTTGTAGCTAGCTGCTACGAGAAGTCGAATGTGTGAAATGATCAAAGATTTGCTTCAGGTCTGTGCATGAAATGACTTCTACAAACAGTAAAAGACATTGTCTCTTTTTTCTCTCTCTCTCTCAATGTTAAGTTGTGCTCACCTTTTCCATTCATGAATATGTAACGAGACAGTGAAGCTGAACTCTTGCCCAACTCACTGCTGATACCCATCAGTGTGGCAGCTGGCGTTGATCGCAGCACAAAAAATGTGTCTCGTCTGTACCTACAGAATAGGCTTAATTTACCTATTACTATGTAATATCCATTACTATTCACATTAAAGTAGACGATTAAATCAATGTTTTCTGTGTTGCCACGTAAAGATGTAAAGAAGAAGTTTTTAGTACATATTCTCCTCGTGTCTATATTCAGTTAAATCACTCCTGTATATTTAATGTAAATTTGGTTGCTCAAGATAAAAAAAAACAACATATTGAGCAACATACAGAGCTTCTTAGCCTTTTTAGCTCTGTGTTTTTAGTTATAGAGCAAGTTCTTACTGCTGTTATCAGACTTGTTTCTTGGCTGGTCAAGAAATTGAAAGTGAATTTTGCACTCACGTTCAGCAGGTCCAGAGCATCAAAATTACTCTAAAACAAACAAGAAAAAAGTTTGTGAACTCCCACCAAACAGGCATTAATAGATTCATGTTTACTGCATCTTTGAATAATGTAAAGAATGTGGTTGTTTTGGTAAATGCAATGAAGGGGGTGGTAACAGAAGGGGATTGCACAGGTGATGGGAGAGAACAAGAAAGCCTTTGCTATGGATTTTTCAACAAATTAACTACTGTGCAAGATAGTGAATAACAATAGCAAAGCAGAGGAAGGCCCTCGCAGCGTGGGTGAGATGCTCCCTTGCTATTTTGTCTGTCTTTAGTGGGCTTTGAAATAGAGGACCTGCCAATTTGAGTTCTTTCCTTGAACACCCTTAGCCAATCTCCAGAAAGGTGGAGTCACTGCGATGTACATTAAAAAGGCAGGAGTCAAATTTAGTATAATGTCCAAGATGGATAAGTATTATTTTATCAATATCTGTATACAGGGTGGGAAATTAACTTTACAAATGTGAACATCTACCATCCACTCAATAGAAAATCATTTAGTGTTTGAAGTCTACCAGGAACTTTCATATATTTCCAGCATTTGGCTGGTGCTAATTTCCCACCCTGCTTATATTGATACTAAAGCTGCCTGGTGATATTCATACTCATCAGTAAAAGTTCTCATTTTGCCCCTGACGAATGGGACAGACTCCAGGACATTTTAGAATTGGAATATTTGGCCTCTCAGGATTTTTTTTTTTTTTTGAATGCTCCTATTGGGAACCTACATGAGGGGTGATCATGCTTTATCTAAATGTCGTACTGTCGTTGAACTGTTTTGTATGTCTGTAATATGTTTGTTTTTGTCCTCGTGTAATCAGGACAGTCTTGAAAATGAGAGTTTGCTCTCTAGAGATCCCGCCAAAAGGCAAAATTAAAAAAGAAGAAAAACAGCAGCAGCACCAACAGTTCAGGACTCCAGCAGCTTTTTAGTTCTAGTTTTGGTTTAATTTCCTTTTTTATTGTCAATTTGAAGACAAAAATGGGAGAAGTGCATGGATTTCAATTTCCCAAAAATATAATGATATAATTTTAATTATCCTGTTATCAAATAAGTTGAACGCAGTTTCGAATAGAGGGTACATGGACAAGGTAGATGTTCCCATGTCGAAATGAAAATGAAATATATTTGTTCCTTTTTTATATATATAACTTGACCAAAAACTTTTCATATCTGGTGAAAACATGGTTTGAAAATACTGCAGAAGACCTTTTGCTCCTAATGTATAGATGCTCACTCCTTGTGCTCTCTTCTGCCATCATCTTTGTTCACACAATGATAAAAGGTCACATGAAAAATGCATGAATGTGGCTGGAGGATCTCACCACTCGTGCATGAGGAAGTGACTGAGTACACAGGGTCTTGCTCTGTCAGATACTAGAAAGAATGTCAGTAAGCTAGCTAAGACAGTTTACTTGGTTTCCAGGTAAATACATATCTGATTCATTTTGGGTTGTTGACAGAAAGCTGCAGGAGTTACTGCTGGTTTGCATTGGACTGCTTTCTCTCCTCGCGTCTCTATAAACATGTCTGCTTAAAACTACACTAAACAAAAGCTGAGTAAAACAACCAACGGTCAATATTTCCTATGAATAGAAACAGGAAGTTTACTTTGTATTCAGTAGCAGAAAGAGCATTCAGAAAGTGAAAAGGCAGCGCTCGCTTTTGGGACAGACCGTCCTACTGCAATCAGTCAGACACCACCCATCAATGCAGCATTCTTGCGACCCCCCTTTATCATGGCGGCCTTGTATTTTCAGAACAGGGCCAAGGAATCAGCACAGTTTTTGAACATGAACAGACACAGAAACAGCCCATTCAGAAAAAAAGTAAATGAGTAAGTAAGTCATTTCGAATCGTCATTGGTGTGAAAGCATCAGTCACACCTGGATGTCCTAAATGAAGCAGACCGAGACCTCCAAAAGGAGGTGTTCTTGGTTTGCTAGACACCAAAGTTTGTCATTTGGTGCGGCCCCTGTGGTTAGAACACAAACTCGGGTCCAAACCAGGGGATACTATTATTTCATAGCTACCTTGTGGGTCTTTGAAACAATGTTCATCCCATATGACCTCATTTGTATAAATAGCGTGTCTTGAATTGGATATTTTGCCAAAAAATGGCCAATACAGAGGATGTAATACACCAAGATATGAGTCAGAATTGGCACTTATTTCTACTGGACCAATTTGGTTACATTGCAGGTGTGAAAGTGAACTAGCTGGAGTCTATATGCTAATTAGTAAACCTTTTATTGCCTGGCTCCGACCAAATAATCAAACTACTGATGTGAAAGCGCCCTTAGAGGCTAGCTGCTAATATTAGCTAGCTACTAGGCTGTGTTCAGGTGCTGCAACACTAAATAAATCAATCATTGCGGATTTTACAGTGCTCGTTTGAGCAATTTTATTTCCTTAACGTAGCATTTCAGCGCCACCGGAGAATTTTTTTCCCGCAATTGACACCTATACAAAACCACCGATGGGCTGATCTCCTTGTATAATGATAGGCTGCATTGGCTGACCCGGCCTATGATCTCCCTGTAGCAGGGTCTGGTCAGACAATGGGGGGCAGCCTCTGCAGGCTTGGCCTGTGGCCGGGAAAAAAAAAAAAAAAAGATATAGAAAATCCACCTGCAGGCCGGCTGCCATGACCCAACCATTTTGATGCATAGACCCACTGGGACTCCCGGGATGCCAGATGGTCAGTCCACCCCTGCTCGGTCCACTACTCTTCTTCCCTTTATATTAATGATTCATCTACCATAAGTAAATCATTTTGGCCTTCTTTATGCTGATGTTGGTGTTAATAACTGTCTTCTGATGTAAAGCCTTACTGGCTAATTCATGTAACTTTTAAGACAAAAAAAGTACTTTTCTTTACCGAGGATTCTTTCCAGTCAAATCCGATTACATATCTACATCACTACTCTTGTACAGAACCCCCAACAAGTTATTTCACCTTCAGAATTTGATTAATTCTGAAAGCACAGAAGAGCCACACAATTATTATTTGCATCCAAATTCAAGTTAGCAGTGCATTAACCTGAAGTTAGCCGGCTCATGGTGCTCTTGCTCTGCCCATTGAACATGCTCAGAAAGCATTAATCAGGCCAGTGCAAGAATGTCACCACAGACACTGGATTTAAACACTCTGTCCTCTGGAATCACCACTCTGTAGTTTCTAGGAACTAAGACAGCCATCCTGTAGTTGTGCTCAAATTTAAAGAGGTCCTATTATGAAAAACAAACCTTTTTAGTGCTTGTGTATAAATATTTAGGTCGCTGACCACCCATTCATTTGGTTGTGGCCTGGCCTCCTCTGTAGCATTGCTGAAACCTGACTGAACAGAAATGGCTTCTCTACCTAACTTGTGTTTCTCTGACTCTCTAAGGGGTGTGACATTGTCAGGCCAATCACAACAGAGTGGGCGTTTCAATTGGGAGGGTAAGGGGGAACATTTTTTTTTAGAGTTAGTGTGTTATAAGGCAGACTGCATTGCTGCTACAGGTCTAAATAGGTGCTTTTGATAATAAAAGCAGCTATTTAAAAAAAAAAATTGAACGTAAAAATTAAAATATTAAACAGTGAAAACAGCAAAATGGGGATCCTTTAACTGAATTAATTTATAAAATTAAAGCAAATAAATTCACATACCTTGCAGTTATTCTTTGTCTCTTACCTTTTCTTTATGCCTTTGTTAACCACTGGATGATGTGAAATTCTTTTTTACTTCCATCTTTATATGGCAATTATTGTCATATCAGTTTTATCACACAAACTGATATGCAAAGTGTAATTTCATGCAATCATCCTTTCTCCAGTGGTCGGGTGAAGCCATTGCTCGGAAGATTCAGCGAGCTTGAAGCCCTGTTGTCCGACATGAACATTAAACCAGGCAGTATTGATGCTGTCATGTTGGACGCTGGCTGCTCCTCGATGCAGATGGACGAGGCAGAGAGAGGCTTCGCCCTCAGCAAAGATGGACCCTTGGATATGAGAATGGATGGAGAGAGGTGAGAGATTTGTAACATAAATAAAAATACTGGGATTTTCCTGCATTAAGTTTGGGGTCACCCAGACAATTTTGTGTTTTCCATTAAAAAGTCACACTTTTATTTCCCAACATGAGCTGTAAAATGAATAGAAAATATAATCAAGACATTGACAAGGTATTTAAAATAATATTTTTTTCCTTCATTTACATTCGTCAAAGGAAGGTCAGTTTTATAGCTTCTAACGAGCTAAACTGTTTACAGCTGTGTTAACATGATTGCACAAGGGTTTTCTAATCATCCATTAGTTTTCTGATGCAATGAGCAAACACATTGTTCCATTAGAACACTGGAGTGATAGTTGCTGGACATGGGCCTCTATACACCTATGTAGATATTGCACCAAAAACCAGACATTTGCCACAAGAATAGTTAGCAATTTTAGCAATGCAAATAGTGTATTTCTAATTAGTTTAAAGTTATCTTCATTGAAAAAACAGTTCTTTTCTTTTAAAAATAAGGGAATTTCTACCCAAGGTTTTTGAACAGTAGTGTGTAGTATTCCTAATAAATTATATTGCGTGACAATATTAATTAATTATTAATTATTTATTAATTACTTTGTGCAGCCAACAAGGAAATGTGCAAAAAACAGTGGTACAAACTTTATTTTTCCACTTTAATTTGTTCACAACCATCTGGGGTGTATCCCTGCCTCTCGCCTGTATTGCGCTGGGATTGGCTCCAGCAGACCCCTGCGACCATAATGAGGAATAAGCGGATATAGAAGATGAATGAATGAATTTGTTCGTAAAAGTTAAATATGAGAAAAAAATAAGAAAACTCTCCTTCGGATACTTTGTCGAAGATGGAAGTAGTTGTAAAAACACCACTAAACTTAACATTAAGCAGTCTGTGTTGGTCCTGTGAACAAAAGTTTCCTTTCATAGTATCAAAGGAGGGCATAGCGTGACATTGTTATTTGGCTGCAAAAACTCTTACCGTGTCTACAGATGTTATGGAGCAGCAGCAGCTTCAGTCATCCATCTGTGGCTACACAGGATGCTTTCAGGCACAGCACTGAGTGCAGGTCACCCACGTTTTGGCAGGCCTCGGAACTCAACAACAATCACTGAAGTTAAATGCAGAACAGTACGAAAATAAACTTTAATCATGAAAATGCGTGCAGGGCTTGAATGAAACACAGCCTGCGTAGACAGCTGTATTGATTAAGATAGAAGCTTATCTTTGTTCACGGACACGTTACGCAGATGATTGAAAGACGCAGCTTAAATATTTCCTGTTTAAACAAGCTGTTGTAATGGCATTTGCACGCTTGTGTGTGTGAATCATATGTGGATTTGACACTGAAGAGCATGTTTAATGCAGCATTCGGCAATGGTTTCTTTTAACCATAAAGACTTTCTCTCCTTTACTTAAATCTTGACCAGAAGTGTTTCTTAATCTTATTTGAACCACTCGGCTCAAACATCAGCAAAGACTGAAGTCAAATTCCACTTTTATGAGTCATGAGAGTTTGTTGACTGTTGACTTTTAATAATGAGGAATTTATTTAGGGCCTGAGCTGGTTTGATAGAGAGCAAATATTATTTAAATAGTATTTAAATTTAAAACGCAATTTTTTATATATTGTATGGTTTGCATTAATGGGTGTGGCAAAATGTCTGATTTGAAAATGATTGGTTCTGCTTTTATCAAAACATCATGAATATAAACTTGTGAACATTAACTGTGTTACCATTTCATCATGTAATTCACATTAATAAACTGCTCTTAAACCGTAAATTAGGATTTGGTTTGTGCCATATCATGTAAAAAAAAGAGCCCTATTGAAGCTTATCACATATCTAGGTATCAGTGTACATTGGCCATTATATACTGGTGCAAGAAATTTCAGTACACAAGATATGTTTATTAAAAAAACAGTGTCATCATTTCACCAGACTCCAAATGTAGTGGATCCTTATCAAAAAGTGTTTGTTTTAGTTATGTCTGTATTAAATTAATATTAGAAAGATTATCATTCAAAGGTAATCGTTTTTCTACTATTATAATGATATTGAACTAAATATATACACACACACACAAATAAAACAATGTAGACATGCTGAAATTTATGCTGAAAGCATGCTCAGATCCCTGCATACATGTATATTACAACTTAAGGATGCTCGAGTGTTGTCTGAAACGTATCCATAAATCCCATTACAGCATCAGCACAATATGCAAAGCAGCTGCACAGGCTGCGTTTCTCTTTTCATTCACTCACAATCATTCTATTCATAACTGTCAGCCTCGAAGGTTTTCAGCTGTATCCCAGAGTTGTCAGGATTCGCCGCTGTCAGCAAGGACGTGACGTCAAGCAGCTTAATTGGGCTTCTCTTTGTGCGTAGGTACCCCGACATGCCCCGCGCCGCTGACGTTGTGAATACCTTAGATCAACAGGCTCTCGCATCCATCCTCGCCGCATATGGGGAAGAGAGACACGCCAGGAAAATAGCTTCGGCCATTGTGGAGGCACGCCGTGTCAACCCCATCACCCGGACACAGCAGCTGGCCAGCGTGGTGGCAGGTAGCGAGACACTATCCTGATTAATTCCCCGCAGCATTCTGGAAGGCTGCGGGGGGAAAAAATAAAAACACAAGTGGAGTTATTAAGGCTGTCTCCCGGTGGGACATATTTGTCACAGAAAATTACGTGGACCGCTCTCTCTCTCATCCTCTCTCCTGTCTGTGTTTTAGGTTACGTTTCTTCCGTACCTTTCCGTTTTTTTTTTTAGAGACAAAGATGAGACTGAGGCGTTGCTGGAACAGAATGCGGCCAAAGCCTTGAAAAAACAGAGAGTATCTCCCATACAGCCCCCTTCCCATCGAGTCCCCCCCCCCTCCACACACACCCTCCCCGTTTTCCTGTTCACAAATATGCAAACACACCTGACACAAACGCAAACACCCACATATGCTCACACGCATGATGACACACTTGTGCATAAAGCCGGGATTACTATTGTTTGTCTGCACGGGTTGTTCTTTAGTCGTATGCCTCCAGATTTTGAGCTGCTGAACGGGTGAGATGTTGTTTCAGTAGTTATTGCACAGAGCAGTATGTGCGTCAGTGTCACCCTGGGAGAACAGGTGTGGGTAAGAGCAGCTGTTTGATCTTTTTTTTTTTTTTTTTTTAAAGAGCATAGCAAGTCGCCACCGGTGTTTATTCAACATAATCCAAGAGGTCTTGATTTTAGAAAGTTCCGCGGTGCCTCTGTGACCAATTGTGACAGCGTTGCTGACAAGAAAAAAACTCTGCAGTCTGAGGAGAAATAACAAGGGATTATGTGCGGAAGGGGCCACATTACTTTAGAGACACTGGTATTAAGATATCAGATAATATAGGCTTTTTGGTCATATTTTTATCCCTTTAATTTAATTTTTTACACTTCCCACTTGATGTATCCTTGTTACTCACTTGCACAGTAGTCCATTCATTTCTAGATCAATATTTAATTTTATTTATTTATTTTTTGGCAAATACTGCAGCAGATGTCTACATCTATCCAGGGCTAAAGTGGAAATAGGCCTGTAACCATGCACATCCACTGAAATTTCTAAAAGACACACAACTCTATAAATCAGACAACAAAAATACTTGTGAATATTTCCATCTTTATGTGTGTGGATGGTTTCTGTTACTGGATTTGTTTTGCTTCACGGAACTTGTGATTGTTCCTGATATGTCTGTCGTTAAGTCATCGAACCTTATTGTGAACGTTTCATATATTAATTCCAACACATTACTTTGTCTGCAGACTTTAACAGCTCCTACTGTATAGTCACTTTCTGTCCCCAGTGGGGATTTATGTATGTTTGGCACAGTTGTTCTTCAACTGTTTATCCAGTGTGGTGTAAATACTGGCGCAGTGTCCAGAGGATTTCCGTTGATTTTGGACGATTCTGCAGGACACGATTTGTGTTCAGTGCCAGTGTTCATTGCTGTACTGCAAGAATAAGCGGTGTGAAAGTGGATGGGAGAGTATTACATTGACAAATAGAGTTTGCGTACTTAATTCATAGGAATCATCCATGAAGGCTTTCTTGCCCTGTTTGTGTTCTTTTTTTAATCCTTTATTTTGAGGCACTTTAAAGTGTCAGTACGGCTGCCACGGACTAAATTAATGTAACAAACTTTTATGCATCTGGTTCCAGGATGGCGCTGGAGCAACAACAAGGTTATTATCGTTAATGAAACAATAAAGCAATCAAATTATTTTTGTTAACTGAAATAAAAAAACAGTAATATGTGTTTACAAAACTAACTAAAATGAGAAGAGCACTTGGAGAGCACACCACTTCACTGATGCTAATGGTCTTATGTCTGACATGCAAATGTACAAGTGCAATCAAATGCGTGGCTGTATTTCCAACACTGTTAGGATCTGAGTTGACTCATTATTAGAAGCGGCTATGGACAAACCCTCTTACATTTACGAGTACATACATACGAGTTCTGTCAACTGTTTGATCAACTATTAACCTTCTGTTGACCAGCAGGAGCCATTTTAAAGGCATTAAAACACTAAAACCATTGTTCTGCAAATTTTGTAAGTGGAATCTGCCACAAGATGAGTAATAAAAATTGGCCCAGTAGCTTCTTTTCGTGATCCGGTTCACAGATAAACAGACAAACCACCACAATAATACGTTATTGGAGAAGGTAAATATAGAGAGAATGTTCGTAGTTGTTGTCTTTTACTTCATTGATGATTGTTCATCCGTCCTAATGAACACTTTTATAATAAAATGGTATGAGGTTGTTGACAGTTTAAGGTGCAGAAATGTGTTAAGAAAGGGTTAAGCGGAAGTGAATCAAGACACACACCTCCTCACTACCTCGGCCAAGGAGGTTATTTTTTTCGCCAGTGTTTTTTTTTTTTTTTTTTGTCTGACTGTTAGCAAGATAATTTAAAAAATTCTGGACGGATCAAACATCATCAATCTTGCACGTAACCTGGTAACCTAAGGGCCTGAATAATACTTATATTATTACCATCCCAGTAGGTCTATTGCAATGTTAACATAGACTTTCGTCATGACTAATGACTTTGAATTTAGCCATTTGCTAATACCAAGCAGGTGCATTTCAACCTGAAATAAAATATATATATATATATATATATATATATATATATATATATATATATATCAATCACCTTTGGTGCTAACTCAAAGAAAACTGTGTTCCAGTTGCCCCGTTAAATGTAAATGTCTTCTGTTGTTTGAACATCTTTCTGTTTTTGTCAAAAACACCAAAGCATTAAACGCCGTCAGGATCCTCACTGAAGAATGCGGTTCTCATTCGTTTGATAGATGCTACAAACACCAAACTTAGAAACTGCAGATGAGACATAACAAACAAGTAAAGTACAGGGGGGAGCTGTGGCTGTGTGTGTTGTGGTTCCCTCTTTAACTAACCGATTTTCCTTTATGTACACATCTAAATCTCTTCTTTTCTCCATGGATCTGTCTGTAGGACCTTTTGAAAGATGAATTAGAGGGAGAGCACATGGCTTGGTGAGGCCAGACCAGGGCTGGTCCTTGCTGTGCAGGCATTGTATTGATTGCAAGTGTGAGTCACAGCTTGGGCTGTTTAGTGCAGGAGGAGAGAAATG
Source organism: Lepturacanthus savala (assembly GCA_030544235.1). Taxonomy (NCBI): domain Eukaryota; kingdom Metazoa; phylum Chordata; class Actinopteri; order Scombriformes; family Trichiuridae; genus Lepturacanthus; species Lepturacanthus savala. The sequence continues at coordinate 17,521,644 of CM060462.1, read as the reverse complement.
CCACATCATTCACTTCTCTATTTATTGCAGTTCCTCTTTAGGTATATATACGTTTCTAATTGGTCTTTTGTCTTCTGCGGGGCGGTGATGGTTCGGTCAAGCCGGATCCTGCAGTCCTCTCTGCACTAATTGATTTAACGTTTCCCAACTTTGCAGCAAACGTGCAGCAATTTCCAGTCAATTCCCAAACCACTAATTCCCACATTTATTGAACCTTTTTTGTGCCTAAAATCAGATGCATTTTGTGGCCAGTGTGCCATTTATCAACCAGGTGCAAGCCTAAGTGCAGCTTTCCTGGCGTGTCTGCAGTGAGCTGCTGCCTGTCCTTCGTCCTGGTCGTGAAGGAGCATCGCATCGCTGGACTAACCGGAGGAGAAAAGTTGAGCACGGAAAACCATTGACAGCAGCCTGAGACTGAGTGCAGCAGCCAGAGAGCAATAACTACAAAAAACACTATATTAATATTTCAGGCGTCGCAGAGTCGTTTTATACTCAATAAGATTAAGTTGAACTTGGCATTCATGAACTGAGTGATCATGAGAGGCATTTGGCTGCATTTACCTCCGTGTTTTAGTGACACATCAGCCATATCAACACCATCTCCACCCTCCATCTGCTCTGCCCGGAGGCTCTGATGGACCTGCATTTCTCTCTCTCCACTGGTGGATATGTTTTGAAAAATACCTTTTTCTGTGTTATGTCTATATGGTTCCTTGTTTCCTTTGAATGTTTTTAATAACCCATCTTGCTTTAATAATACACAGGCCTACTGTGTTTGTAAAGTCAAAGGAAACTGGGTTTATTTTTCAGGCGTTTTCAAGGCTATTTCAGTTCTCCTGAATGGTGGGAGGCTCCTTCTTCGTTTATGGATCCTTCTAGTTTTATTCCATCGCTCTTCTTCTCTGGCTGATCTAAAACTTGTATGTTGACCCGGCAGTCTTGCGCCTCTTGTCCTTTAAGATGGACGTAGACTGCTGAGGCTTGACCTCAAGTTTTGACCCTCTTGATCCGAGGGCTTGTTCAGTGGTGGTTTTGTCAGCTCAGTATATCGGTCGGTGAACTGCGTGACTGCATATATTACATTGCCATGCTACTTTGTCGTGTAAAAATCCATTCCAGACTGATTGATTGAACGATTCTGCAAAACCCTGGATAAAGTTCTATGCTTTAGGCATGTAAATATCATCAGCATGTCAGCCCCACTACATTGGTTGGTCCATACTGAAATGTCTCTGTAAGTGTTGGATGGAATATCATGAAAATATGTACTGATTCCATGGATTCCAAAAGATGAAAGCTCTAACCCAGGTGATTCTTTTTCTTTAGCACTACCGACAGGTCAAAATATCAAATTGACCAATACTTGGGTTTATTAAAGTTCAGTTGTAGTTTTAGCATTGTAACTAGCTAAGCTATATTGTTGAATATGGTAAAAGTTATTTTGCATGGCAGTTGGCACCTAAGTAATCTGACTGTTAAATGCAAGACTTTTAATTGAGCCTTTTCCTGCATCATGGTTGTTGCAAATAAAATATGGCGGGTGATGGAAATTCAACGGTTAGGCAACATAATGGTGTATATTAAGATAAGGAAATGTAGTGTGGATTAAAGTTAATTTAAAAGAGGTGATAATGGTTCAAGAAAGACAAAAGAACGGTGCTGAAAACTATTGCACAGTATTTGTAGGGTTTGGAAAACACCAAAGATGTGGTGGTCAAACTCCAGACCTCCATTCTTCATTTGCTGTGGTCTCATGTTTTATGTGCCTTCCTATATTTGTAGGTTTATCATTGGGAGTTTCTCCAACACATTCCAACATTGTATACACTGTTTTTTTTCTTTGTGTGATTTTACTCTTTATATTTGCAAATAAAAACCATAGAGATAATCCAGATCCACTCACTAATCTCTTTTCTTTTATTTTTTTGTCTCTAGGATCGTTTCCCGCAGCTGTTCTCTATGCACGTAAAGACCGCCTCAACCGACCCGCGCATGTGGCCACGAAAACTTTTCAAGCTCTGCGCATCGTCGTGAACGACGAGTTGAACGAGCTCCACGTGGGTCTGCGGGCCGCCCGGGCAGCGCTGAGACCCGGAGGACGCCTCTGCGTAATCAGCTTCCATTCGCTGGAAGACCGACTGGTCAAACGTTTCCTCCAGGGAGAAGACCCGTCTCATCTGGATCAGTATCACTTCGGTCCGAAGAAGCAGAGGAAGGGAAAACCGGTGGAAAAAAGGGAAGGAGGAAGCATCCACTGGCTTCCTCTGAGAGGTAAAGTGGTGAAGCCGGAAAAGGACGACGTGAAAGAGAACCCCCGAGGACGCTCGGCAAAACTCAGGGCAGCACTCAGATGTTAATTATGTCACAATCAGGACTTTTTTTTAAAGAAAAATGATGAATACTTGACGCGACTGGGGCAAAGGTTACACCTGCATTTACTGTCAATACCCAGGGTTTAATTCCCGGTAGTGGCACCGTCATCTGGTCTTCATCTTTTGCAACGAACGCAAAAGATGAAGAACTCTTCGTCCTTCTCGTCTTCATCGTGGTTCGTTGTCGACACTGTACTGGCGAAGTCTGCTGATCGGAGCACTGCCAGCGGGTGGGCTCTGGGAGGGGAAACATCAGCCTCCTAAATGGAGCGCTCTCCCAGTGAAGCTCATTACGGGCCAGAGGCGGCTGGCGGCACCATAAGTCACAGACGTAGCACATGTCTGTCTGCAGCCATCCCCAGGACACAAGTGGAGTTAGCAAGGACTGCAGCATAAAGCTGAACGTTACAAATCAGGACAAACTGGAGACTTAAAAAAAAAAAAAACTACACGTGTAGCAAAAAAATGAAAATTTAAAGGTCCATTTAGTAGCTTTCAGCTGCATTTCGTACAGTCGTTCGCTGAGTGGAGCTGACTCGGAGAGAAATTTCCATATTTATGTCACTTGATGACAGCTGATTCAGCTACATTCACTAAATAAAAACTGCAAGTTAGGGTTGAATGCTAGTAAGTGAACCTTTGATCCTGGATTATTTTTGCTCCATGTACTGTTTCCAAAGGTCAAGAATGAGCTTCCATGTTTCAGCTATATTTCAAATTATGAATCAAATAAATCTAATGAAGTAATTTAGAGTTTAATACAGCTCTGGAAAAAAAAATAAGAGACCGCTGTAAAATTATTATATAATTTTCTGATTTTACTACTTATAGGTGTATGTTTGGGTAACAGGAACATTTTTACTTAAGTCTATAAACTACTGACAGCATTTCCCCCAAATTTAAAAAATCATTGTTTAGGGCATTTATTTGCAGGAAATGACAAATGGTCAAAATTAAAAAAAAAAAAAAAAAAAGATATGTTTTCAGACCTCAAACAATGCAAAGAATCAAGATCAAATTCATTTTAAATCAACATAACAATGTTTACACTTAAGAAGAGTTCAAAAATCAATATTTGGTGCAATAACCCTTATTTTTAATCATAGCTTTCATGTGTCTTGTCATGTTCTCCACAGTCTTTACCATTGTTCTTAGGTGACTTTATCTCACCCCTGGTTCCTCTTTAAGCAGAATGTGGTGTGTATATGTTGGAATTCAACAGATGCTGGAATGAAACGGCTGTGATACATGTAGAGATGCTGATTTCAGAAAAAAAAAAGGCAGTGGTCTCTTATTTTTTTTCCAGATCTGTATAGTTAGAATTATGACTCAAGTAAATCTAATAAAGTCATTTAGAGTTAAATTTAATAGTTTTGGCTTCCAGGAGAAATCTCTCAACTTTCATTAATACTGAAGACCCTGCCTAAACTCAACTGTATGAAAGCTGGTGTAAGTTTGAGGTGTTTCCTAAAAAAATAATTAAGATAAATCCAAATAAAAATGCATGTATTTGACTTAATGTTTCCTATGTATTTATTGCCTTTTTGTATTTTAAAGTACAGAAAGCAAGGGACAATCTATCTTTCACCTTAGTCTTTGTTGGTTTTGATAAAGTACCATAATGATGCCCGACAACGCGTTTGACTGTACATACTTTTTACAAAATGTACTTTTCTCATAAAATGTTTATGAAATATAAGTAAATCTATAGTAAAGATTTGCGATGTATTTGATTTTCTTGCCCATATTTGACAGAGCATCTAGTTGTCCCTGCTACTACCTCACCGAGCGCAGAACACAAATAAACACCTTTCCCTATTGACGTCTGTATTTCCCCTGATCCTGCTTTGACGAGTAGTTCAAGTGAAATCTCTACTGTACCATATGAATCAGTAATGCCACTAAATACTGAATGACGCATGTGTCAGGAGTGGTGCTGAATGAGCTGGGAGCTGGTTGTTCTTGAGCATTCTCTCACCTTCAACTGTAAGCAGATGAGGTGTAATTGTAATTGCTCCATCAAGATTATTAACACTTTTTTTTTTCTTCTGTCTCAATTTAGTTCGCTATAAATATACCCTTTTTGTTACCTTGGAAACTAAATAACGCAAGCAATATTTAACTGTGTCTAAAGTGATGTGCTATATTTGTCTAATATGAAATGATGCTATAATTTGAGTTTGAACGTCCATTACTTTTGACGTCAGTTAATGCAAATTACTGTCCCTGCTGACGCAGGATGTCATGATATTTGATCTTGAGTACTTTGTTTCAGCTGTTGCCACCAGGGCTTTACTGAATCACACAGTTTACTATGAAACATAAGGTGAGTAGATGTAATATAATGTTACTTCATTCCACACTTGTGTGTGGTACTGTAGTGTTCATATAATTATGAAAGGGGGAAAAAAAACCTCTTCATGTGAACACATTAGTTAGTAAGTAAGCATCTTTCTAAAAGATTAGTCTTTGAAATCCGAAGTGTTTTCATGTATTATTTACATGGTATTCAGGATGTGATGCTGATGTGTGGGCGTGTGTTTAAATACAACACTAAATTAGATCTACAGATTAAAGAAACGTCATACTCACCACGCGTTGTTTCGGCACGGATGAGATTAGACAAGTCTAATTAACAGATCCAGTCAGCCCGTGCTCCTTACAGTATATTACATTAACGTGCTTATTTTTTGTGTAAAATCCATTCGCCAGACTACAGAATGGACTATTCTGCAAAAAATGTAAATTAAGAACAACGCTCTAAGGATGGATATGTCTCCAGATTATAGTAACGTCAGATTTACCACGCGTCACATTTACAGCTCTAATGAGATTAGACTGATGTTTAAATTTCATGGATTTCATAAGTATATTTTACTGTGTGGGAAGTAATTGGTCGCGTGTATTATATATTATTTATAATATTGATATGAATGCGTCATTAAGAAAGTCAAGTACTTTTTGTGCCATAATAATGGATAATCATGACAACATACTGAGTAAAGCCATGCATACATAGTTATTATAGTAATTAAAATATAATGCAACAGTGACTGAGCCGTTTTGATTCTCTAATGTTTTATGCAATTCTTTTTTCTTTTTAGGTTTGGCAGCACCCGTGGTTCATTGTTACTGGTGGCATCAGCAATGGCAGTTTAATACTACAGCAAACGCTCCTTGATCTGCTATTTTGGCATAAATAACACAGAGTAATATCTGTTTAGTCAGATGTTACTATGTTTATAATAAAGTAGAGTAGTATAAAGAGTAATTCGCTAATTTGGTGCCTTTAATGTAAAACAGCAGCAGCAGCGACGTTCTGTTTGTATTAGTATAAATTGAATATGGCTCATATGACTGTAAGAGAGCGAACAGAATACAAGAAGCAGATTCAAATTAGCATTAGCATTTTTACAGGGGTATTTAATGTAAATTATGTTAAAATCATGGCTCAGGCAAGCTAATTGAACTGTGAATAAGTAGAAAAAAAAAAAAAAAAATCCTAAGTGCGCATGCATATTGTGTAACTGGTGTCAGAGACAGGTTTTATTCCTGATGCAATATAAAAAAGCAAATGATATCTGTTGCTGGATGCAGAAGAAGATCATAAGACAGGAACTTCAGTGATTATAAATTATTGTTTTCTATGACTGCAAATTCTCAATCGCCATGGAAACAGTGACCTTAGATAACAGTAAATATACTGTAAGACGATGCTATTATTGTAGACTTGAATCAATCCATAAATTGACTACCAGGTATGTAACTAATAGCTACTGTTGTTGAATCACGTCTCTGAAACCGCAAGCAGACACGCTGAGCATTTTCTATCCCGCTGCTAGCAGACCTGTAGATAAAGGATGAATGTCTTCACGTGGTGCGGACATATAAAACCCACTCTTTATTCTTCTGATAGGGTTCATTGTTTCAGTTCAACACAAGAATACAAAACACCGGTGCCCTGGATTTCTTGTCTGACGTCAGGAGTAGGTTTGAGTCCAAAAAAGCAACTTAACGACAAAACTCACTTTAAAAGCCCTGATGAATGTACAATAAAGAAAATCCAGTTTGTATGGCTATGCTGCTTGGTTGGACACCTGATCACTTACCATCTTACTGAGAAATTTCCTTATTTATGAAAGAAAAGCACTGCTTTTTCAATGTAGATAACTTTAAACTAATCAGAAATACATTCTATACATTTCTAATGTGGTAAATGACTATTTTAGCTTCAAATGTCTGTTTTTTGGTGCAATATCTACATAGGTGTATAGAGGACCATTGCCAGTAACTATCATTCCAGTGTTCTACTGGTACAATGTGTTTGTTCATTGCGTCAGAAGGCTAATGTAATGTAATGTAAAAGTTTTCTTTTCATTTTACAACTCGTGACTTTTCATGGAAGACACAATATCTTGGGCGCAGTTGGGTGTCCCAACAGGGCAATGCCCCCAACACACACATTCGAAGTTGTAATGGAATGGCTAAATCAGGCTAGAATTAAGGTTTTAGAATGGCCTTCCCAAAGTCCTGACTTAAACCCCATTGAAAACTAGTGGGCAACGCTGAAGAAACAAGTCCATATCAGAAAGCCAACAAATTCAAAAGAACTGCACCAATTCTGTGAAGAGGAATGGTCAAAGATTCATTATAATGCAATTATTTAGAACATTTTAAATAGAAAACTATTTATCAGAAAAAAAGCAACAACTGTAGATTCATCTATAATAACAAATTGGTAGTTGCAGCCTGTCTGTTCTTCATCTTGCTTACTCCTCTGCCTACGGAATAAAATCAGTGTGTTAATCAATCATTCTGGACTCCAACACCTGAGAGATGTTTCTTTGGCAATGACTTGCAGGGATAATGAAACATACTGTATACAGAATATTATAAACTGCAATATCTGCCAATTAGTTTCTTGATTAATAGATTATTAGGTTTAGTCTATGAAATGTCTAAAAATAGCAACAAAAAAATGCTCCTTATAATTTCCCAAAGCCCAAGAAGATTTTTCCCCTTGAAACAAAGATATTCAGTTTCCTAACATAGGGGACAAAAGGAAAGAAAATCCACAGAAACCAAGAAGCTTTATAACTGCTTCAGCAAGTCTGCTAAAATCCTTTATTGACCTTTGGCAAAAGATAGGAGTAGTATAAAAAAAGAAAGAAAGAAATCAAAAAGAGCAGCATGTTAGGTGTTAACGTAACAATAGAATAACAGCTGATAATAACAGCTGATGTTGAATGTAATGTACCAAACAGAAGAACAAACAACTAGACAAAGAATATGAAATCGAAAGGGGAAAAATGCGCTGCTGGCTAAAGCATGAAGCAATAAGTCAATCTCCGCCCCCCCTCTCCAGAAATGAATGACTATGCACTACCTCTGGATATTCATCTACCCCTGACTACAGCTTTTTGTTATTTTCACCATTTCTGGCAGAGCGAAGTGAGCCGGGCGCTGTGACCATTAACTCTCTCCGCAAGGAGAGAGGGAGACACTGTTGCCCCCACTGACAGACTGACGGATGTATGAATTTCACAGCGTTAGAGAACAGACTGAGGCAGTGACAGAAAGCTCATTCTGTCCACATCTTTACTCCCTCCTCCTCTCACTGCCCGCCTATCTCTGCTGCTACGCCTGCTATTAAAAGAAATCTCACTTAAAAACAGTGAGGTCAAAGCTATGCGAATCATTTTTGTGATTGACACAAGGCCTGCAGGTGTCATTGGGGGAAAATGTTGGATTACGGTGCAGGTGGGCAACACTTCTGCATTTTGCTGACTTTGTGCTGACTTTGAAATTAAAAACTTAGTTCAAGTAGGATTCCAGTACGACGCTAAAAAAAAAACAAAAAAACAAAAAAAAACATTCATGACAAGTCTTAGAGTTTGTCCAAACTTATCAAATTTAACCTTTCAGCTGCCAAATATAAATAAAAGCTGATTTATTGTATCCGGGAAATAAAACTGATCACATCCTCTTCGTCATGTCTCAGCCATCATCAGATGCCACTTGATGTCAGGGGTGAAGGTTAATAAAGCACATTTACTCAAGGATTGTACTTAAATACATATTTGAGGTACTTTAACTTGAGTATCTCAAGTTTTGATCCTCTTTTATTATGTGTAACTTTTATCTTCTACTTATTATTCATTAATATACTTATTGTCACTTCAATCCATATTAGAAGTAAATACTTTAATTTCTACTCCATATATTTATTTGACAGCTTTAGCAAACAGTATTTTATATCCATCCATCCATCATCCATCCATCCATCCATCCATCCATTGATTCATCCATCCATCCATCCATCCATCCATTGATTGATCCATCCATCCATCCATGCATCCATCCATGCATCCATCCATCCATCCATGCATGCATCCATCCATCCATCCATCCATCCATCCATCCATCCATCCATCCATCCATCCATCTATCTATTCATTGATCCATCCATCATCCATCCATCCATCCATGCATCCATCCATCCATCCATCCATCCATCCATCCATCCATTGATCCATCCATCCATCCATCCATCTATCCATTCATTGATCCATCCATCCATCCACCCATCCATCCATTGATCCATCCATCCATCCATCCATCCACCCATCCATCCATTGATCCATCCATCCATCCATCCATCCATCCATCCATCTATCCATTCATTGATCCATCCATCCATCCATCCATCCATCCATCCATCTATCCATTCATTGATCCATCCATCCATCCATCCATCCATCTATCCATTCATTGATCCATCCATCCATCCATCCATCCATCCATCCGTGCACAAACGATGCAAAATGTAACAATTTTCCACCACTTGGAATTTCGCTGACTTTTAGTGTGTTAACTGGGAAAGTTTAATGAGAAAAAATCCTTTCTGTTGCGTTTAGTTCTGGGTCAGACCTTATTTTGCCTGCGTTATTACTTAAGTAAAGGAGTCTTTCTTCCTCCACTGCTCACTTAAGAGTCTGGAGACACAACTATTGCCTCCTATAACAGCCAAACAGCATTTTTACACCTGCTTATTTCTGTCTTACTGTACCAAACGCTGCCAAATACATCACAACAAGAGGGTGTTCCACGAATGTTGAAAAAAAAAGCTGCATCTACTGCCAAATTATAACTGATGGTAAACTGTGAGTAAGAACATAGCTTGAACCTTTACAATGATCTACACCGTGACTTTAAGGTTCTGTAAGATAACCCCTAGTGAAGGTTTAAGGCATTGATATAGGATAAGAACTTTAAGACTTAATTCAGACATATTCTTCACTTTACAGTGCAGAAACCCTGAATACTTGAGGTTAAGAAGTCTGTTCTTTTAAGTTGATTTGTCTCCCTTTCATCAAATTAATTTCTTATCTTACACTGCACTGTAACTTATCCCTTGTCTTATTTTAGTTTATCCCATTTTCTATTTTCTAATTAATCATTTTTACTTGTATCTGTTTTCATAATGTGTTTCTTTTACTTTCTGTCTCGATGCCTTTTATGTCTTATGTAAAGCGTTTTAATCGCCGTACATATAATCCAGCCTGGCCTTTACTGTAGGTTTGATTATATTTGTTTGCTAGTACGATGAAAGCTTAATCTATATGTAGAAATATGAACAGCTGTCTCCAAAAACTACAAACCAGGAAAAAATATTTGAATCTCTAATATCATGCTATTCTTCCTGGTGCTGCTTTCTTGTGAAAATGGTAGTACTGTAGATGATGTGTGGTTTATATTTTGTGCTCCCTCTAAATTAAGTTCAAGCCATGTCACTAAAATGTGTTTCATTTCATAGCAGTGCTGCAAGAAAATAACTATATCTTTTTTTCCCTATATGGTAGTGAAATAACAAAATAAGAACTAGATGACATTACACTGGAGGAAAAAAAACAACCTTTAAATCAGGTTATAGGAGGTGAGATGGCAAAACCCTGAAAACAGGAGTTGTCTATAATCAACACCAATGAGGCGATATATTGGATGGTGGCAGCAGAGTAAAATAACCACCTTACAAGTAGGTGTACTGTATATAACTAAGTCTTACCACCCCCCACCACAAACCCCCAGTTACTGCCATTATCCCACCATAGGGAAAATTGCATGTCTGGATACAAGCCTGCAATATTCCCAGCAGTCGTCCATTTGGCTCTTAGAGAAGCACCGCTGTCTAGAATGACAGTGAAACGGAGGTCACATGCCACACAGTCACCCTGGGGTTAAAATGATAGAGTTGTTCAAAATGAAATTACTCTCTAATGCGACATGCCTTCATTCCAGCCTTTAACGGATACCACACATGTCTTGTTTTGTGGTTTTCTTATCACTATGAGCCCTGTTTTTTTTTTATTTTTTAGTGAACCCACACAGGACCCAGTTCAGTCACTGTGCCTAACGGCAGAAGGTAAAATAAAAAAATGGTAAATAGGATTTGTAGTAGCACTACTTTAAGCTTAATTCCTCATTTCAGATTTGCCGATGTCAGCATTGGCATCTGCTCTAAAGAAAAAAAATGTATAAATTCAAGAGTCATTCATCAAATCAAGTGTGAAAGTTCATTTTTACTATTGTCTTGTTTTTTTTCCAGAGCTTCCAGCCACGTATCCCAATTGAAAGCTGTTAAAGTGCTACTTCTGGTATCGCAAATATCCTGTTTTTTGTGATTTTCTTGTCATTTATGTGCTGTTATAATTGTTGGATGTTCATGTTAAACATTGTTAAAGTTCAGAAACTGAAGGTCAACATATGTTAACCCCTTTCAACCTTCAGCCTGCTCTGAAAGTTACATCTACTTCCCAAACAAATGCCTCTCTGTTCCAAAGGTTTTGTTGCTCAGGGTTTTTGGCTTTGGCTACGGACATATTTCAGATTTCAGCTCGTACACGTGTGATTGCATTTAAATGATTGCATGATTTGCATTTTATTTTGAAATTGAGAATGTTTTGAAAGTATTGTGAAAAATGTGACATCAATTGAGAAAAAGTCTCACTGAAGCACATATGCTGCAGCTTATATTATTACTGTTATCTTGTCATGAACACTGTTTTTTTTATCTTTCTTCCCCAGAATAATGCCCTCCACATGCACTGTAAAGTCAAAAGCTTGAGTCAAAACCATTCGGTTATTCATCACAATTTCAAAATGGCTCAAGGAATTTTGTTTATTCCTTCTGGCTATTCTGAAATCACTCTACCTTCAAGGATTTTGTTTAGTGCAGCTTTAAAGCATTTATAAAGGTGGTTGCCAAGCAACTGTTTGAAATAGTTGAAGGGGACCATATTTTTTTTTTTTTTTTTGACAAACTTCAATTTTTAAATCATCCTACATATTCACAGAATGGTGTGCAGTCTAGCTATAGCCAGTTATTCATTAGATTTTTATTCAGGTTGTTTATGCTCCCCTTGGTTAAAATGTATGTTCTGTATGATCTGAACTGTATGATCAAGACTCGGCCCTGAAATCTTTCTATAGTTTGATCCATGAACATAAATTGACACATTGATTCTCGTTCAGCTCAGATTTCTATAACTCAAAATGTAATAGGTGTCATAAGCATAAAGAACTGGCTACATATCCCCACATCTTGATTATTTCTATTACTATTTTGTCTTAATGTTTCATCAAAATTCTTCTCCAATGACTCACTTTTGGAGCCAGCCTCGAGTGGCCATTGGATAAACTGCAGTTTGTCCTTAGCTTCAGTTTTCAGAACCTGATCTGCTATCTTTTTACCCCTCATTCTTCTTTGCTGTATGTATCTGCCATGCCCTTTGGAAACCTTTCAGCCTGAATGAATGCAAAAACTGTTACTCAACTGTTTAATAATCCACCTTCAGAGGCATGAACTGAAAGCTTAGTGTTGTTTACTGCTTCTTTTAAAAGTACAAAACAACCCCAACTTGATGCAACGGGAGCTGAACCTGAGCTAGACATATGACCATTTACCTGCTTCTCAGCTGCAGTTTCCCCTAGCAATTAATACAAACCAGATGTTGGAATGTCAGACACTCTCTCTTTTTCATATACTGTAAATGAATTCCAGGACGATTTTATCCCGCATTCACCCCATGATTACGATGCTGATCGCCCACTTTTGATATCATTATTGCTGCAGCATTTATATTGGTCCCTGGGGACCCGTGGGATCTTAATCCTGTTGCTGCTCTCCACAGAAACAGACAGGTTGTGCGTGAGACTTGCTGTGCTGGGTATAGTGCTCCCACCCAGCATGCATGGAAGTGCATGGTGAGTTTATGACCAGGTGGATCCTTAATGCCGAGAAACAAGGAGTTGGTGTACTGTACAGAGCATGTTGGGGTGTTTTTTTGTGGTTGCAAGTCTTAGACCAGCCTCTTGGTCAGTGTGGCTGGATTCTATTTACCCCGTAGCTTGAACAATTTAAATTATTAACTAATCATTTTCAAACAAAGTGTCAATTTGTTACAAAACTATATATATATATATATATATATATATATATATATATATATATATATATATATATATATATATATATATATATATATAATTAAGCTTATATAAAGCAGGATACTGTACCTTTGATACATATTGGGCAACTTATTTCTCCAAATACCCTTAATGGTGTCAGTCATTAGACCGCCTATACATTCAAGCTAGTTAGTTTATGGGGCATGAATATTTAGTCATCAGATAAAATGAGATGCATTTGATCAATAGGTTCTTCTTATCAAATATTGGACGTTCGACCATGTGCACTCCAGCATGTTGGAGCTTTTTCTAATCTCAGCTGTTCCCTAGCCTCTATTGGCAATAAATGGCAGGAGAACATCATTTATCTGTGCTTCACAAAACTATTAACAGTCATGTTTAAAAGTAGGTTTGAGAAATATATGGCGTTTCAGGTTACTACATCCTTAGAGTTCTTTGAACTTTGTTGCCATAGTTACAATAATTTAAGTTTAAGGGATGATCTTAGACTATGTTCAGACTGCAGCCTGAAGTGATCCGAATCCTATGTGACCTGTATATGTTCTCTTAATGATTGTGTCTGAACGACACAGATCCGATTTTTTCAAATGAAACCCAGGCCACTTGGATATGTGGCTCTAAAACTGATAATATCTGATCTTGTGACATACGACTTCAGTCTGAACGGCCAGGTCGTGTTTATCTGACCTACACGTCACCAACAAGTGTCAAACGTCCCTATGCTGCGCTGAAGTAGGCAGAAGCGGGAAGAAAGCAATAACCATGGCCAAAAGTCTTGCTCTTTTAATCTCCTCCTTAAAACAGATATTTTGTACATATTGTAGGACAGCAACATTAAAATCACCAGATATTCACTGCTAGCATCCATGTTTACTTCTGCAAACCCGTCACGTCGACGCCGTTGTGTCCAATGGGCATGCGGGACACTTTTGGAGCATTTAAAGTTCACACTGGGGATGACATGCAAGTCACATTTAATTGGAAATGTGAACAACTTTGCAGAAAAATCTGATTTCACAAATAAATCTGAATTGAGCATTAAGCCCTGCAGTCTGAATGTACCCTTAGTTACAGAAAAAAGTACTATTCCGAATCACGGTTGGAAATGTGACACTTGTGGTTTGAAATGGGATAAATGTTCTTCTGTGACAAAGTCCACTGTTGGGTTCGTGCTGCTTTCTACTCCATCCCCCACCAATGACAAACTTTGTTGGCATATATCATCACATATGTCATCTCTACTGTGATTTATTGGGGTGACTGACATTATGACTATGTTGTTGTTTTTTTCTGGGAAGGCAGTCTCCATTTGATAATTCATTTGTAGCTTAATTGTGAATAAAACAAACAAACATTTGTTAGAAGCAACAGATGCTAAACACTAACACATGCTATTTTTTCACTCTTGCATGTCTGCTGTGTTTCCTCTTAGCAGCCATGCTGAGACAGCTAAATATTGATATACAGCTCTTTTATCGCCTATATGCAGATGACTGTGCCCTTTATAGTGATTATCCCCTGTATGTCAGATCAGGGATGGGCAACTTCCAAGATAAGCAGGGCCACATGACCATGTGCTTCAATTATTATTGTTATTATTGATATCATCATCATTATTATTGTTGTTATTATTGTTATTATTATTATAAAATAATTGGGTATGAAAGAAGCCACAATATAATTCTCAATAAGAACACATTTTGTATCAGTATGTTTATTGCACCAACATACAACTATTTTCTGCATAGAAATACATTTTAACATGTCCTTGGTAAGCAACAAAGACAAAAGAGTTGTATAAAAAACAAGGTGCAAAAAGGAGCTTTAACACAATATCAATGCATTTTAACATGTCCTTAATAAGCAACAAAGACAAAACATTTGCTCAAAAAACTAAGTGCAAAGAGGAACTTTGACACCATATCAAAACACAAAAACATGTTTAAAAAAGTAAGTGCAAATAGCTCACATTCAATAGGCCCAATGACAGAAATCAATGCAGAATCAATTCAATGGAAGAAATCACATTCAACCTAATCAGGCCTAATGGCAGAAAACTAGACAGAGACCCAACATGAATTGCACTTAATGAGAGAGCTGTGGTTTAGCTGCTGGTTGACAATGGATTGGATGTCAATGTCAATCTTTGTGGTCCCAATGCGCATCAAATGAAAGAGAGTCTGTTTCTCTCTTTTGATTTTATGTGCTTCATGATTGAAAAACTGCTCCGCTACCAAACATGCTGGCCAGCGCAAAATCTTTCAGACGTGGGAAACGAGCCTCGGGAAGAGGTCTCCAAAATGAAATCCCCCTCTCGTTGCACTTTGCTTAAAAAAACAGTAGCTCCGATAGTTGCACGCTGACCGCAGCAGAGAGGGGGTCTGTGAATAGTGCGATTCGTGGTTGCATCTCGTGGAAATCTTGAAAACGATCGTTGAATTGTTCCTGCAATTTTTCGATGTCTGCTCTGTATTTCTGGATTTGTTTTTCGCACTTGGGATTGTCATTGCACACCATAGCAGATGCGGGAAAATGTGCCAGATTTGTATGAGGGGAAGAAAAGCCTTCTATGAACAGGCTGAGTTTGCGATGAAACCCAGTCATGTGACATTGGTTTTCCTTACAATTCAGTGAAGAGGTACTTTTTTTTCCCATTTTGTTTGATTTTCTCTGTCAAGTTTTCTCTTTTTGACACAAACCGTTGCCATGACGCTTGATCTTCTTCTTCGCTGATGGAGAAGGCGGCCTGGGCCCTGCTATTGTATAAGTATGGTGCGCCCTCTATTGGTCAACGGTAAAATTACATCTTTTTTTTTATTTTAATTATTATAAATTATTGCTAATCTATTCGTGGCTGTGCTGAGAGAGTACAAGGGCTGCATGCAGTTGCTCATCTATGTGTTAGATGAAGTAGTATTTACCCCTTTAAAATACACCCTCTTTTTCAGTCTTATTTGTAAAAATGGCATTAAGTACAGTTCCCACATGTCACATGTTGTTTGAAAGCCCTGGCTATTGGTTATCAGATTTGGATGGTCTTGCCATGAGACTTTTTTATTGGGTAGCAATGCTGTCCATCACACCTCATTGGCTTTCAATTCATTTACACATAGAAACCAATGGCTGAAGCGTAGTATTGCAGTAAATGACTCCACATTCGAAATTGTTCATATTCGGAATTGTCTTGTTCAGTATCAATGTTAAGATCTGACATTGGAATATATGAATAAGAGGATCCTTGTTATGGAAATTATTCATGTTCAGACACACTTTTGTTTTATTTGTCTAAGATATATGAATAAATAAACAAAAACATACTTTTATTTCCAAACCATACCTCAATCTTAGAGGTCTTCCATGTCAAGAGTCTGGGATGGACATGAGATATAAATTCTGATTTTGAGATTCTGCATTAAATAACTTCTTCTTCGAACAATTTTGTGCTGAAAACCCTACTGCATCTTTTACCTGTTCAAACTTCTTCTTCTTTGCTGGAGAAACACACAACATATTATCTACTACTCTTGAACATTAGACTGCACCTTAGCTATTTACCCGCAAACATGACTTCATGCTCATCCAACAGCGAAGGAGACCTAACCCTACTTACCACAGTGAGCCCTCATATACTGGCCCTTATGTGCTGCAGAAATTCCTGTTGTCGTTCTCTTCATCTGACGATTTATATGGAATACCGGCATAAAGAAACCTCTTGAAAGGCAATTTGTAGCTCATAGCAGGAATCGACGACTTATAACATTCTTTGGTGTGTTTGTTCATGCCTGTTTGTGATTGTGCTGTGGTCACAGCAAAAGGTGAAGGTTGTAAGCAATAACTAATCCATTATTCACACTGTCACGCATAATAATATTTATTTTCTGAATATGCAGGCTCGGGAGACAGGCTAATCTGTTAACATTATTCATATAAAAACTATATGCACTATACACACACACACACACACACACACACACACATATATATATATAGTTTTGCATTCATTTTATGTATCATGAAAATGACTGATGATGTACAGAGTAACTGGTTTAAGTGCAATCACGCCTTTGTTTAACACTGGCAGTATAGATAGATAGATAGATAGATAGATAGATAGATAGATAGATAGATAGATACGGACAAAATGCACATTTTTAGAGCTTCTCAGATGTGAGGAAGGCTCAAGTGTGGCTGCTGCTCACAAAGAAGTTGAAGCAGAGAAATGCCACAGCGCACACTGAGTGACGTCAACCAGGAGGCCCCGTGGGGATGAGGTGAGTCAGAGCCAGGGCCGCGGCCTCGCCAGTTCTCCGCAGCCACGAGCGCGTCATCACCAGTCTCACTGACACCCTCTCACATTTCTCTGCATCTGCTTCAATGTGCCTCTGCCTCCCTCCATCCCTCCGCCTCCTCAAGAGGATCTCTTCACATCCATGGCATCCTAGCAATGCCTGTCTGTCTTTGTCTCTCTCTCTCTCGCTCTCTCTCTCTTCTCACTTTAGGCTGGGTAGCTCATCAAGCCTGAAATGTTTTATATGTGCAATGATGATGAAAGCTCTCTTTTTTTTTTTTCAACGCAGAGTCAAAGAAAGGAGAGTAACGCAGGTAACAAACCAAAAAAGGTCGTAAAAGTTGGTCGATAGGTGTTGCACTAATGTTTTTTTCTTATATACCTTGAGGAAGGGAATTATAAATTCGTTTGGATAATGAACAGAGAACAGACAGCCTGGCGGTGCGAGCGCAATGAGTCACACCTTTGCTCGACACTGGTAGTTAGACAAAGAAAAGCACAACAGGCTGACATCCTCTAATATCTACCAGGCTTAACCATCCACAGGTTAAGAGAGCAAATGCTCGTGTTTCTCAGCGGTGTAGGTTTATGCTGATAAGCAGCTCATTAATGCAGGATATACTCTTCGTGATGGATCGGGGCTGGCAGGTCTGAGCTGCGATGATTCACCCGTCACGAGCAGAACAACACTTTAAATATTTTTTAAGGAGCCGCTCAGACACAAAGCACTAAACTTCATCACTTAACCCACCACGGGGCCTCTCCTGGCAGTCATCACCCAGCCTGCACCGTTTAAAAAATGGATAAATAGACAGACGAAACGGGAATTCATCATGTGTTATCACGATCCCTATTGTCTCAAGAAAACACGAGTCATTTACTGCGCTCTGACTTCAGGCATTTATGTGTAAGCCATCACAGGCATGAAATTATTGACTGATGATTGATTGCTGAAAAAATTGATTTATTTTTTTTGACAGAAATATAATCGGCAACTATTTCCACAAGTGTTTTTTATTTCCAGCAACTTGTGAGAATTTGCCAATAACATTTTTCATATTTGATAATAAACTGAATAAGTTAAGGTTTTTGACTTTGATGACTAGAAAATTATGGATATGTGACTTTGGGTAAAAGCACTATGTAAATGGAATGTATTATTATTATCATTATTATTCAATAAAATTGTTGACAGATGAATCAATAAAGAAAATGAACGTTTATGCAAAAAAGTAAAATACTTAACTGGCACATATCTGTATATTAGTGTTGATTTTCCTTTTTCAGCACCTTCATTCTTCCCCTCATAGTTGTCACTACATGTAATTGCTTTACTAGATGAGAAATCATTCTAAATGGGACGTAAATTTTAATCTTACAGCGAAAATCAACAACTGTCAGAATCAATCTCAGTGAAAAACAGCAAACACAACAACTTGCACAATATGTGTACAGAACAAACTATATATATACATGTATATATATATATATATATATATATATATATATATATATATATATATATATATGAAGCAGTATTTCATAATTTCCTCATACATCCAGATACTAGTTGCTTCAGAGTAGCAGTGATCCGATGGCACCGGTGAGCCCCTAGTGGGGAGTATTGCAGTAGATGAAGGGGAGGGGTGGCAGATACACATAGAGATACAGACTTCATTTTTTTTTTTTTTTTTTTTTTTTGCATTAAGCTCTTTCTAATTGTTTGACGACTGTCTGCAAGCCGCACGTTCAACTTCCATTCATGCCAGGTAGGGGCGTCAGCCGGGGGGAGCATGAGGGCGTCTGCTGGAGGAGGAGGTGAGGTGGGGTGGGAGGTGGTGGAGGTGGTGGTGGGGGGTGCTATGGTAGGGGAAGTAGCTTGCCCGGAGAAAGAGGTCTGCACCACATACAACATTCAAGCGGACGTCTGACGTCAGTACATCAATAATTAAAGCATTTTATTCATAGCCTGGGAGAAAAAGAATCAATTGACAAATCACATATTCACTTTGAGTTACTTCAAACGGTGAGACAATTAAAATGCACGACGTGTCTATGTGTGCGTTTGTGTGGAGCCATTTACCCATATTTTCTATTTATAGGCTCTATGTTATTTAGGATGCATTCCCAATATAATGCTTAAGACCCCCCCCCCCCCAACACACACACACACACACACACACTAGTCTGCCCTTTCTTTCTGATTTGTTATAAGGTGCATTCAACCATTGTATTCGCCCCATCTATCATGCTTAAACACAGCAACTTCCTCATTTGTTATTTCATTTATTATCTACGGATATTCACATTTTCATTTTCTGAGGGCGTGCGGTCAACTGGCATAAATCCTTGGTTTACTGCAGCCCAATCAACGTAACTATTCACTTGGAAATTACTCTAAAATTACTGCGATATTTGAGCTAATTGTATTTCCAGAGATATACAGTACATGATGGCAAACATGAAAAGTAAAGACAAGTTATGCTTCCAGTAGGGAGTAGAATCCATCTCAAAGAAACTAGCTCAATTAAGGTGATACGTTATTTATTTCTATCAAACAATTAGAGCAACCATGCTTAGAATACACGTGATTGAACTTATACATACAGTATATACACATATTTATACAACACAAAGGTAACAAATACATTAACATGTTGATACATAAATGTCAAAGAAAATACTTCTTTGAATCAACTTGAAAAAAGTCCTTGCATATTGTATATTAGTCTTGATACACTTGAGATGTCTGTGATGTGGACAGAGAAATATCACCTGTATCTGAAGTTCCACTGAGCATTTATACTTTCCATTAGCTTTACAGGGTCCAGATGAATGCTGATGTTGCTTTATGTGAATGTGCAATTTTCTGGTAGGGGTTTGCCAACGCAACTTTAAATCTGATAAAAAAAAAGAACAATCTGCATTTTCAGCTCGTTTCGATGCCTGCGAGTGGCCTCAAAAAAGCAAACAAACCAACCCCCCCCACCAAAAAAAAACAGTTAATGCAGCTTTAATGAGCTTTCTGTATATACTTTTATTAGTTTTAACTCCGAAAAGACATTTTTGCATCCGCAATAACCGCTTCTGAGCAAACACAGAAAAGAAGCACAAGGAGGACACCAGACATCAAGGTTTCAGTGATGTTTCATGAAATATTTCTAACAAGTGCCAAACCTGTGCCATCCAAACCAGCATTGACTTCATTAACTTGCCCATCGTGTCCCCTGTTTTTCCCTTTTTGAGCGTCTTTGGCCGACCTCTGACCTAACCCGACCCACACTCTGTCTTTGCCAATCACTGCATCCCGGCCTTTGCCCTTTGTGCCTCCCAAGGCACGTTTGGAAAGCTCTTTCTGGGGGTTTAGAGCATGCTATTATTATGGTCAGAATCTGGTAGTGGCCTTTATTGAAATGAGAACAATATCAGCACCACCACCAAGACAAATACAAATCACAGACAGATACCTGCAGCGTTAAAGGGGACATATTATGCACATTTCCAGGACTATATTTATATTCTGGGGCTCTAGTGGAATATCTTTGCATGATTTACAGTTTGCAAAACTCCTTATTTAACTCATACTGACCCCTGGGTTCAGCCTCTATGTGAAACAGGTGGTTTCAGCTCCTGTCTTTTAAAGGCGTGACCTCATGAAGAGCCTGCTCTCTTGTGATTGGCCAGCTCAGCAGCTTCCATGCAGCTGTAATAGTAGGATTTCACTGCTTTTTCCTCATTTTTTTACACTTAAGTACAAAAGAAATAGCCATTAAGCTATTTCAAAATTGACAGCACTTTAAGACAAAGTATCTTTTGTGCAATTTCATGCATTTTTTTTGCTTTTTGCATCTACCGATGCCGATAATGCTCTGGTCTAAATAATCTGTTTGACACCAGCGTTGCGTACATAGTCTGTGGTCACTGTATTGTGAACTTCCAAGATTTCAATTTCACATTGTTTTAACACTGCTGCATTGGTCGGGCCTTGCTCGATGCAACATGCCTGGTTAAATAAAGGTGAAAAAAAAAACCTATGCCTATGAACCAGTACAGTAGAGAGCAACCACTCCATGTGTTTATATTCATAAAGTTTAACTATAAATGTGTTAATAACTTAATTAATTAATAATAATTAATAACTTCTTCAGTACAAAAACCAAAACCTCCATCTCCCACCAATATTAATTTCGAGCTGAGTTCCTAAACATAACAAACACCATTTGTGCTTTGCTTTCTACGTACAAGGACTATGTTGTATTGCAGGAGTGGATAATTACTGTTAGGAAAACGAATGTTTGTGAATATTTTGTCAATTATGTAAAAAAAAAAAAAAAAAACGTAATCTAGGCAGCATTACAACGTTAAACTTCTAGGGGACAGGTCTGTGCTCTGTCATTATAACTCGAATGAATTAATAACTTAACTGTCTTTGACAGCATTAAACTCACTTTCACCTGCCCTTGTCTTTAATTCACACTGCCTTTACCGCTGATTTCACCCGACAACGCCACTGAGATTCCACTCATGAAAAGACATATTTACATAATATTGCAAGTTCTGTCTTAATCAGTGATCTAATGTGACATCTTCCTGATTCATGACGGATGCAAAGGGGGGTTCTGGTTGTAGACTGTGCCTGTTGCAGTTTCTATGAATGTGTTTCTTTCCAAACAGTAAATCAGTTATAAGTATATGACGCTTACTGAGATTTTGGGGCTCCTGCAACGTATATTCATAAAATATGGAGAGTGAGATAAAGTCCAGGCTGTATATCTTTGACTTTGTGTGAGGCCGGCCATGCCACTCATGTCAATGTGCCATTCTCTGACTCATGGTGTTGCCTACAGTGGGGGAGGGAGACTCAGGAGGAAGAGAGAGAGAGGAGAGAGGAGAAGATGAGCTCTGATACCAACAGTGGGTGAAGTGTTTTCTCCCCCTACTGACTGAAATGCTTTCTGGTATTTTCAGTGGAAATTTCACAGAGATGTGCACATTTTCATAAATTTCATATTCTAGACTCATATTCGTAAATTTTAATCGTTCGTGTTTACCTTTTCCCTAAAATTAAACTAAGGCTTTCTTTAATCCTCAAAGGACAATAAAGGTATTCGGCTGATTTCCCAGGTATACCATGACATATAGTTGTTTTAACAAGATATACAAAATTTTCAAAATCTGCAAAAGGAATCAGTAAAAAAGATGTTAAACATTGTACACTCATTGAGCAATATCAGCCTGATCAACTAAGATCCATGAAGGACTGAATTGTGTTTGAATCCTAACAGATTGCATGAATAGTTAATGGATGTTTCGCAGGTGACTGACGACAGCAAGAAAAAAAAATTGTGTAAATGATAACAGGTGCAAACATGGTGGAGACAGCAGTATTTATATGAGGGTTTTGTGTACTCTAATGGTTTGATGGACGGGAAATGGGTATGTGTGTGTTTCCACTCACAAAATTAAATTTGAGCTGTTAATGCGCCTTTTATCTTTGGAAAGACTGAATGTAACCACACAGTCAACATTTCACACTAACTTGATATGGATACGAAACACATAGACAAGTGGTGTATTGTGGTTTTATGACTCAGACATGAGACAGTGGAGACTGGTAAACATCTGGCCGTGCCTGGTCTCTCCAACGCACTCCGTGCCTCGGATCACACATTAATTATGTTAGCTTCCAGATAAGACAGAGGCCCCTACGCACTTCTTCTTTTCTCCTAGTTTTTTTTCCTCCTCATCTCCTCTTCCTCTCCTCTTCTCCGAAAAATAAATGCAGTGCGCCGCCGCTAATTACACAAGGGAAACACTCACAGGTTTTGTGTGACTCTTTCATCCAAGGGCTCCTTATTGGCACCGGAGGCTTCAAGTTTCCACAGGCTTCAAGTTCGTGCTCGTAGGCCCAAACCTTAAAATTGCATTTTAAGTGTGTTCAGAGAAACTTTCCACTTTCACCAGATGAATGTGAAAACACCTTTCTAGTCTTAGACTCTGCACAGTGAAGCTTGAGTTTCCAACTGTAAGATGAAGAAGCAAAGTACAATTTGGAGTGGAGGTGGGCCTAATGGCTAGGTTAATGGTTAGTGTAGTTTTGACCATGAGTTAAATGAAATTTTTTTTTTTTTTTTTTTTTTTTACAATTTTAGATAAACAGCCACATATTCAAAAAGGATTATTCTACACTTGATCAGTGAATTATTAATTCTTTTAATATTTAAGGGGTGCATTAGAAGATGCACTGATAGGTGTATGCACTGACAGGTATTATTATTATTATTATGTATTTGTCAGTATTCACATACGCAGACAGTAGCATAATGTTATTGATTATATAAATCTTCATTTCATCAGGTCTGTCAGGATCTAATGTTAATTGATGTTCTGTGTTCTTCTACATGCCAAAAACTTCAGCTGTTACACAGTCTATTCATCCATTGTTTGATACGTAGCAGGAATTGAGTCACAGCATTTGATTGGCGATTCATAGAAACACTGTTGGGAATTATATGAAAAAAGTGACTCAGAAATTTGTTGATAATTATGGATTTTACATCAGATCAGGAGATCTCCTGGTCGAAGTGTCATCAAAGGGTTGAATTATCCTACAAATGTTATTACGGTTGATCATTATGAGAGGGAGATTGTTCTTATCAGATACAGATCAGATCAATGAGCAAAAAAAAAAAAAAATAAGGTTTTTAAAATTGTCACCTAATTCTAAACAATGGGAATTGCTTTAAACATACCACCAGAGCCATGCCTGGCAATCTGCATACTACCTTTCATCTTATGGCCATGATCAACTTGCTGAATCCGCCGTTTAGGCAGCATTGTACCGAGGTGCAAGCACTCCTTGGCTTTTAAAGGGGATGGGAGAGGACTCTCTGATTGGTTGAGTTTCTGAACCCAAGATAACTCCTTTGCAGCATACGCCCTGTTTTGCGCCCACTACGTGCACCACTGTGTGCATCCTCTAACGAGTAAAATGTCTTTGACACCGTCCCAGACTTAATTCTGCATTTACACTATGTGTCTGTATCATCTAAATAAGCCTTAATGTTTCTCCATGGTTTATACACATGAACACAGCAACCCATCAAAATCACTGCAGACCAGTATATGTGCAAACAAATATAGCTCATCAGCAGGTATGACTATACATTTTCCTGGTATTAGAAGAAAAGCTCTCATGTGCACACACACACACGGACACACGGACACATGATTGTCTGCCCACGTGCACAGTGCATCAGTGTGCGTATGTTATGTGTTTGTATTTTGATTCTAACATGAAAAGGCACTTCCCCACCCATATATTACCTTCTAAAAATAAAGTCATGACGTCAAACAACAGTTATTTCAGTTGGTCAGATAACATTCCCCCTCCCTCCCTGTAAAACACGCTCAATAACACTGCAACTTTCCAGCATGAAAAAAATGAAAGTATAGAAATGGTTCTTTGCGAATAAGAGCCACATAGGAGTAATAATAGGTAACTTTGCATCTTATCTTTATAGCAATTAATAACAAAAAGCTTCCCTTTCTAAAAAAAAGTTTGAAGTAAGGTCTAAATGAATAATCAAAGAGCAGATCAATAGAGGATATAAAATATATGTGCATCAAAATATTCCTCTTTATATTTTATTTCAAAGAAAAACACAAAGAGGGGTCCAAAAGCCTGAGACCACTAGTCGAGATACTGTGAATTGTTGTTTCGAATGTAATAGCCGACTATTTAATTTAAGACCGGCCTACCAATTTGAGTTTAAAAGTTGAACCTTTGATAAATATACATGAATTTCAGGATATCTTAGTATTTAATAGAATACGTCCTCATTTTGCTTTAATGACAGTATGAACTCGAGCTGGCATGAACTGTTTGTGCAAAAATCTGATGACCCATGTTATAGCAGCATGATTTGACAATGTCCCAAAGAGCTTCTTGTGATGCTTGGCTTTCTTGGGCTTTCAAGTGCCCCCAT
This sequence comes from Lepturacanthus savala, assembly GCA_030544235.1. Lineage (NCBI taxonomy): Eukaryota > Metazoa > Chordata > Actinopteri > Scombriformes > Trichiuridae > Lepturacanthus > Lepturacanthus savala. The sequence continues at coordinate 17,496,508 of CM060462.1, read as the reverse complement.
AAATGTTCAATAGGGTTGAGATCAGGTAACTGTGGAGGAAAGTCCAGGACAGTCGGGACTCCCTGATGAATCCCTTACCACAAACATGTGAACCAGAGAATATGGCATGGGATCTTCTGCTAGGTCAGGGTGCAGTCAATTTGGTGCAGGTGGCCAACTCCAGACCACTGCTGTATCGTTATCATCGTTATTATTGGTATTTCTTAGCATTTCCCCTCCTAAAAAATGGTTTAGAAAGCTACTCTTCCTCTATGACTACTAGAAGACTACCTTCTTTTGACAGTACTTGCTTCTGATTGGAGTTCTGTGTTCTTTCCTTAGCCAATGCTGTAAATGTGATGAAATCTCTTTTCAATCTTTCAAGGGAACTACGCCTGATGTATCGATCGCCTGATGGTGTGGTCCCTTGATCGTGATTTGGATTCCACAGATCCTGTTTCTGTACAATGTTTTAAACTTCCCTGCATTACCCTTTTGGAAACCTTTAGTCAAGCCATTGATTTGACAGTGAGAAAGATCCTCTTTGGCGATAATTCTTCCTGTTGTTGCATTGTTAAATGTATCTAAATGAGCACTCAAACCTTCTCAAACCTCCATGTTCTCAGACTTTCAGACCCCTGTGTATATCTGCATCCTCTCTGTTGCCATGGTGTGACTTGGCATGCACAAATGTTGATATACACTTTCTTTTTTGTCTTTTTTTTTTTTTTTGTTAAAGCAAAGTGTGTGTTCCAGAGCCACTGACTCTACTCACAAAACTTTTTTTTTTCACAAAATGCTTTACTCACAAAAGGCTGAAAGAGTAGAAACAAGTTTAGGATTGTTGCCTTGATAAGTATTCACATCACATATAACTCTCTGCAGTGAGGCTTAGATATGAGTCATAGTCTAGAAAGGTAGGAGGGCACATTAACAGACTGACTTTGTATTACCTTACCATAACCTTATTATTTATATCTTCAACGACTGAATGACTGTAGAACAATAATTAAGATCTAAATATTAAGGGAACACATTAGGGTTCATATATATACGCATTGTTAATCCTATAAAATAATCCCTTGTTTTAAACTGTACTTGGTCCTTCAAAACATTCATCAACATCGGACTGATTTGAGCAATGCCTCGGATCAATGAAGGACTTAAGTAATCAACGTGCACTGAGGAATTTTTTTAATCATATAATAAGGTCGATCTTTTTTTTCAGGGCATTAAATTTCATTTCAAATGACAGGAGTCCAGCAATTGAGTTTGTTTACTTATTAACTCAACTCGTCCCTCATCGATATGCAAACATCTCAGGCTGTAGACCCCTGATGCCGCTATATAACATGCATCACTATACGAGACCATCAGTGAGAAGATTAGCTGTTTCTATAAAGTCATTCGAATACCTGCCATCAAGTTGGATTCCCTGTGAAATCAGACAAAATGATTTACACCATACATTCTAAAAAAGACAAGAGAAAAACAGAGAGAGAGAGAGGAGCAATGAATCAGATAAACAAAATGTCCGATTGTTACCCTGCAACAACTGAAATCTCATAAGGTGACAATATCTTTATTTGGTACAGTCAGTCACTTTAATGTTCTGGAAAATTCCTTTTACATCATTATCCTTAGACTGATGAAGGCCCCTATGTAACATATGATGAACAACCCGGTTTGCCCATGTGACAGCGTGTGCATCTGTATACCTAGGACACCATTTCCAACATGGTGGTGTGCCTGGTGGACATTCCACTGGCAGTTAGTTTTCTTGTTGCATGTTTTTGTTAAATCTTGTTTTAAAGTCCTCATTTTATGAAAAAATTATATTATTTTATCCTATTATCATATCCATGGTCAAAAAACATAACATTGCAAAGTGTAATATGTGTAAAATATCCCATAAGAACCCACTGTGACACTGATGTCCCCGCCCCTTTAAATGTTCTGGAAAATCCCCTCCTGTGTAAATAGGTGTAGCCAGGACACCATTTCCAAAATGGCGGCGTGCCTGGTGGACAGGTGTGAGAGTGCTGGCTAATTACAAACAGCTTGATTTTTGCTACTAAAGGTAAGTTTAACTCAGACCACAGTGGCCACAGTTCTTGAATAAATTGATATAAAACAAGTTAGGAAACTATTGTGGTTACATATATGTCACATCAAGCTTTTAACCTTAAAATAATCCTGGAAAACCTTATGTGACCTATATGTCACAATAAGAAACATGGTAATGAGCTGCTCAGTTATTTTAGCTCATTAACTTATTTTTTAATTAAAAAAAAAATGTGCTACTAAGCAAAAAAAAAAAAAAAAGCCAAGCTGATTCATTTTCAAATGAGCAATAAATTAACCATAAACACCCAATTTGACATATATGTAACATTACAGATCTTCAGCTTCAGAAATGTGTTCCATAAACTACTGTTTAAAGGTTTGAGGTCACTTTTCCTTATTTTTGAAAGAAAAACACTGTTTTTTCAATGAAGATAACTTTAAACTAATCATAAATGCACTCTATATATTAATAATGTGATAAATGACTATTCTAGCTGCAAATGTCTGGTTTTTAGTGCAATATCTACATATGTGTATAGAGGCCCATTTCCAGCAACTATCACTCCAGTGTTCTAATGGTACAATGTGTTTGCTCATTGCACCAGAAGGCGATTTTCTATTCATTTTACAACTCATGGTGCTAAATAAAAGTGTGACTTTTCATGGAAAACACTAAATTGTCTGGGTGACCCTAAACCTTTGAACGGTAGTCTATATCCCTCATAATTTTCCTTTAAGGAGAAATGGGTCTGGATTAAGAGGTGGAAAACAATCAAAATACAAAGGCTGACAATAGCAGTGCAAAGGAAATCACTAGCAGTCAATTAAGGAAGCTTAGTTAACATTTGAATTAAACAAGGAAGAAAAGGTAAAACCCGTTACAGAAAACTAGTTGTGCTTTTTGAATTACATGTCCAGGCATTGAGAAACCAACAGGTTTTTTTTTCTTGAGTTATAAACTTTTGTACTGATGCTCTGAGACCTTGAACGGAACATGCTCGCACACTAACGTGTAATATAATTTAACGACTGTTGCGGTTAGAATTAACAAGCACTTGCTTTAACAACATATGTAGCTTTTACAGCCACATATGTATGCATAAAAGCACACTGCTAGAGCTATAGTGTAATTCAACAGTGCATTCTTATATCATGAGTCCGTGCCAACCCCAAATCTGTGGATGTCACAGTTTCCAAGGCAGGTGTCTCATAAATGAACATTAAACTTACTCTGATCATTAAAAAACTTGACTTAAATTGACTCACCATCATGTCTTTTAACTCAAAGACGGGCAACTAACTATGAAAACACCTGTGTCTGATCTTTCCATTTATTTCATCGGATGAAACTATCATCTAAAATAAACCCACACAACACAGTTAAAGGAAATAATGGCGGCAGAGCAGGTATTCAAAACTGGAAAAGTGACACCGACCTTCAACACTTTGCATTTTGACAGTTACAAGGTAGGGCCTGTGAATGCTTATAATTCCACGGATGGAGTCCAAGTGACAGCACTTCAGATATTTCGAGGATGAGAAACTGTTTCCTTTTGAAGCCGGATCTCTGCTCCATATTCATCCTTCTTTTGTTAAGTCTGGAGCATTTTAATATCACAGAAAAATGTAAATATTGAAACTTGTCACGGACTGCCGTGGGAGCAGGAGTTCAGCTCGACTAGCAAATGACAGTTTACATATTTTAGTTGTGAGACACATATTTCTGAATGGGCCTTGCATAAATATTTCACATCAGCTGGGTCAAGGTAAACATCACAGCGGAGCATCTTCAGTGGAGTATTTAACAGGCTTAAATAAAGCAGTCGACCAGAACAGTCTGAGTAAGACTTGTTGAATGAATGGCAGTTTCATTACTATGTCAACAACCTTGCATCATTACATGGTCTAATTTAACTTTCATGGGGTAAAAGACTGGAGGTGTTGCGAAAACATTGCGATTTTACAGAGAGAAGAAGCAACATGCAGAAAAAGAGGTTTATGTATGTTAACTTGTTCCCCCCTAGGTCCCCACCAATGGGGGATTTCCTTTAGAAATAAATAAATGTTAAGTAGCAAGCACCCATACGCACATGAAGCACACCAAGATGTCGATAAGAAACTCAGCTATAAGTCTATATCAAATATTATCTTAACAAAACACAATTTCAATCCCAAACAATAAAATGTGCCTATAGGGACAACATAAAGGTTTTCAACCTAAATGGATGGGTCATTTTTGTCACTTTTTTGCTTTATTCTAGCTGGATGTATTTCAACACTGTACATTTTAAATTTATTCTGGCAATCTTACAATTATCTTACAGGTGCTAGCTTTATTTTAAACCCACAATGGTTTAGAAAAAAAACCTTAAGTTGTGGAGATATACTGCATTAAGTCTGGACGTGTCATTTTTGAGAGGTAGGCTGATACATAGGTTAATTAACACAGTTTTCTTTGGAGCCCAAACAATTTCTTTTGCCACACTATTTAATAAATTGTATAATTTAAGCACAAAAATAACTCATTTACTGATTTAATAACTGATTTAATATCATTTATTTAGCCTCCTCCCTTCTGAAAAAGCACATTTGACACACTCAATCAGGCAAAAGTTTGAAGAACTCGACATAGAGATATTTATAAAGCACAAGCTTTGGCTACATGTTAAATACTATATGACACTGTCCCATTTAGGTTGTAACAAATATACAAAATGGTAAAAAAAAAAATGCTGCTTGTTTAAAAAAAGTATATTTGTGACATGCATGAGCATGTTTTGATTTAACCTGGATAAGGATAAAGCGATTAGAGCAGTTGTACTGAGGCTGTGAATGAAACAAGGTGCTTGTAGCTACAGCAGGAGAGGAAGTAATAACTCTTAATGTTGGGTGCTTGGGAGATGCACAAGGCCTCATTAAGTCCCTAAACGCCTCGGGCTTTCCGATGTTCTCACCTTACACCCACCGCTGACCTATGACTCACCAGCCCCTCTATCCTCATAGTAAACGCTTATTACATTACCTTAATCGGTTGGACGGCAAATCGTCATTATTTATCATTTCTCCCTCCTTCCTATATATGACGCTTAAATGACTCGGGCCTGTGCCCGTTTAGCGAAACGCTGCGCATGCCGTGCATTTTTTCCAGGATGATGTGCAAAAAAAAAAAAAGAGCCGGTGCACTTTATTTAGATTCATCAGACAGGTCGCCGCATTAGCCGACGTCCCTTCATAACAGAACACGGAGCTGTTTAGGGACTGACGTCACTCCATTGAGATAGTCAGCGGGGTGACTTGTGTTAGAGATCTGTTCAATGATGTATCAACTGTGAGAGTTGTTGTCAGTGTAAATTCTCTAATGTGAGGCCGCTTGATCGCAAAAGCAGAAAGGAAAAAACTAAATTGTATATTCTAGGCTTAATAATTCCCAAACTGCACTCTTATAGAACTCCTTAGAGGAAATAATAGGTCCACTTTGATTTCAGCTTTGACAGACGTGAATCCAAGCGCTTGTAATATGTAATTTTCAATAGTATGAACCATTTGTTTAGCTCAGTCACTCAATATCTTTTAGAATAATGTGATAATATGAGTGCAGACTATGAGATTATGACGTTTCACTTGCTCCAATACTAAATAGGTTATAATAGGAAACGTAATTGTTGTCTGTCATGCAAAACCTCACTCGTAAATGAATTTGAGTACATTTGTAAAACGAAACATGTCTCCTGCTTGTATTTCCTTTCTCCTTTATAAGATGTATCCTGACACAAAATGGAAGACGTATTTTTTTTGTTGACTGTTCTATCCATGGGCGTGGCAGGAAAATATGTTGTTTTAGGAACTGTATTAAGCAGGACTATTTAACTGCAATATCAGTATATAAGAAACTGTCTGAAAGACTCCTTTCTTTAGATTTTTGGATTAATTGTTTAATATAAACATAGAAACTGTGCAGGTTCAGATTTATTTCCCTACATTTTCTCTATGATTCAAATACTGATCATTGAGAGAGTCTTAATTGCTTTTTAAATATTTCATCATTTGCAACAAGGCAAAATGACAAATGAATGATAATAGGCTAAAACCTGACTGTATGTGTAATTTCCAGAGGAGATGGGATGTTATCAAGTGAAATTACATTTGGCTGTCTAATCTAATGAAATGAGATCTAACCATTATATGAACAAAGAATCAGTGAAATGAAATAATACTTTAATAAACAAAAAACTAAAACGAATCCCTGTAAGGGCATTTGTGACAACATTTGCATGTTAGCATGACTCACAATTTGTTTATTGTGGCACATTATTCTAAGCATCACACTGGTATTTCTAGTATCGATTTGGCTATTATTTCAGTTTAGAGAAATGCAGCCATTACTAATGTGTTGATCATTTACAATTCTATTTTCTTAGCATACATAAAAAAATAGCAGAACAGAAAAACTGCCCTTTTAAGTGGGTATTAAAGCTGGTTACATATTATACATGGCAAATCCAATATTTTTTAAAGCAATGGCTCATTTATTGATAGTGACTGTATAAGCATAGACATTACCTCCTTAACACAGAAACCTTAGAACAAGTAAATCCACGAAGCTAGGTTGGGCTGTTAGTTATGATTAGTAATGGCAATGATTAGCAATGACTATATGACAAATGATATTCTCTTAAAGGTCCCATATTTTATAAAGGAAGATTGTATAGCTTCTTCATTGTAAGGAAGGTTTAGATGTTAAATACTGGCCCATGTTTCCAAATGAGAAATGCACACAGTTCATATTCAGAAACTATATCTTAAACCAAGTCGTCAGGACACCTGTGAAGCTGTGATGACCCCCCCTCCCATTATTCACAGCCATTCAAATCAGCCAAATAGAGGAGAGGCTCATTCATTTATTAATGAGACAGACAGAAAATGTTCTTTTTAGAGCTCCAGAGAAAAGCTTGAAAGAGGATATGTAAAACTAGAGGGAGATAAAATACATCTTGTTTGGGATATCTTCAATGTCAATATTAGGCTTGGGTGATATCTATTTTTCCTTCCTGATGTTGCACCGGGGGCATTGGAGACTATTTGCGTAAAACACAACGTGAAAGCTGAGCTCCTTGTGATAGCATTCATTGCAGCATGTATGATATTGTCTAGCTTGTTTGCTGGGTTAACATACTCATGACCCATAGAATGATGAATAGATATGAAATAAGCACCCTTTTCCATTTTTGCTGTCGGACCTGATAACACCTGTTGCTGTGGGCTGTACAGAGATAATTATATGCAAGTGTCTGTGGACTGGCTGTAACGGAGACATCTCAAGATAAATTTATATGTGGCATTATTTTTTTAGGAATAGCTCAGTGCATAGGTTGTGTGCCTAGCAGGTGTGCAACAGGTGTGCAAGCAGAGAGAAAAGGTGTGTGTGGTGGGGAGTATGAAATCATTATGTTACCTTTGAATGTAGCTGTGCAGTGTGTGCAACATTAAAGCTGAACCCGCAAGTTAAAAACTTACAGATAACTTTGCTGTTCTGTTATAGAATTAAAATCTGAAAAAGGTAACCTGTTCACCCCAAATGAAGATGTGACAACAAACACAGAAATAGTTAATTAAGAAGCCTTTATTGTGGCTAAATCATCAACCAACTCAGGTGTGGTCTCGCCTAGTAGCAAAAGTCAATGGGATCATCACATGGACCTGGATAATGATATCTGGATGAGAGGTGAAAATAATGAGTTAAGCATTTATTAAACAAAAAATGTTTTAGCGCTGCTCAACTAATTATTTTGTTTTGAGGTTGATGCTGCGAAGCTGCTGCTGTGCCTCTCTTCAAGCGACTATTGTAATGTATAGCACCAATTTTTATTTATATAGCACAAAATCATAACAAAACATTTCATGACACTTTTCAAGAGACCAAAATGTACAACAACAGTAATAATAGCAACAGCTATAATACAATTAGAAATGCAATATATAATATATATAACTAAAATTAATGGTAGCAGTTGACGTTAAGCTGAATCCCAGCATCGGGTAGTTTTCCATCCTCCACCGCCTGGTGGACTGTGACCAAGCAGGATGAGAAAGCACTAAGACTCCGGAGAAGATGCCATGTTAGTAACATTCAGGAATGGAACACAAGTTTATACGGATGGACAGGGAGAAGAAGACAACTAGGTTCTAAACAAGCCTTAGCCAGCCCTAACTATAAGCTCTACGAAACATTATAAGCCTACTCCTAAACACAGAAGTGTCCACTCTCTGGATTGAAACCTGAAGATGGTTCCACTGCCTGATAGTTGAAGGTTCTGCCTCCCATTCTATGTTTAACCTAGCTGATAGTGTGTTGTTAGCTTTATAATTCTTTTTCCACTAGCAATTTTTACCAAATTCACAAAATCACCCTGAGAATATTCAGATCTATAATTATATAAGCAGTGAATATATCAATGAAAAGAAAATATATATTTTTTGGTTTTAGTTTAGTAAACCCTTCACCTGCAGCAGAGGCTCTCTGTTTATAGATCAGGAGATGGGTGATCGGAGTCTGGGTCCGTTGGTGGTGCCAAGCCTTAATCAGCTGTGTACCTTTTGATGGGCTTTTTCCTGGGTTTGGCTGGTTTGTGATGTTCTCCGGGCATTATGCCATGGCATCATGTAGCATTAGTCATGCTAAAAACACAGCTTTATCTACTCCCTGTGGTGACCAAATGTTGGCAAATAATCTGTAACAGCACCCCTTAAGATATGTTGATGCCTGACTATTAGGGGCTTTGTAGGTGAGGAAAAAGGGTTTTTAATTATTTTTTTGATTTTGCAGAGACCCATTGCAGAGAAGCTAATATTGCAGTCCTATGATGATTTTTCCTATTTGCCTGTACCCATGCAACAGCATTATAGATTAGCTGGAAAGTCTTTGGAGACTTGTTAGGGCAGCCTTTCAATAAGGAATTTCAGTAATCCAGCCTAAAATAACAAATGTGTGGACTTGTTTTCCTGCATCTTTTAAAAACAGTTAAAACAGGAAGTGCCTGATTTTGGTGAGTTGCTGATAAGTGAAAGAAGTTTGTCCATGATATTTATATCACGCGGTAATATGCTTATTTGATGAATACCATATCATCTGCATAACAATGAAAATGAATAGTGTTTCCTATTACTTTATCTAAAGCAGGGGTCTCAAACTCAATTTACCTGGGGGCCATTGGAGCTCAATTGACAGCATCCATATCAAACTCACATGGGCGTGCAGTAACATTAAACTTTCATATCAAGGCGGGGGCCTCAAACAGAGTCTGGTGGGGCGCATTTGGCCCTCGGGCCGCGAGTTTGAGACCCCTGATCTAAAGGAAGTATTAGGTGAATAGTATTGGCCCAAGCACAGAGCCTTGTGGAACACCGTGTCTACTTTTTGCATGAATAGAGGATTCATCATTAACATGTACAAACTGAAAACAATCTGATAAATAGGGTTTAAATCAGTTTAGTTCTTTTAATGATAGTTAAATGTTCTAGTCTCTGTGATATAATCTATGGTGTCAAAGGCAACACATGGGTCTAATGAGTCCTTTGTCCAATGCATCTACTGGGTCATTTGAAACTTTTCACCTGACTGAAAAACCTTAAATAAACATTGTTATTGTTATATAGTTTAAGAAGATCATTCAATGGCGATTGGAGAGAGAAAAGGATGGTTTGATGCAAGTCTACTGTTGGCTTAAATCAAACATGTTTTTTAAGAAGAGGCTTAAATACACCCACTTTAAAAAGCTGCCAAACAAACTGCGAAGATTATTTCTGTTGTTTCTGTGTCTACCGGCAGCTTTTCCTCCTGCAACACAAACAGAGAGTTTTCCCAGTAGATCAGTCAGAGAAAATAAACCAAGTTAAAGTTTATTTTAAAATCGTTAATGGCTCATTTAAATGGTTTTGCTGTATCCTCTCAGCTCTTTGTTGTTTGAAGTCTTGATCAGCATTTGAAAATGAGCGGGCTACTTCCACAGACTTACACTCACATAGGGGGCTATAGGTGAGTGATAATTATCTTGTGACTGAAAACCATTTGAGTTTCCATTTGTAGTTTGAGTAGTATTAACCAATCAATGGATGACTGTTGTGGTTGTATGGAAGGGACAAGTCCATGTTGAGAGCTGCACAGTGGTGGAACACATTGGCCTAAAGGAGATGGTCATTGATTTAGCTTTTTATTGGACTAAAAAGTTAACTGTGAACAATGCCAGATGAACAGAAAAGGTAATCTTGGACCAGATCCATTGGCTCCACTGATGCACCGAAATACTGACGATCAACCTCATAGGCTAATCTGTTATCAGACGGTAGACAATAGGTTCCAAGATTGGGGGCTGAGGGAGATGGACTTTAACATTCTCCCATTTATAGAAATTTCATGACATAGAGAACTTCCAATGGTTCCTCTCTATTTCAGCCTTTAGAGGATTGATTTTACACAGCAGATGACTGGTTAAGACATTTTCATTTATAAAATGCAGATTATTTTTTTTTTAATAAATTTTGTGTCAATATTAAGACCATAACAATACAATCACATAGTTTACTTTCAGGCTTTTTTCCTTTTTCAAAACATTTCCTGTTGGTCTTACCCAAATCAAAGGCCACACATAGATCTTATTTTACTGGAATGATTTTTAAACAACACACTCTGGATTTATATTGGTGTTATTTATCATAATTGTATTTTATTTTACACTACTTATTATCTTAAATGAACCTGAAGGTCAGACATGCTCTTACATTTTTAATTCCACTTTTGCCATGATTTTCAGACCCCCCCCCTAATGTGACTAAGCCCTCTATAGAGATATGTGAGGAGTTTATATCTTTTTTTCCCTACAAATTCATCACAATAAGAAATTAAATTACCATACTGTCTTTTGTAACACCTGAACCTTCGAGTCATTTGTCTAAATTTATTTCACCCTGTCTCATTTGATCATTTAGCCAAAACCATTACCAATATGAATCACACATCCTGTTCTCTTGATATCCTTCCCGCCCACTTCCTTAAAAAAGCCCTGCAGCCAGTTCGTCCCTTTATTTCAAGCAATGCCTCTCACAACTGGCACTGTCCTCAATCATTTTAAATCAACTGGTTTTAACCTCACACACTAGACCCCACTTTTCTGAACAACTTTTGTCCCATATCCAAACTTCCATTCCTCAGCGTTTAATTTATGGCCGGAAATGGCCTCTTTGAAATTTTCCAGTAGGGCTTTTGAGTGGGCCGCTTTGATACAGCAGATTTTAATTGAGTGTCTCAACAGATGGGTTGGCATTGCTGGAGCTGTGTTAGACTCTGTTTATTCATATCCCTGAAATAACACTTTTAATGTTGCTGTCGGTGATTGCAGATCATCAACAGAATCAGTTTTGTGGAGTACCTCAGGGTTCAGTCCTTGGCTCACTGCTTTTCACCACTTTGAGATATTAGTTTCTATTTTTATGTAGATGACACAACTTTATTTCTCTTTTGACACCCATCTGTACAATATAGCTTCATTACACTTGTTACCTTTTTTTTTTTACAACTGTCTCAGATAATCAGATACCTCTTGTCCTCTTTAAATTTCTTTTAAAGGAAATCACTTTTTAAAATGTGCATTCAGTTCATTAATTCTTTATTGCGTATATAAAATATTTTTTCTGTTGTTATGTTATTTTAATATTGTATATTCTAGCTCATTTTTCAGTATTTTTTCAAGGAATGTGTGGATGCTGAAGTGCATATACATTTTATAATTTGGTTTTACATATTGTAGTTGTTTACATTTAGATGTGGTATCCCATAATTTAAGAATTATTATATGATTAGAAACAGAACAGTTTAACCAATGTTCCCACCATTTTCTTGCTGGAGTAACAAATTCTTAGAAATCACTGTTTAATAACTGTTAATAACTGTGAAATAACTGTTTTAAATTAATAAAAATGATTCCAGCTAAATAAAATGAACAGACATCATTATAATTATAAGCTTATTTATGTATTATAATTATTTATAGTGATGGATGTTACAAAATTAAAACAAACAAACCAATTAAAAGACACTTACAGTTTGGCTTGCTGGCAATGATATACAGTATTTACCATAATGCTACAGAATTGCCTCTGTGTTGCACTCCGTACTATAAGCTCTGAAATAATATTTATCATTTATATAATGTTACATTGTTATTTTGGTGAGTGTGCAGCATAAAGGCCATAAAGATGGCCACTAAAATGTGATTATGCTATACTTAAGGCAATGCGTCTTCATAAAATGTGAAGTTCAGCATGCATTTGTTAATTTCACATACCTTAAAACTGAGTACAAAATTATATCAGAGTCAAAACGTTGCCATCTTTCTTCATTAGAAAACTCAATCAGTGATGAAGCCACAAGAAATTCTAATAATATCGATTTATGTTAATTGGGTGGAGGCTCACTGATACAACAAGGGATATTGCGATCTTTGTGGGTCGCCTTAGTTGTGCCGGAGTGTGTCTGTTTCTCAGAACCAGAGGTTTTCATCTCAGCCAGAGGCCACAGTCTCCACATTCCTTATTTCCAAGCCTCACTTCCGCTGATGACTCATCTCCCCAGCCTTATTAGAGAAAGCAGCACTCACTCTCCATCGTTGGACTACTGGATTACTTTACTGCACACACCTTATAATGAAATGGAGAGGCCCAATTAAACAATGCAGATGACAAATTGATTGTGAAATATCTGCTTATATGACATGAAGGCATTCTGACATCATGAAAAGGTAATATTGAAATACTGTGGATGTCAGATCCTAATCAAGATACAAAGATGTAATTGTTACAAGGCTCAAAATGATTCCTAATGGACAATAACACTGCAGCAGACCCCATTGCATACTGCTAATATGCTAATATTAATTTTGAGCTTTGTTTGTTCAAGGACAGTTGGAGGAAGGTCAACATTTATCTTTTTTCATGAAACTGCTCCATTAATCATGTATACTTTCTTATGTGGTCAGATAGACTGGTTCGATGTGTCAGTGGCTCATGCAACATCTTCCCATCATCCCTGTTCAGCTCCATCTTCCACGTCTGTATTGTGGAAAAAAGTAATGGATTTCCCAAGCTGATAAAGCAGCAAACAAAATAAGTAACGAGCTGGATTGGTGGAGACCAAACCAGAGTTAAAAAAGGAGAGCAAAAGCCATCAAGTGGCCATAAACATAGCTCCGAGAGGATGATAATGTTGCTCTTTGTAAAGCTGCCGGGTGTGTAACCAGGCAATACGTACGGGAGTGTGTACGTAAGTCAAGTCGACTTTATAAGGTGATAATATTTTAGGCCTGTGTGTTCATCAACTTGTTTTGGAGTTCTTCTGCCCTCTAGTGTCCAAAAATTGATTAATACAGCTTTAAATGTGGTAGTCATCATCTCCAAGGTCACTGTTAAAATAACACTGCTGAAAGTGATGTCCAGATTCTCAGAATTTGTACTCCGCTGTCCATTCTGTATACATCAATTATTTATGTTATATACTAGCCAGACATGAGAGAATTTACTTTTCAAATATATGGTTGGACTGCTGCCTGTGGAGGCTTCAGCGCCCTGTTTACTGTATCTTCAGTTCATCACTGGCACATGTGTCAGGCCCAGTGTGTTCAATAACCCTCATTATTCTCTTCCTTTATGATTTAATCAGTGAGTGTTGGCAGGAGCCTAATGGCAAGGCCAGTGATGAGTCAGCCAGGCTGCAGTTTTGGGAGCTGGAGGTGAGAATAACACTGAGGGGAGGAGGAAGGCAGGGACGGAGAGAAATCACAGAGCAGAGGGGAAGACAGGGAGAGAGGGATGCCATTATGAATAACACTGAATTTGAAAACAGGATATAATTTTTCTAGGCGTCATGTATGAATTGTCGGTATGCAAAAAGGACTGTTACGTGCTGGAACATCTCACTAATAGTCCTCTTCGGGAAGCTTAACACCCGAATGACCACTAACCTTTTGAAATGAGCATATTTGTTCCATGCATAGATCAAATTCCAGCACGAGGATGCCTTGCCTTAATCAGGAGTGTGGCGAAAGCGTTTGTCTCAGAGTGCACCGCCATGTACAGACACACACATACAGTATGTGCCTTCTATCAAACTGATCGATGAGCCAGACCTGCAGCATTAGCTCTAAACATTCCTTCCACTTCCCAACAAATACCATTATGACAGGAGAGCTTTCCGTGCCTGTGTTAGGTCCTTCCCCCCGAGGTCTTTATTTTCAAACATTACAGTAAATGTAATGTTAATTATGGACCCGTTTAATAGTTGCCTGTATTTTCACTGCCAGAGGCATCCGGTGACGTTGTTTGGGTATGACACACCACAGTTTAGACAGTGTGGTATTTTCATTCATAACACTCAATCTATTCCCGTTCTTGTTATTAAAACCAAAGGAACCAAATATGTAAGGAGACATCCTTCAGCTGTTAACTGTTCATCAAAGTTGATTTTATTATTTTAACTTCATGCAAAAGTTTTGCTATTGAACAACAAAATGTGTTTTTTAAACACCAATCTGTAAACTGCCCCATTAAATAATTGCACATATTTTTAGTACTATGTTATTATTTAGCTTATTGATAGAAAATAGTCATAATATAATAGGACATAATAATGTGTAATAACATTATTGTGCATGGTCACTCACTATTAGACTGACACAGCTTCCTGGGACAGCTAAATAGAAACCAAGCTATTATAATATATAATATTATATATCTGTGTTATATTTTATTATTATTATTTATATTATATTATGTATCTTGTCAAATTTGTGCTTTTCATATATGACAATCCTATGTGTCAAAATTGTTAAAAGTTAAAATTGATAGAAAATTCCAGGATTTATTTTTATTTTTACTTCTCAGTGACCACTTTAACACCACCCCTTGGGTTCAGATTTCCTATTTCTCTTTCTAACCTTTCTTCACCAAAAGAATTTCTTGTACTTATTATCTGCAAACCACCTCAAAGGTGGCTGTTTCATTATATATTTCCATCTATGCAGCCAGACTTTTCACATGCAGAATGCATCCTGAATGTAGCGCGAGTTTGTAAATTAACACGAGCCATATGAAATTTGTCTGTCGGTCACTGGCATATTAAAGTGTGAAATAGTTTGAAAACATGTGAATTCTGGTGAATTATGTAGTCAGGATCCGGGTATAAAATGTCACCATGACATGGACTGTCTGTGCGCTGACTTTCAAAGAAGAGGATGACGCATGAGCCTAGGTGTTGAATGACGGACACAAGTACCAAGAAATGAGGGTGAAAGAAAAAGCTGCAGTATGTGCAAGGGAGCCATTCAGTGACATTGATTATTACGTAACTTTTTACATCTTTTATATCTAACCGTAGCTTGACTAAGCTCTCTGAAACAACATGATTACAAAACACATCAAAAACAAAACACTCAAGATATAGAGATGAGCTAAAAACAGCCTATTTCAGGAAAGAGCGAGTATAAAAGACACAAGGAGATTTCTAAACTGTAAATCATGCGATATTATTCCAATAGAGCCACAGAATAAAACGAATCAGGATGAGCAGAATACGTGGACATATTACTTTTTTTTTTTGAATGAGAATGTAAGAATCTGTCATAGAAATTGACTTGAATGTTGAATGAAAATGTCGTGTATCATCCTAACACAGCTGCAGGCCTTACTGAAGGCTGGAGGAGCCGAAGGACACAACGCACAAAACAAGCGTCCTTCACAGGACCCGAAGCCTCCGCTGAACTGGCGTGTTTGAGCGGACCTTGTCGCCTCATGAAGTCAAATTCTGTTTCCATGTTCATTACCAGGACGATGCCTTCAAACAGCAAAGACCAGGGGCAAATTCAGCCAAACTGATACAGTACAGATTGAGATAATTTACCTTAACATGTGATTAAACTCTTAGGAACCAGGTAATGGGAAATAGTCTAATTTTAACGTTTTACATGCAAACAATAAGAAAACTGGCATATATTGGTTTGTCAGCTGTGCTGTATTCACTGTTGATCTTTCACCCATTTTCTAGCACTTTTGAGTTGTAGTGAAGGAGGTTAAACAAGGTAGCCCAGACTTCCTTTTCCCCAGCCATGTCTTCCATCATGAGGCATTCCCAGGCTGGAGAGTACATGTAATCCCTCTAGGATTTCCTCCAAGCTGGAAGCACGGAAGCGTCCAAGAGACATCCTGATCGGATGCCTGAATCACCTCATTTGGCTCCTTTCAATGCGCAGAAGCAGCAGGTCCACGTCGGACGAGATTGTAGACGACAGCAACTAAACAATTTCACAGATTACCATCCAGGCAGATAATAAGTCATACACATGTTGTGTTCCATGAAATATAAATGTTACTTACCTGTGAAAATTTTTGGAAAATCCTACCAGGAATTTACATCACAGCAGTAGTGGTGTGCTCTCTACAGTCGTTAGCCATTGACTGCAGAATTGGTTTTAAATTTGCTTTGATGCACAACATTCCTGAGATTTTAAGTCTTATATCTTTGCAATAAATTAATTTCATCCTTCAATATTCCAGGTATTCCTCAATTAACTTGTTTTTTAAACATCACAAATCTTATTTTCATTTTTAATTTCTTGCTATTTTGAATCCCTACTGACCTATGTGATTCTATGCATTACTGAGGGTTTTTTTGCTATACATTTAAATAACTGTATTTTAAATATTTAGTTTTTGATTACAAAAGCATGGGTCGCAAATTATCTAAATATATTCACGTTGGAAATACAAAAATATATTTACTGACCTAATTCACCTGCCACACATTTCACAAGTCAACATATGCTTTTGCACATGTGATGTATGAGGGGCTGTTAGAGACATGATTCATAATTAACTTGCATATGTCCTTTTTCTCTCACATAACCACATATAAAAGTCAAATGTTTTTACATACACAACTGAAACCTGTCATGAAAACTAGTGAAACCTTTACATTTACAACTGAAAAGCCTTTTACATAATAGTGAAATATGGTCATCTATACACTGAAAATAATCTCTCTTTTTATATGAACCACTGAAAAGATTTGACATTTACTACTCTTTGTATGAAATATTTCAGAAGAACAGAAATGGGGTGAAGTAAAGTAAAAATAAAGTGTCTAATGACCAGTTTTACATTAGGCTTGGGCCAATTTTCAATTTATTGTTTTTATATTTCTATTTTTTTTTCTGCCCTGCTGTGACTCCAAGCTTCATTTTATTGCTTTGCTTACTCTACAATGTACCCCGGTGTGGGGTAATATAAAAAACCTTATGGAGAAATCAAGGTTGCAGAGAAAATAGTTGAAACATAAAATAAAATAATACAATTATTAGGGCTCGACCGGATGCAAAACGCTTTTGTTTGTTTACCATGGCAACGAACAAAGTTCTTCCAAAGATGTTTTTTTGGCCGTTGGCAAGGTGTCCCTTTTTTTTGCACATTGAAGATAATTGAGATGAACATATATTGTGCTTGAAGTAGTCTACTCTGAGCCTCACTGGCACTTAAGTGTGTAGTCATCCTGTTTCCTTCAGATGAAAGGAAGTCCTTCTATTTTAACTGTAATTCTCTTCTGAGCAGATATATTTCACAATATTATATCTTCATATATTATCACACACTGGGGTACATTGTAGGGCAATCGATTAAGTATAGTGGTATAGTGTAGTTTTCAGTTTGTATGCAAATGAGTGTGGTTGCAAATAAGAATGTTTCAGCTGGTAAATACATGCAGTTCTGAAATATGACTGGTTAAAGCAATGGTTCTCAAAGTGGGGTCCGGGGATCCCCGGGGGTCCTTGAAGGGGTCCCAGGGGGACCCCGGAATAAAGGATAGCTAGGATTATTGTATGGAGGATTGAAACTGCCAGAATTAAAAGTAAATAAATTACGTCATTTAATTTCCCATTAGCATATGTATTTTCTATTATATTCCCTTTTGCACATGATTTCTTTTTTTTATTTTATTTTCTATTTTATATATTGAGGTGGAAATGCAACAGGAAAAATCTTGTCAGATGGGGTCCATGGTCCAGTTTTTGTGAATTTAAGGATGCTTGACATGAAAAGGTTTGAAAACCACTGGATTAATAAAGCACTCACTTGTTGCATATGTGCAGTTGATTGACCTAATATGTCGAATCAGACTGATATATGCCATGATGCTGCAAATACAGCTAAATGTTTGCCTCATCACTCCTTGATTGGGCTCATATACAGTTATTCCCTTTCAGTTCTTCTGTATTTCTTTGCTTCATGATTCCTTTATTAACATCATCTCATCAAATACACAAATGCCTTGAGGTCCTTGGTAAAGCTTTGCTTAACTGCACTGGCAGAAATATGTGCGCAAGACAGCCCCAGTGATGTGATTCAACCCTCTGATGTCTCTCATAGAGGACATTGGCTGAGAAATTATTAATTAGTTTTGCACATGAGTGGTAGGCACGAAATACTATCAGTTATACTTAGGGGCTGTAAACTTTGGATCCTATGGCCTAGTCTTTCATTTTGGCTTAATAGAAATATACAGTCACTGAATACAGTAAATCAGTCCCATAGCTGTAGTGCTCAATGGATTTTTTTTCCATGTGATTAAATAATACAACAAAGAATGTAACTTTGATATCAGTAAATCACAACTACACAAGAATCTATAGAGTAGTACAGGTGAATTTAATGAATGAATTTAGTTGATTTGCATCAATAAGCATCAGCTGTATCAACACTTTTACATAGAGGGTACAAAGCTACATGAATGTGACTAACTAAGCATAAAAGATGCCAAAGATGAAACTGCAAAGTTTGTTGATGGTTCATGAGAATAGTGTCAAAACTCATGAAAAGTTTAGCCAAATTTGGACAAACTTCTCAGGCAATGGGGCACAGCAGTGGCTTTTCAAAGCCAAAGACATTCTCACGTATTCTGAACAACACTTTTAAATTTGCCCCTGTTTTTGCCCCCAAGTAAAAGATCTAAGACTTGTTCTATGCTTACAAAAGGCCTATTTTTCTCAAATTGTGTTTACAAATTTACGAAGTGTTTCCTTTTCCTTTGCTCAGTTAATCCATCCATCAGATCGGCATGCTGACTGCAGGAATGTCCACCAGACCTGTTGCCTGTGATCTGAATTTTGCCGCCATAAGCTGTCGCCAATGTTGTTTCCAAGAATTTTTGCAGAACCCCCAACCGCAGACAGCAATGGATAAAACATTTGTTCATAACCTAACAGTAGCTTAGCTCTATTGTATATTCTACATTTACTTTACGTTACTTCAAAATGATCTGGTGTTCCATTATGAAGATTATTTTGCTGAACAAAATGTGTATCATAAACTTTTGTTTGCCACAGATCTTATTTTCTGCGATAATCCACAATCCAATGGAAACAGCCTATTGGCCTACAAATATACTATTCTATTGGGACTTAAATGTTAGAAGAAGCTTTAGAATCTTTCATTTCTTTTTCCTACCCGCCAAGATTTATTTTGGAGGTGTGAATGAACTATAAAACTTATGTCACTCTGGTGTCACTGTATTCAGAGCTCAGAGCTTGTTCAAAACTGATTTGTTTTACAGGCAGATTAGATGTTGTGTAGGAGTCAGACAGACATCTTTCTCTGTCTCTCTTGATCTGGTGATATAAAAGAGGGACTCCCACTCTCTTTTAGCTGACATTGCCCCAGCTTTCTCCTCCGTTGCCTTTTATTTACCCAAAGTGTGTACAGAAATTCAGTAAATATCCCTGCAAGATGTACTCAAAGCAGAGTAACCCACAGACACCTGTTGCTGACACAGTGACCATCTTGAATAACAAAAATATTCCTGCAGAAAACAGTGGGCCAAAACCGTCTTTTGCACCATGCTGGGGACATATTTCTGCTCACAGCGTGGGGCGTTTTAAATTGAAGATTGACTCCTTTTTGGAGCCAGCCTCAAGTGGCCATACGAGGAACTGCAGTTCTCCATCGGTTTCATTTTTCAGTTTTACGCTTGCCCACTAGGGCCCACTCCTATTCGGCCAGCTTTTTTTTCTTTCTCTGCTTAAAATGGCAACTTCTCAAATACATCGGTCGATGCTTAAATGAATATCTAAAATATGTGAGGTGACAACCCATGGAACAACCTTAGCAACAACCTTAGCAACAAAGGCTATAGACATTTGTAAATTTGGTCACATCTTATGGCATCCAGACTTACAAAGCTGGATTATGGCACATTTAAACCTTGTCTATTCATTCATTCATTTTCGAAAATTGCTTTTCTGTTCTGAGTCACAGGGACCGGAGCCTTTTCCAGCGTGAATCAAACTTTGATCAATTTATGCTGGAATAGGTGGAGGGTGGGATTCTTCTCTAATTTTGCAAATAGTTTTGTTCGGTTTAAAGATCTGTAGTCACCGTGTGTGACTTTCCTTTTTCTTGCTGTAAACGTTTTTTAAACCAGGTAGTAATTATGGCTGAGCTGACGACAGCGCTGTCTAAAATTTACTCATTCGATCGATGAAAATTGTTAAGTCAGTTCACTTTTGTAGATCAGTGACGGAGATTTAGTTTGAACATGTGTTGAACTCCTCTGCAGGTCTATCACAAGGCATCAACACACATAATTAGAGGTTTCCAATTCATGTCC
The DNA here is from genome assembly GCA_030544235.1 of Lepturacanthus savala. Lineage (NCBI taxonomy): Eukaryota > Metazoa > Chordata > Actinopteri > Scombriformes > Trichiuridae > Lepturacanthus > Lepturacanthus savala. The sequence continues at coordinate 17,475,765 of CM060462.1, read as the reverse complement.
TCACTCTGCTGGAGGAAACTGGAGCACCCAGATGAAACACAGCCACAGGGAGAGAGTGAAAACTTGACACAAAAAAAAAGGCTCCAGTTCTTTCTGCTAGGCAACAGGGCTAACTGCGGAGCCGCCATGGGTACCATTGACATAACGCGTTTATCATAAAGGTTAAATCGCAACAAACTGCTTTATGCAGAATAGATGACACGTTGTGTATACACCACTTGGAGCAATTTGCAAATTAAGTGAGATTCCAAGAATTCAGTGGCTACAGAAATGTCATTATAAATTCTCAGGCTATTAGCGGATGAATAATGTCTAATTAAACTAGTCCAACAATGTTTAATTATCGTGATTATACTAAATTAAATTTGGCTGGACTGCATTGCCTCTTGCCTGTCAAATGAATTTCAAAAGAGACAGACGGATAGATGTAAGTCACTATTTAAAAAAAAACATTCCTCTTTTTTTTTAGAAAATCCACGTAATATATATGTAATCTATATCTATACGCTGCCAGGAAATCTCTCTCTCTCACACACAAACACAGATTGTGTCTCTATTTTTTGTTTGTAGAAAGTGCTTTAACAGCAGCATATAAAAATAGGCTCAGTCAGAAGTCAGAATCTTTAAACGGATCCTTTACAAGAAAACGCTTACAGTGCGACGCTTTGATCAAACGTTCGTGTACTTTTATTCATCTTCACATCATTACGCCAGCTGTTCGACTTGAGGATGACTGATGCACGGCAGCGTGTTAGCAGCAACCGAACAGGCTGATTTATTTATTAATAGTAACATGTTTTAAGTGATTGTGTCCACATTTTTGGAGGGCGTGGTGACTCATATCTTGTTGACATGGAGACCAAAATAGCAGCCAAATGGAAGAGGACATTCAGTCTACCCTTGAGACTTTGAGTGATGGTGAAGAAAATGGAGAGAGAAAGATAGACAGAAGGAGAGAGGATATAGGAGAGAAGGGCGCTTAGAGAACTATGAAGGTTTGTGTTGTGTAAGCCAATGGTGAGTCACACTCACCGTTTGAATCTTGAGAACTAATAGAAAATCGTTTGTTTTCTCTCACTAGGGAGTGGGTTACCTCTGCAAGGACAAAAAAGGAAATATTGCGAATTATAAGGCTCTGTCTGACATTTTTTTTGGTCAAAAATCAGTTATTCATATAAAACTATTCTATGACACGACTGAAATGGTCATAGTGCCCAAAATGCTATTGTAATTGCAAGTTTCTACCAACGCAAGTGTTGGTTTCATGCCCAGCGCCCACGTTGTGTAAATAGCAAATGCAGTTGTTCTTATTCTTGCATCAGTGGGTGTTTTGCAGGTCCAGCGCATTAACAGCGCAACGATCATGTGACGACAGTTTAACGCCATGCACTGAGACCAACCGGAAGTAGGTCTCGGGCACAAACGCAACGCCTTGTGCTATTTAAGGGGGCACATCAGAAGATGCGCTGACAGGCGGACGCGCAACGCCCCCTTCACTCTGCTCCTGACACATAAAGTGATTGTGCAGCAGAGCAGAAACATGTCCAAGAAACTAAATAGCAGGTGAAAGAGTATTATTCTGTATGTAACAAGAGGAGCAGGATCACTGGCGCACTTAACGGTTCATGCCTTTTGTTTAAGCTGCTGAAATGTACAAACTGCATCGTAGCATTTTGACTGACGGGGATACAGAAAGCCTGGTTGGCAGGTAATTGACGGTGAGGCTTTTCTGATGACATGGATGCTTGAATCAGATGAATTGGTTCAATTGAGCAGAGATGTGTTCAGGAATATGCACTGTTTTACATGGGCCATTAAATGGTTGAATGATCATATAAGTGTTACCTGCTGTAAACACTGAGCTACTAATGGTTGACTATCACGAGAGAGACATTTTTCCTATGTCAAATCAAGAACATAAATTGGTTAATCGGGTGTTTCGGCTCTTTATTCTGTTGTGGTGAACAAAAAAAGCTTTTAACTTCAAAGTAAAATCTTTTTCATTCTAAATAATGTGTAGTGCCTTTAAGGAGTGAATTTTTCATATTATACGTCTCCCCAACTTGCAGAATCTCCTGTTTAGGCAGCAACGCGCCCAGGTCCAAGCAAACCTGGCTTTTACAGGGGATACGTTGATTCATGTTATGCCCAAAACAAACCAATAAGGTGCCGCCAGGAAGTGGTATTATAGAACTATGCATTATAAAAGCGATCCTAGGTGTGTTTATGTTAAAAATATCAGGAGTTTTTCTCTAGAATCATGGACTCTACCTTTATGACTCTATATATTATTCAAGGTTAGTCAGTCTGGGAAAAAAAGAAAAGAAATTTGACAATTGTCCGTGCTGATTGACAATTGGCGGTGCAAACGGACAAAGAAATGCAGTAATATGCATAAAAGACAGGGATGAAGCTAGCACAAGGTAGTGGATTCAAACAATGCAGGATCTAAAATATCTAAACACGTGGAATGAGGAAGGAAATGCTTTTTACTTGCAATGCATTTCGGTGAATAAATAATAATAATAATAATGTACCGAACCCTATCTGTAGCCTTAAAAGCTTTACACAGTGAAGCCTAATGGGGAAGTCGTGAGAACCTCCGCAGCTTTAAACTAATTAACAACCGTGTTTACTTAAATTAATTCCATCCATCAACAGTAAACAACAGAGTGAGATGGCATTTGTTTTGTCAGTAATTCTAGGCCAAACATGTTACAAACCTGCAACCTTTTTAACTGGTCTCCATTCCCCACCCCCTACGCGCTGCACTGTTCAAATTACACCACTGTTTCTTTTGTATTGTCTACACCCAGTAGACTTTGTGGGCACACAAAAGGAGAAGCAGCATGGTTTTTCTGGTGCTCCATCAATTGCAAATGTAGTTTCACAATGAGCAGGCAGGATAAGCCATACCTCGCCATCAGTGGGACTTTCAGATTGAGAGGTTGAAAATTAATCTGACAGCGTGCTTTCAAAAGACAGCCTGCAGCTACGGGACACACATGGGCTAATATGTGTTTCTGTGTTGCCTCTGTGCTTTCCAATTATTATGTTTTGGGACTGTTTCTGTAGAGTTTCATACTGGGTTGCTCTTTGTGGCTATAAAAGCCCACATTTAATTTACCATAAACTATGTGTTTTTCTTGTTAAATATGTTCTCCTCAAAACAATTTGTCTTATTACTGGGGAATGACAAGGTGCTCAACAGTAACAAAAACGCATCGGAAACAACAGTAAGGCACCATAGTGTTGTTTATGAAGTTGTTAGTTGTCATATATTGTTCAGCAGTTTTAAACCCTTTATTGCATTGCATGGTTTAATCCAACATGCATGTATGCATGTTAGACGAGTCATTAGTTTTAGTCGCCTTTTGGGGCGAAATTGGGAGCACATTTTCTGCGGATGCTACAGACAGTGAACTCCATGATCTATTTTGCTGTCAGTTCTGATCATTGACAGATGTCAGTCTGAATAAGGCACATCTTGTTCATCTGAGAGGATACGCTATATCAGACATATGTCACCAACTGGAGAGAAACAACAGTGGGCACTGTACTGATGCTAACATTCTCCAATACAAGAATATAGCTTGAGGGGACAGCATCACAATGAGCAGTTATTTAGACAGAGGGGATGAATGACAGGACCACATAGGCTGGTCATGCAAGAATGCAATTACTGGACATGCATTCTGCAAGATTTACTACAGGGTAATTTGGGAATAAAACATCTTAACTTACTGAAAAATTAGGCCGCTATGTTTTTGGCTGAGAGGATTTCCACAACATTTCCAACTGAGACATCTGCACTGATATGTGAGAGTATCTTTATTATATCAACCATTCTTAAAAAAAACCCCAAAAAACAGGAACAATTTGCCCTCTATTGCCAGTAAAACACAATATCCATGAGTAACTTGTAAAGAGAGAGGTAGCTTTAGGCCTTAAAACTAAGATGCTTCTTTAGAGCAATTTGTGCTCCATTGCTGCTGAGGAATTATATCCATGAGTAACCTTTAATATGAGAATTTTAGCTGTAGGCTTTAATAGTTAACATTTCTAGGTCACCATATCCGCAAGCCTCATCTGTCTAAGTCGGAACAAACCATTCAGATCCAAAACCACAGGTTTAAATGTAGTAGCTCTCGTTTGGACAACATGAAATTGGTGTAAATGACACTCATGAGCAACAACATAAAATTGAAAGTTGAATGGCAACAGCTATCTATGTCCTCAAAGCCCCTTTTCACTAGCTCAAAAACAGCAATGTTCCAAGGTTATTTATATAATACCGTCTGGACAAAATGACAAGTGCATTACCTTAAAACACCAATGAAGTTTTTTTTTTTTTTTTTTTATTAGTTCACTTCACAGTCCTCTCTGTTTCTATAATCTTCTTGCCTGAGATGCTCCGTATATGTCAGCTATGGTCACTAGACAAAAGAAGCTTTATTATAGTCTCACGAATGAAGATCATCGGGCATCTAAGGGCATTCTAGAAGAAGGTGATCATTGTGATCACTGACACTTGTCTGAGGACAGACAGATATTGTTATCTGGTAATATGGTCACACTATCCTTTACTTAATAATAACTGTTCTAGCCTTAGTATGAAATTGTCCCTCTTTGAGCATAAGAGCTAAGAACATCCAAATAGAGAGACAAAAAATGACATTTTTCATTCTGACGCTATCTTGTAAAATAACAGGACAAAAAAAATCAAATTCAGTGGCAGGAGATGTGAAATGAAAGTCTGACACGTGAATCTGTTATTTAAGATGATCATAATGCTAGTCGTTTTTTGTTTTTTCATTTCAGCAATTACATGGAATTAGTTGTGCATGCTGCATCATGTTTGCTCAACCACTAGTGAGGCTAAAAGTATCAAATTTGCCCAGAAGATGCTGAAATAACACAAACCATGTCATCACATATATAATGAGGGTTTATTGAGTGCATTTTGGCCACTTTTAGACTTTTATCAAATGTTAAAATCTCTGTCTGGGCCTGAAAAAATGAAGCCAACACAGAAATGACAAAGGCTGCAGTTCTTTGACTGGCCGCTTGAGGCTTGCTCCAAAAGTGAGTCAATCCCCATAGACCCCAGTGTGAAAATGTCCAACTTCACAGCAGAACTAAACATGTTTACAGCCTGGTACAAAAGATGGTTTTAGTCCCTATAGATAATTTCCAATGACAACAGTATGGAGCTGAATTTTCTTATGTAATGCAGCTGTTTCAATTTTCATAAGGCTTCATAATATGTACAATTAACGGAGTGATTGAGTGACAGGTGTCTATAGCCACCTGATGGCTGCCGCTAGGTGTTTACAAGGTGTAGCTCCTCTTCAGCTTCGTCTTTTGTCCAGAACGTGTCATGTTTGCCTACAAAATACAAGATGGTGTCACCCAAAATGCCAAACTCAAGACTTCAAAAGGAGCCCACAAGCCAACAAGTGACGTCATGGTGGCTGTCCATAATTTATACAGTCTATGCTAGAGACATCTCACATTACCCAACTCCAGTCTTTACACTCCAAGTCTATTTCTTCAGTAATTATTATGGCTGTCACTTGATTAAAAAATAATTAACTAATTAATCACAAAATTTGCTTTGGTAAATTGATTGCCTTATTCTTAACACGAAAGCTCGTAAAAATATAAAATCATGGAATTGATGTAGAATGAACACAGAAGTATATTTTAATTGAAATACTATTTAAACAAACCCTATTTTAACATTTTCCCAGTTTTAATACTTTACTTTCTTTTGTCTATTTATGAAAATTCACCAGTCCCTCCAGGAATTCTTGAGCCTTTTCTGAGGTTGTTGCAGCCTAAAATGTCTATTGCATGAGCTTTTCCATAAAATTGCATTGAATTGTATTGAGTTATTACTGAAAAAAAGACACTGTGTAATGTAGTCCAACCCTGACACAGGGGGAGAGGAGTTTTGTCGCCAATGATTGGTCACAAAGTCGCGGCGAGTGGTTAAAATTGCAACACGACCCTGGAGGGTCTGATTAGCACATATCATGGTCCAAATGCCACCTGTAGTAGCAATCGTCTTAATCTTAGTCAGCAAGCATTTTAGCAAACAGTTGCCTATTTATACTTCAAGCCCACATGGAAAACAACATTAGCATTAACTTTGAGTCATGTTTTTTTGTTCTGTTTTGGTCTCCACCACCTCCTGAGAGAAATATGTGGTTCTTTAGCTGCAAAATATCCGCTACTTTCACCAGCTAGTCACTGACTGTTAGTCTGCCAAAGCAATTTTTATTAATCTGTGACAATATGCTGATTATAGCAGTTAGAATGAAAACCAAAGTAATGTTGCAGGTCCTGAAACTACAACAATGCATCCATAAAGCTCCCTAGAACTGAGGGGAACTGCAGTCAGGCGATATTTCTTTCTGGTTTTCCACAGTATAAGTGACAATGTTTTTCACATTACAAAGTTATGTGGTGAAGTCTGACTGACATCTTTTAATATAGAATGTTGATAAAAGCCACTTTAATATTAAAATGTTGCGACATGGTTGAGGTCAATCTAGCATAACGCTGTTGTTTCCAGAAATCTGGGAAATCCACAATGTCAACTGAACCAAATCTGAAACTTTGTCCACGTTTACAGTTTTGTCAGCATGCCATTGGTGTCTCCAGACACCTACCGCACAATGTTGTTTACTTAACGTGACTTTTCTCCATGGGATATCTCAATCTCAACAATTCACCCTATTTTGATAAGGTGAACAGCAGTTCTGAGTGTAAAGCCTTGATCTGCAAAATAACTAGCAACTAAAGTGGTGTAAATATTGTTAGAAGTGTCTCAAAATTGCTAGTTACAAAGCTACTTTCCTCTTTTTCCTCTCGTATTTCTTCCACTGCTGCTTCAAAAAAAAAAACTCTCTGAAACCAGACAGGACATTTGGAACAGCACACTGCCACATTATCGAGCACCTGGTGTCACGTTTGAATTTTTCCACACTGTACTTTATTAGTCTCTTACTGTAAGTGATGTGCACGGTTTTCACTTCACTGAACTTAACATACGCACAGTTTCTATTTCAGTATGGTGTAATACTCCTCGGGGGAAAAATTCATGACCATGGAGAGAAAGGAAAATAATTTGAAGCACTGAGAAATTCTAACCACTGTGGGGTAGTGTTTCTCTTCATAAGAATTTGGCTACACTAACAACTGTGTTGAGAATGTAACTATTATTTAAATTAATATACACATCTGGCTGAATACCTGTGCACTGTGGGTAAAACAAATAGCCCAACAAATTCTCCAGTGTGCACATATTAAATATTAGTAAAACTTGATTGATGTGTGCTGACATACTGGCTTTAAAGACCAACACTAGAACTTAGGTGGTAAGGTGTTTTCCTTTACTTATTCATAGACAATTTTCTTTCACACATGTCTCAGAATACTTACATTATCTAACTATAAAAGCGAGCAATCTCTATCTGTGTATATGCTTGTGTTGGATTGTGTGTCTGTCTTTCTGTTGCATATGTACAGAATCTTCCATCTGATCAACTTCACCACTGTCCTGTGTATTGCTGGGGATTCGAGTAAGAGGAGTGCATTGCAGTTTGATGCAATTCGGCCAGATGATGGCCCCGTAACAATGAACTTTTGGCCTGTAACTTTTGAAGCATCTGTCTCAGACTCAAAATTCTTTATTCTGTAGGTCCAGACCATGGATCGATAATAATATTTGGATACAGCGTCAGAGGCAGGCCGTGTGGCTCTTAAAGACTTTTGAAATGTCATCAAAACTCCACCATATTATAACCACTTATAGCATCAAGTGACAGATGTCACACTTCCATGATTCCATGATTTAGCCACTAATCTATCCATACAATGATCATGCAACTTTGGTTCCATTTTTCATCTAAATATAAAGAAAGGGTTCTCTGTTTGTCTGCCTGTATATATGTGTGATATATGTCTGTCTGTATATATGTATGATTGTCTTTCGCATATCTAGAGACCCATTTATTTAATCAACTTCACAGTTGGCAGTTGCATTGCCAAGGACCCAAGGGAGCACAGTGGATGTGATGAGTAGTTCTCAAGAACGCTGCATGCAAGCAGCCATACCGCAGTTCAGGGCAATGCTATAATGCGACTGGTGCTTATTGAATTTGTTCACATGAAAATAAAAAAGAGAGGTAGGCAAGTTAGTTACGTTTAATATATACATGCAATGGTAGAACACAAAGGATACATACTGACTGTATATATACATATACACCCCAATGGAGTTGGCTGTATGTCTATGCCCACACACACAAAAGATACAATACCAACAACACAAAAACAAAACAGAAAAAAGAACTATGGGCAGGGAAGAGGTTGTATGTAGTCCCAATGAATACACACACAGCCACACAGCTTGTAAAAGCCATTATACATGTACATGTACTACATAATATACAGGATCATATGTTCAACAAATTTGGTAGAAAAGATCATGTTGGTATAACGTCTGTTTGAATCAATAAATGTAATATTGCAGTGCCCTTGCATGCCCTCCTCAAAGTCAAGAAGCAGAGGCTTGTTCCATACTTGGCAATAAAGTCACATGCACAGAGCAAAGCCAGAGGGGTGTTGGACCATCCAGTTCATGAGAATGATTCTGTTTGCATAGAGGAAACCTAAGTTTTGAAGTAAGTGTACACCCCTGTAGTTAATATGTTCAGGTTTTTGTTCAAGAAGGTATATAACAGGACAAAGAGGTACTTCACCTCAGATTAAGGATCCATGCACTCCACAGTTATGCCAACATTGATCGTATAGTTCTCTGTTCCTTTTGGGGATATGAGAAAGGTCGATATTAGCTCTGCACAGTATTTTAGATTGCATAATCCTATACTGAACAGACCTGGACAAGATGATACCATTCCTCCAGGGTGAGTGATACACCAAGGTTGCCCTCCCATGGCTGCTGGATGGGGATGAATGAATTAGGTGAGGAGCCTGTAAATGAGACGGTACCTCTCTTTGTGACAGCTGATAACAAACTCTGGTTCAGTTTTAGTTTGGGTGAGGGGGTAATGCCATCATGTACCTCTTTACTTATGTAAATTTAATAGGCAAAGAAGTCAAAAAGAAGGATTTTAGTAGACTAAATTCAGCTTTGACATTGGAGAACGCACTGAAGCCTCTTTGTTTCCACACTTTCTTAGTTAATGAGTTTCCCTCAGCTATTAGTGACAAGTTAGATAAAATAGGATGTGATGCTAACATTACTCCATTCATACCCAGTAAGCTATGAAGCATTTTGACAATGGAGCAAGACAAGTTGATAATGGTGCTGCTCTCTCTTGGTTCTACTGTGTAGGTCCAGGCAAAGGACTATTTTGCACTGAATGATAGTGATGTTCATCTAACAATTCAAGGCCTCCCTGAGATCTTGATATGGAGAGCTGTTTATGATTTATTCTAGTCTGATGTACAGTATGTAAATCTGAGTAAATCATGATTTTTTTTAGTATTTCAACCCTCCCCCAAAATGATATATGTAATACAGTCCACCTTTTTAGATCTTCTTTTATCCAGGTTCAAGTTGATAATGTGGGTAATTGGAGAAAAAATGTTAATGCCTAGGTATTTAATTCCAATTTTTGAACATAGGGTGTTCTTGCTAAGTTTGATTGTTGCATGTATTGTTTCAGGGGCATTGCACTTTTACTCCAGGTAAACTTATATTTGGAGATATAACTAAAGGATTCAACAAACTCAAAAAGTAGAGGCAATAAGACTAAAGGTAAACACATACGGTGACTAAGGCGTCTGCATTTAAATTTAATGCATTGACAACTGAATGAGCTTGATATCGGTCTATTGGTTTGAACACATGAGACTGTGCATTGTAGAGTTCCTCCCCCCACCCCCAGGTAATATATACATGTGTACACATAATGTATTGCTTGTAATCCAATCCAAGTTTTCCTATATTCAGCAGGTGTGTTATGTGCCTCCGGCTACAAGAATACCAGACAGTCACCACACCCTGTGAATCTTGAGCCTTGTCTGGTTGACTGCCCTTTCCCATATGCATCATTGATCCCATAAGGTGGAGGAGGATGGAGATGCTCTGAGCGTCAGGTGTTGTGAGAGTGAATTTCAAAGTGGTATGTTGAGGTGAGTGAGTTTGTTCATGGTGGAAATATTTGTGCAAGAAAACTATGGAAGCAGAAGCAAGTTCACTTGCTGAGGTATAAGAGGTCTATGAGGAGGGGTTATTGCAATGCAGTGCAGAAATAATGTGAAAGTCTACTGTAGGGTGTAGGTCTTATGTATATACTGTTCAAAAGTTTAGGGTCACTTAGAAATGTCTTTATTTTTTTTAAAGAAAAGCACTGATTTTTTTCAATGAAGATAACTTTAAACTAATCAGAAATACACTATTTACATTGCTAATGTGGTAAATGACTATTCTTGTGGCAAATGTCTGGTTTTTGGTGCAATATCTACATAGGTGTATAGAGGCCCATTTCCAGCAACTATCACTCCAGTGTTCTAACGGAACAATGTGTTTGCTCATTGCGTCAGGAGGCTAATGGATGATTAGAAAACCCTTGTCCAATCATGTTACCACAGCTGAAAACAGTTTAGCTGGTTAGAAAAGCTAAAAAACTGACCTTACTTTGACGAAATCAAAGTTTGAAAAAAATATATTATTTTAAATAGTAATCATTTCTAAACTTGTCAATGTCTTGACTATATATTCATTTTATAACTCATGGTGGTCAATAAAAGTGTGACCTTTCATGGAAAAAACAAAATTGTCTGGGTGACCCCAAACTTTTGAACGGTAGTGTAGATCTACAAGTATGGATCTAATGTACTTTCCATTTGAAGATAGTGTTCACCAAGAATTACTGGAGCTAAAAACCGTCGTACTGTATCCCTCTTAATAAACGATTCTACTCCAACAGTTGAGGCAGATACCCAAGGCCCAGAGTCTGCTTAAGTTTTCTTCCTGCTGAAGGGGAGTTTTTCCTTGCTGCTGTTGCCAAGTGATTGCTCATGGGGGAATGTTGTGTCTCTGTAAATAATACTGTGAAAAGTATGGTCTAGACCTGCTCTATATGAAACATGCCCTGGGATATGTTCTGTTATGATTTGGTGGTATACATACACAGTTGACTTGACTAAGTACAAAATGCCCTGCTTATCATCCCAATCCCTTATTATTATTATCTAAAAATGGAATCCTGCAACTACTACACAATTAATGTGCATTAAATTGCTTTGGGTTCCTTCTTTCATGCGATTTCTTGTTATCTCATTGTATTTGATTTGGGCAATAAATCAGTTTAACATTGGAAAGAAAATCCCATGCACCACAAGGATCCTGCTGCAAAATGATGTCCAATTCAAACAGCTTGAGAAAAGGTCAGTATAGTTAGATGGATTTATAGCAGTAAAGGAATTATTGTTTATAGGCAGTGTTTGTTTTTATTATGTCATGCTTATTAAACATTAATATTTTCCACAACATAAATTTAGACATAAGTAAATGTAGGTGCCGGAGTGTGTGTTGGGTAAAGGTTGCTTAGCTGTATTTTACTTTTCTTTTTTGCAACTTTATCGTTTTTGCTCCACTGCATTTCAGAGGGTAATGTTTTACCTTATGTTCCACATTTATTGTCTGGCTTACTTGTCAGTTATCTTCTATACCCGCTTATTCCTCATTAGGGGTCTGCTGGAGCCAATCCCAGCACATTATGGCAAGAGGCAGGGATACACCCCAGATGGTCGCCAGCCAATTCACACCTACGGGCAATTTAGAGTCACCACTTAACCTCAGCATGTTTTTGGACTGTGGGAGGAAGCCGGAGTACCCGGTGAAAACCCACGCAGACATGGGGAGAACATGCAAAGTCCACACAGAAAGGTCCCAGACCCAGGACCAAGGAGGTCTTGAACCTGCGACCTTCTTGCTGTGAGGTAACAGCGCTAACCCCTGCTCCACAATGTCGCCCTACTTTTGAAATATAAATTTTAAATCATAAAACATAGGAGAAAGTTTTAAGCAACTAGAGTGTATAAGGCAGACAAACAGTAGCCACATGCTGCTTATTCCATGTTAACTCATCAGCAATTTGAAATATGTATGCAATTTGATTGATATGATGAAATTTGAATGAGTAAAATTAAATGAATTCACATTGTATTCAACCAATAAATGGAAATTTGGACATTTGCTTAAATAGCATGTGAACATACATGTACAAGTGGGCAAATCAGGCATTTAGTGGCCTGCAGGGGCCCCAAAAAGCCTCAGGTACATTATCTTTTTAAATACTTGTATGCAATTTATTTAATTGTGATGTATCAAATAGTTTATTTAGGTTAAAAAGGTGCTTATGTGGTGTGTGTTACTAAATAAAGTTGTTTTTAACAAAGCTTTCTCCAACAAAGAGCAAACGGAAAAACCTGGAGCCAGTTAGTATTCAAACATAGGAGTGGTTTGGTATCTGAGTTCCTCTACACACAGAACACACAAAGGTTTAGGGGCGTAAAAAGCGACTTACGTTTTTGCCCCAAGTCCCCGCAATTGTTCAATCCATGTGTATGAGATAGGAGCAGGGGTAAAAATCCCATTTCATTGATAGGGCGGACAATAAACAGTAAATTTTCAAAGAATAATTTCTGGAGGGGACATGAAAAAAATACTATACTATCATACAGGAGCGCTAACTTCAGGTTAACAGTGGGGGGTCAAAGTAGATATTTTTTAATGATCTTAAATTAATGTTGGAACATTTAGGCCCATTTGTACAGATTATACACAGTGTTCTAGTTTCATTAAACACAGCTGAAGGGAGGAAATGTCAGCTAGGTTTAATATAGTCATAAAGACGATCATAATAAATTAAAAACAGAACAATAAACTAAATGGAAGAGAGAGAGAGAAAAATTTCATTCGAGCTCACCACCCATTTCAGTTTTGACTGAGGGCCAGGTATATTGGGGGGGGTGACCTCCCATTTTAAACTTTGAGGGGTCATAAAACCCCATACCCCCCTAAAGATGGCGCCTAAACTACCATATGAAACAATGAGGGGAAAACTATGAAAAAACTACTCACTAAACCTATGAAAATCTATTGTGGAGGTCCCCCTCACTCTACTCTATTTCCTGTTCCCTCTTCTCTCCCCCTAGTCGCAACCGCTATCATAACTTACATCGTTTGAGTACATTGATCGTTAATGTACTCATCGTTTGAGTACATTAACGATCAATAGGTCTGATCTTAACCAGCATAGGACAGCATGGACAAATTTTGAACAAGTGTGATTGGTTTCTTTCACCGAGCTAGCTCACGGATGTATTATAAAACCTGGATAGGCTACTGCTTCTCAACAGCATGCCGATTTTTTCCCAGTGGCCACTTGTAGTACTGCAACAAAAAAAGAGGAGCGAGTTAAACTATAACCCTGTTAATTACATATATTTGTATTCCATATTTTAGGACGTTTTTTTAATTTATTATTTTGGATTTTTTTGGGATTTGAAACCCGGAAGTCAGGAACTTTTTCAGCGTAACGCAAGCAACTTCCATTGAAATGAATGACGGCTATTTTTTTTATATCCAGTTGTATATTACATCCATGGAAAAACTATAAAATCATTTGTGAAGGACCATTGTCCCCCTCTCTCTACCCTTCTTCCTGTTCCCTCCTCCCTCCCCCTAGTGGCTGCTGTGACCATGACTCACACCATTTGAGCTCATTAATGATCATTAGGTCTGATCTTAACCAGCATTCTGTTAAAAATGAGGCTGATTTTGGACAACAAGTGGTGTGATAAATGACTTAATGGCTTCTACTTTTTAGTTTGAGTGGTTTCTTCCATGTAGCTAGCTACTAACTGACCGTCAAAATTTGCCGTTAGCCACTGGCCCCGCCCACTGAAAAAAAAATGGTCTCTGGGCCAAACCACTTTCAGAAATGGGGGGGGGGTGTCATAATTTTAATTCAATTCAATTAAGAAATGTATTGTTTTATATTTAGCAGCTCCTGTGTTGTGTCTCTCTCTATATATATTGTTTTAATATTCAAATTACTTATTTGTGCTTATAAACTTTTTTTTGGGGGGGGGGGCAATTTTGTGAAAGGGGAGTCCCCCCTCCCGGGATTTAGTCAAAGGCAAAAATATATATATAAAAAAATAAATAAATAAATATATATAAATATATATATATATATATATATATATATATATATATATATATATATATATATATATATATATATATATATATATATATATTAAATTTGGTTTGGTAACATGGAAACTAGTTGATTCACGTGGAATTGGACAGTCGTTAGACAACAAGGGGCCTCTGTGGAGCAGCTTTACCTGACTTTAGGAAAGTCGTAGCTGACTGCAGCTTGGCACAGAGCCGCTGTGGTGGTGGTGGTGGTGGTGCAGGTTTTTTAGTGTTGCAGGCCGGGCCCAGTGCTGCAGGTTGTCCGGTAGGGTGCCTGCAGAGCTACAAGCATGCTGTTGATGTCAGGAGCAAAGGAGGGGAACGTGAGGAATGGCTGAAAACTGACGGTGATCAGCAAGGAAACGAACCAGGACTTCAAAAATCCGCGTATTGTTTTAACTCAACATTCCACCGCCGCCGGATCACCTCTTTTATTATTATCATTATTATTAAAGCGACGCGTTCACAGCTACCGCTCGTTTTTTTTTTTGGCTAATTTAATGGGACAACGAAAACGCAAAAAACGCAAGGTAGGCTACCGCTGTCGCCAGCACTGCTACTTTATTTTTCACGGACTAATACGACACGCTGGGGTTTGAGAAATGTTTCGCATCAAGGTAAACCCGCTCGCCCTCGAGGACGACGTCGCGGTTTAAAAACGAGGGTATCTCGTTTCTGCCGCGAAGTGTTTTTGGGACGCTTTTTGTGTGTGTGTGTGTGTGTGTGTGTATGTGTGTTTTAAGGCTTCATCTCTTCATGCCTCAACCGACCGACCACATGAGAAGAAGAAGTCGACGTCCGGAATAGATTAAACCACAAACAAAGCCCCCCTCCCCCCCCCAATATAATTCCGTTTAACCGCGTCCACCTGAAACCGACGAGGAGAAAATGCGTGTGGATTTGTTCTGGGTATGTTTGTGGTGTTTCCTTCGTCCCGGTGCCGCCGGTCAAGGACATTCGACTCCGGCCGTGTGTTCGCCTTCATGCAGCTGCGATGAAGATGGGGGTGCAGACTGCTCCGGGAGAGGACTGACCACCGTCCCGACCGGGCTCAGTGCTTTCACTTACTACCTGTAAGTACTAAAAAAAAAAAAGCAAATCCACAACCGGAACACTGTCCGTGCACTTTCTAACACGTCTCACCGGTTTAAGGCCCAGCGTGGGGATGCAGTGTTTTACAAGCTGTGTGGTGGATGAAGTACCTGAAAGCCACACTTGAGTAAAAATAACAGACATGTTACCAGAAAACGATGTGAAGATGTTAAAGTCACATATAAAAAGTCTTAAAAGTATCTGATATGTGTTGTTTCAGTATCATAGTTATTTCCTGATATTTTAACCTACTTGAGTATTGAAAATAAGCCATGCCAAGTTAAAAAAAAAAAAGAATTTTGAAGTTTAATGTCAGTGTTTGTGCATCACTTGATCCTTTGTGTTTTCTAACAGAATATAGGACCAGAACTGGCTGCCAAACTATTATTATTGATGCAACAAGTCTTGGGTCGTTTGCAGTCCATTTCCACCAAATTTAGATTTTTATTTTGTAGTAAGGAAAAATGCTTAAGGGAAATGTAGCAGAGTGAGAAAGTGAAACGGATATTCCCAAAAATATACTCGGGTGCCATAGTATTATTGCTTTGAAATGTAAGAAGGTATTATTACTTTGTTATATTACACCACTGTTTACTAGTGAGTGATGGACCTTCAACATCACACAGTAAACTTGTCACAAAGGTCTCAACAATGTAGATAGTTGCTTTTCTGGTTTAGGTTTCTAGTGTGACTTACAACTCTCAAGCTCTCTTTTAAAATCGTATATTTCTTTTAAAAGTTATATCGGTAAATCTTGGCAAGTTGTCCAATGCTTACCCTTACGGCCACAAAGTGAACCGGAACATCATATCAACTCACTGGTGTTGTATTTGATGTGCTTTAGGCTGAAATGAAGATTATTTTCATTATGAATCAAACGATTAATTTGTAAAAAATAGCCTCTGCGCAAGTTTTTAAGAGTCAAGGCGATGGCTGCAAATTCAGCAGAGATATTTAAGTTGTATAAAACATGTTTGAGAAGCTGGAACTAGTGAAATCTGATATATTGTATGCCTGGTAAAAGACTTTTAACATTAAATTGTGACCGACTCCTTGCCTGTTTAACTATTGCTAGTTAAAAAGGGTTTTGGTTCCATTGCAGAGCAGATGCAGCATTGAGTTTATCCAAACGGCGCCTTGTTTCCAGCATTTATCAATGTGTAATATAAAATAATTAGGAGTCAGGCTTGTATCATTATCACGTTTCCCGCCACTACTAGTTTAAATTGTAATTTTTATGACAAGTACAGCAAATAGAGATACAGTTGATGATTGTTCCATGAAGAAACTCTTCAGTTTGTTTCACAACCTCTTGGTTAATCATAAACTCGAGTAACCACCTTGATATCAGCGTTTTTTCGCAATTTTTCGTAGCTTTTTCCCTTTTTTTAAATTATTGAGCTGCTTCAATAAACAAATCAAAATAGTAATGAGTTGAAGTTCACGGAGGTGCCAATTTAATATGGAATACTTTTTTTTGGTTAAGTAAAATAACATGCATTTCCTCGTCCTTCCTAGAGTTAAGGTTGTCTGTGTTTGTTGAGGTCTCCGTGCTGTTTTGCCACCTTTTTAAGGAGCCTTGCTACAACCAGAGCCAATATTGTCCCACTTGAAATCAGCATTGTTAAGAAAGTGTTAGATAAAGTAAACAGAGGAAGTGTATTCATATCCCAGTCAGTCAAGACATGTCACACCGGGCCTGCTGCTCGCAGCTGAAACTCTCAGCATACTTTTTCCTCTGGGGAAAAATACTCCCAATTTATTATGGGCAGTCTGACATTTCAGTCTCTACATGAAACAATGTTTTCACAAAGTGATATCACAGTCCCGACTGCAGCTCTGCTAGCCTACTTGATGTCAAAATGGAGAACAATATGTTGTTTTCAAGATTGTGCTATCGTCTTGTCTCGCCATGTGCTGTTCTAAATCTAATGTGTATGTCTCAATGCTCTCTGGCAGGTTTTAAACGCTGAACTGCTTTATATATTCAGTTCAAACCGTTAAAAAGTGTGGGAACGTCTGTTTGTTTCTGTAACTGTCTCGCTGTCATTCGTTCTCCAGGAGCCACATGCATAAAACTCTGTAGATTCATGACTAAAGCTGTGTGTAAGCTCAGGACAGAAATATCCATCCGCTCATACATTCTTTTTGTCATATTTCTAAAGCTGTGCATACCCACGATTCTGTTTTATAAATCCCAGTCATTGCAGGCCTCATTTATATTCCCACAATTAGCCATAAAAACGGATGAAGACACCCCCTTAAACCAGGCATTTTCATATCACTTTACCGCCTGTTCCACCAGTCTGTGCATCTGTCAATGAAACGAATGGGGGGTGAAAAAAAAAAAAAAGTACCATTTTCACTGATTGTGTTGCACCAGCTCGGTTGTGCAGCAGCCAGAACTGCTGTCATTACGCGCGACCATTACGCACAGCTGTGCAGCTCTTTTTAGCACCATATCATTAATTCATCTCATGGATTGTAAACCCACCATCTGCAATGATATCTCAGGAATGCGATCAATGATTAGTTTGTAGAGCTCATGTCTAAAACTGACTTTACAAGGTGTCAACGTTACCTTAATAAATGTGACTTTTATTGACACGCTCTGTGTAACACCCCCCCACCACACACACACAACACACACACACACACACACCATGCAATCACTGTAGCTGGTTATGTTATCAACCTAAGCAAACACTGTTTTACTAAGATTCCATTTCTCACCTCTTCACATCACCCTTAGATTGCTTTAGAAAACATGTAAACTCCCTAAAGAATGTGTGAGGTGCGCACATTCTCACCATGTATTTTTTTTTTTTTTTTACCAGTTTATGTGTGAGGAAATGGCCTGTGCACTTTTTTTTTGCACGTACACCTCATTTATGCATGTGGCCCCTGGTCTCTTGAACTTTAGTTGTCCTCTCCCACTCCCTCCGTCTTTTGTATGTGGAGCACTGGGGTTAGGGATCATGATGGATTAGTGAGACATATTGCAGCTGCAAGAGCTCCTTCACTCAGGGCTAACACACCCACAATAGTGTGCTGATACGTTAAAGGGAAACATCTCATGTCATGACAGCATTTGAGCTGAACTTTGAGCTGAAAAATTAGCTTGTTTGTTATCGTGCCTTCAATGTCAGCGCGATAGCACGCAGTGACGCCGAGAAAAATCTAGTCTAGTCTGTGCCAACATGAAAGAAGGTGTGTGCATTTAAAGATATAGACACACACGTAATGGCAGAAACACATTCAAGGTAGTGTTTTGTAAGCCTCAAACGTCGGGTAAATTAACTGTTTAATTATTCTATATTCACCCCGTTATTCATGTTTTTTTTCTTCTTATTTTTAAAAAAAATACTTGTAACATAAGACCAAACATTTGATAATAAATCATATAACAACATTGGAGTCGGCTCTTACCTACAGCCCACAGGGGCTTGAGTTTTGGCATCTGTAATGGAAACAGCCCTGTCACAGAAAAGCAGATGAGAGAAAAGAGGAGGCCCCTCAGCCAGTAACAAAGCTAACACTCCTTTTGAAGGTATGTGGTTTACCTGCCACTGAATCTCTACACATTTTTTTTTTCTTTTCCTTCCCCGTGTTGGTATAGTGTCTGTGTGAACTCTTGTGCACTTGAAGGTACTAAAAGGGGGGGGTTAACTACAACTACAACTTCTCTCCCAGTCGTGCCGTGTCCTTCCACAGCGTGAACAAGGTTGAGACTTAGGGGAAAGAGGAGGGGTGGCGTCAGGGGTCTTGCACTCGACTGGTGGAGCCCGCCAGCTTCACTATTGGTGCCCTCAATCCATTTTTAACTGAATGATACTTTTGTTCTTGGTCAGCAGAGGTGAAAGGAGCCAGTCAGTGGTTCTCGCTCCAAAACAGGATGACTTGGGATGGGAGAATATTAACACTCTCTCCTTCTCTGACTCCCCAGTCCCCTCCTCCACTCGCACACCTATTCCTACACACTGCTACAGTTGTTTGTTTTCTCAAATATCCCACAACTTAATATCACCATCATTTAATAAGTTTAAGGTTATGTCTGTGTCTTTTGGGCTTTCACTTTGTGTTGGGACTGCTTAAAACCATGATTGGTTGCTTAGAAGTTAAGTCTATAATGTCTTGAACATAACAGAAAGATGTATCTGGAAGCTTTTTCACTTTTGACTGTGATTATAGTTGGCATTTATTTAAATGTTCTATAAAGATCTGTGTAGTATAGTAGCCTATAATCGGAACATAGGGACAGACTGCTAATTGCTGAATTTCTTTGCTAAACCTCCTGTTAATTGTAACAACTGTGGTGTAAAAGTTGATTAGCTGGTGTCTTATGCAGTGCATTGTCAACACTTTCAGTATGAATAAGTTAATCGTCTATAGATTACATACACTTTATTTTTGTCTGCACTTTATTGATTAGACAACTACATGCACTGTGCATGACAAGATATTTTTTTACAGATGCATTTATAGTTGTCCCGTGAGTGGTAGCAAATAAGGGCAGTTGGGAATTTATACCTTTACAAAGGATTATGAGGGCAGATTTCCAGAAAACAGAGTTTGGTTAGGTTTTTATTTTTTAAAAGTGGTTTACCTTCGAGTGTAGCCACTGCATCAGCTCAGTGAGCTGTGCACTAAATGCGACCATGTTGATTTTAACCGATTCTAAAGGGTCCCTATTATGGAAAAAAATACTCTTTTGTACCTGTATGTAAATATTTAGGTCTCTTGTGTTCCTGCTAACACATAAACTGTGAAATAAGACCACCCACTCACTCTGTTGTGGTCTGGTATCTGCTGTAGTGTTGCTGAGTATGAGTTTTGTTAGGGAGAAATGTGTGTGAGAATGCAGACTGCATTGTTTCTACATATCTAACTAGGTGTTTTTGGGCCATAAGACATGCTAATTTTGATAATTAGGCCAATTAATTATTAATGTGTCATGCTGATATTTGCTAAACACAAAGTACAGCTGAAGCTGATGTGGCTGTCCTGTAATACCTGTTTTGCAGGTATTTGATCAGATATAAAAGTATTGACAAAACTGAAATTTGGACTTGGTGGTGCTAGATGTGGAAAAAGAAATGGATAACTATAAAGTTAGTATAATTCTTCCTCATGTGATTTTTAAAACATACCTTCAAGTAGTTGTGGTGTCACCTCATGGTGGCGCTAGAGGAGAAGCCAGTGGACCAGAAGTCAGCAGGATTTATCCTCTGGGGGACATGAGTGTCTGGACAAAACTGAACCGAAATCCATCTAGAAGTTGAGATTACAGTCTGGACTGAAATTGTAAATTGTGTGTAAAATGTTAAATCGGCAACTCTTCTACACCTGGAAATGTGGTTTCACTTGTTGTGAAAAGGGATAAAGCCAGAAGAAAAAAGTGAAGGAAGTGAACATGTGATTTGCATTCCAACTTATGTAAATCCTAATATAGAGATGCAAAGTCCTTGCTAGTACTTTAAAAAAAAATTGGATTGGAAATCAAATCTACACTTCTGTTACATTCAGACTCTGTATTTGAGACATGAAAGAATTGCCTTTATTTAAGTAATTTTCTTTATTAAACTTTTACCTTTTAGTGGGTCATCGCACAATGTTTGAAAGCTTTGTTTTTAAAATACGACTCAGAATAGATTTCAATAAATGCAAAGATAAATAAAATAAAAACAATGTCTCATACTGTTTCTTTATCAGTGGGTGAAATTAAAAGTATTCAACCACATGTGATGGAAACTTTGGAGCAGTGCACTGTAACACTTTGTTATTACTGAGTGTGCAGTAAAAACAGCAGCTGCAGTCAAGAGTTTCTGCACTGGATCAACCAGGGTACTGAATGATCTGCACACTGAAGTGTTTTGACAAAGCTCACAGACCATTACATAGTGACGTACTTAATCTATAATATAAAAAATAAGATAATACTCACACAATCCAATAATTTGAAATCAGATGAAATGTGTCCAATGTGGATTCCATTAAATAACTTTTGGCTTTGTGCTTGCTGGCTGTAACAGTAGGTGACCAATAACAAAAATAGGCAGTGAAACTAAATATATCATGGTCATCAGACAAAAAACACCTATGTAAATTCTGTGTTGAATCGACAGTGAGGTCTAAAAAGGTGCTTCTGGACCATAAAAACGGGCAATTTTTTTCTAAATGAAAATATCAAACTGTGAAAAGAGCCCTTTTAAATTGCTGTAAAACACTGGGGAAAAATGAAATGTTGTATTTTCTTGACAGTTATACATTCCCTTTCACAAAAACATGGCATCATGAGAGTTTGAAAAAAGACGATATAAAATCTGAAAAAGCTAATAAGAATTTTAATTTAATTACCTGCTCCAGTGTCCTTAGACCTGTTGTAAAAAAATACAGACTCAAGTAAGTAAATGTCTCTCAAAGCTTTAGACAAAGTGAGTGTGTAGCCAGTTACTTACAGGGTCAGGTAGAGATATCTGTAGCCTACTGGCGAATCTAATGTTTAAAATTTCGATGTAACCATCTGTAGTGTCTCAATGATTGTGGATTGTGTTACATGATGAAGTTAATTGTTTTTTTTTTTTTTACATTCCCATGACAATTTGTTTTTATATCTGTGTTTTCTATCATGTTGTATAGTAAGGTTGCCCAGTGATCATAACTGGTTGATATAAGCGCTAAGATGTTTCAGAGTAGACGTTCAGTGTGCCGTCACTTTGCAACTCAACACCAATGGATTGAAGTGCTGACGTACCACGGTGAGCGCATTGTCTCATTTCTGGTTACCGGCACTTCTGTAATTTTGGTAGCGTAGCATCTTTGAACCCAGATAACAACAACAACTATGTTACCAGTTAACCAATCTCATATGTTATATAATCATAACCAATATTGACATATTATAAGTATGATTAAATAGACAGTCATATTTTGAACTCATTAACACAGACTCAATATCACTATATCACAATACTTACATATAAATGGATATATGGATATACAGTAATAGGCTTTCGGTTTATTGTCAATGCGAAAACTAATCTTTAAAACCTAAATTTCACAATCCTGTTACAATAAGGTGCAGGAGGCTGTGAGATGGATGAATGGCAATGTATGGTTCCCACCAGGTATTATGTTGTGCATTATGACTGAAATGTTGGATTTTAGTTTTATCAGGCGACGCGATCTTTGTTCAAGGCATGCACCTTTTTTTTTTCCAGGAGTATGTTTGTTTTGGCCACTGTGCCAAAGAGGCTTGATTTGTGAAGTGCTGTACTGATTGTCCTTCCTTTGAAACCTTCCGAAGGAACAAACCAACTCTAGTTATGTCACAGCAGCCCCTGGCATCTTGGTTGCTGGCTCAATTAAATTCCTTTCCTGGTTGTTTGTTTGAGTCTCGCTCTGGGTAATTTATGTTTTATTTCCCCTAATTGTGAAAGATTATTGCTCTTTGGCAAGTTTTGTCAGGTGTATGTGGGCTGTACAGTCAGACCTGTAATTAGTAGGTGATGGCATGCAGTATCAGCAAAGATCCTTGTAAGATCTAGTTTGTGTGGTACTTCATTGACTTACAACAGTGCCCCAGTTCCTAGATTTTCCTAGTTGAGTCATTATTTCAAGCCATTACTCGACTAGTTGTCACCCATTTATAATATTAATTTAATTAGTCAAATACATATGCTACTATAATACTATGTTGGAGTGGCCATGCTTAGTGGCTGAAATTAGGCTTATGCTACTACTGTTTGAGATGATGAGTCATGTTTGAGATTGATTAATAATAGGCAAATGTTTGCATGCACGTTTAATAAAATCTCACACTTGTAGTATTTGTGCATGGCCCATCTACATACTCGGATTTGACCTAAAATCGACAAGTCTGGAGTCTGTTTTGACCAATGAAAACTGGCCGGCTAAGACTCTTCTAATCTACTAATGTTTAGTCGACTAACGTTCAAATGCTTAACCAGGAAATCTAGACTGAGTTTGAACTTACTGAGCACCACCAGCTGCAGATCTGTGCTTAAATTCTTGTCTTTTGTGGAGGGGCAGGTTTTCTAAGGTTTTCTAATCTAGGTGTGCATGCATCAAAAATAAATAAATACTTAGGTCTTTGCTTTCAATTTGTAATATATTCTGTCCATTCTCATTCATCCAGTTGAAGATCACTACACTGTTTATAAGTTGTGTCCATTATTAAAACGGCAACTTTAATTTGTCTTTTTTTGATATTGCAAACCATAGCTTTGCAACATAGGTCCTAAAGTGTGGTATATATCAGAAGCCAACATGTGGGTTGAAGTATGATTGATTTTAAACACAGTGTAGACTTGTTTAATCTGATACAGCAATGCATACTAGGATAAGTGAAAATTAAGCAAATTAATAATGCTTTATTTGTATCTTAATCTTTTTTTGTTTGTGGCATTTTAAATCATCATAGTGCACAGTTGTAGTGTTTGTATCATTATTGTATATGTATATTATTGTTTGACTAACAAACCCAGATTGTATTTTGATATTTAGACTTCCAGTAAATGTTCATGCACCACCGTTGCAGCCATATTTTCCTTTTTCTCATAGCATGTCTGCTGCTTTTCTCAGACTGTCTGCTTCCTCTCTGGTCAAATGAAGCCAAATGGCACATGGGATAGAAATTTACTGATACCTGCTTGTAGAAGCATTTAGGCTTGTCACCATTTATCACGACTGAATTTTTAGTGTCCTCTTCAATCTGTTTTAGCAGGGACAGGCCAGGACCTTGATGAGTAAAGCAGTCAGCAACAGAGGAAAGGAGGAAGTGTGATCGAGTCGTGTAGGCCTCCCTTAGTCCCCAGCCATGCATGTGGTTCAGACCAGTCAACAGTCTGTGGAATATTTAGTCAAACGTTTTAAAATGTGGTCAGGGATGTATCCATCTGACCACCAGCGGTGGCGGATCTGCAGCAGTGGTTGCAGATCCGCCACCAGAGAGGTTTTCAGCATAGGAAAAAACGATAAGGAGTAGGTGGATGTTGATGGAAGTGTTGTTGTAGCTGCACAGTCTATATAGTAATTGGATAACCAGGTAAGTGGAGATGGGACATAGGTCGCAGGGATGATGAGGGTTCTGTCAGGGCCCGCCTTTTAAGGCTTGTGTGTTTTGTGTGTGTGTGTGCGTGTGTGTGTATGTGCTGTGTGTGTGTGTATAGCTGGGACTGCAGAGGAAGGGCAATATGATCCTTGTAGGATTCAGGGGCCCACACACAAGGTCCTAGAGAGATCTGGCAGTGAAATTTAAGATGGCCAGTTGGAGAGTGGAAGGGAGGGGTGCAGGGGGCACTTCATTTGTGAATCCCGGATGTTTTTCAGTCTTGATATGTGCCATCTATGGTATCTGGGGGCTTTTCTTTGAAGCAGATTAGTATAGTCTGAATCAAGATTAACGTGTACTACCAAGACTTGAGCCCTTTTCTGAAGTGACAATCCCTCATTTTGTAATAGTATGTAAAAATATATACGTTAAAATACTGCACCGTTTTTCTGAAGGCACTATAGTTTCTGTATGAATCGTATACATATTGTTGTGTTTAAATAAAAGTCCCGTGTGCATATTTTTCATGCTGCTACATGCCTATCTTTACTTGAAGTTGGTTTGAAAAATGAAGATCCCTGGGGCTAAAGAGAAGCCTTTTTTTCTTTTCTTTTTTTGAGGTTACACTCATGCAGGCACAGTCAAAGAATGAAAACTGCCATAAGGGATGAATGACACAATCACCCTATTGTTTGTATTTCTACTGCATAATCTCAATCAAAAATCTCACCATGTTCATATCTTAATTGTATGTTTTCTATAGTTTATTTGACAAAACAAGGCCAAGACTTTAAGAATTGAGAAAAACGTATGTAAAATTCAGTTTGACGTTTTAAGTCGTGTTTCAGTCACAAAAAACATCCAAATAAATATTTTAGAACTAAATAGTTGATCAAAATAAAATGAAACTGCAACTATTTTGTTGATCCCTTAATCATTTAAGACATTTTTTTGGTTCTAGCTTCCCAAGTGTCAGAAATAGTAAAATTGGATATTTTGTTTAGGGCTAATGGTCAGAAAAAAATATGTATGTCATGCCACTGTACCACTACTCTAGGATATTGTGATGGGCGTTTTTCAATTCTTTGTTTGCATCAGTTGCAAGTTATCTCACATTGTATTCAAAAACAAGCAAAATGCATAAAGACAAATTAATTGATGCACTTTTTTGGTGAATGCAAAGTATTCAATCTGTATCAGTTAACTGAGGATTTGTTTTTATCTCCACAGAGACCTGAGCATGAACAACATCACTGAGCTTCCAGCATATGTATTCAAGAACTTCCCTTATCTGGAAGAACTGTGAGTACATGCCTCCCTTTTTTTTTCCTCCTGTTAATGATGTCTTTACTCTGCACGGTGTTGACATACAGTCTGGGCTTCATGTGCACCTGGATATTTGAGTTTGTACTGCTGCGCACGGTATAGGTGCAGATCGTGTAGAAGACAAGCACAGTATTGCATGACGTTAAGAATCACTCACCGTCCATTAAATGCACAAGAGCGGGTATAAAAGGTACAGTAAAGCTCAATTAAAAAGGTGAGCTGAGGTAGCATGTATTGACGCTACAATCATATGACATCCTGTGTGGATTTTTTGCTTTTAAGGGATTATCAGGGTGGCAACAGCACATCTGAAGCTCTGGGGCTTTGTTGAGTGGCGTACATCTAATCTCGGCGAGTGTTTGTTATTTCTTTACTCTTTAAATACACCTCTGTCTGGCTCTGCTGCTGGGAGTCTGAGATAAAATCTGTCTACCTGATATCGTGTAACATGCAGCCCTGAGAATGCAAAAATGACCAGCGAGTGAACACACTCCAGTGGGTTCCAGCTCCACTTGGCCTTTTGTGAGTGCACTTTTTTTTTTTCTTTTTTCAGCGCTTATGCATCTTTCAGCCGGCCGAGTCTTCACCCTCTTCTTTTCCATACACCACTCCAATCTGCTTTGTCGAAAGGCAATTTACTTTTCATCGTATTGTGCGGAGGAATGCAAGGCAGGAAGGAATAGGGCAAAACAATGGTTTCCATGACAACAGGGCAAAAAAAAAAAACACCCAGTCACGCTGCTCTTTACTTGTCGTAGATCATCACAATGTCCAGACTGTCGTTGGGGTATCTGTTTTTGAACAAAGGTGTTTCTGATTGACGTACACCATTAGTTCATGCGTGTGTTTGTTTAACCTTTTTTTTTTTTTTTCTGAGAACAAATCAGCAGGCTTGTCGCGATGAACTTTAGCGGATGACTTTTTTTTTTTTTTCTCGCCGTAGGGCTGCAGCAGTGTCAGTGAACCGGAGCTCGGGCCCCGAGGGCAGAGAGGGAGAGAAAGAGTTGACAGAAAACGAGCTCAGGGAGAGAAAAGAGGGCAGGCCATTCTCATACAGGACAGGAACTGAGACAAGGAAGGAATATTCCCTCCTTGGTAGTCACGCAACTCTCCTCTGCTCTTTTTTTTTTTTTTTTCCTTCTAGCCATAGGCACAACAAATCTCAGCAGACGTGATGACAGGTATTCTCTGTCGCCTTTGCACTTTGTTTATAGTCTTGAAAATGGCCTGCGACCGATAGGCTCTTTTATGTATTGCACATTCAATTGCGGTTAAGACATCTGGGCCAGTCTTCCGCAGTTACTCCATATGTTTTGCATTGATAATGTCGTTGCTGTTATTATACGCTTTTTTTTTAAGCAGAAAGCCTGGTATTATGCGTTTTTTTAAGAAAAAGTTTTTTGACTCATACCAGCAACTAAAAGTCAAGATATGTTTGTTTTTTTATCTGCCTCTTATAAATCCTCCAACTTTAATAGTATTAAATATCTATTTCCACATTAAATGCACTATGTTGTTAAGCATTTGCGTAGATGTCATGAGTTGTTTTAGTTCTTTTAAGTTTAATGATAAAGTAGCTTTTTGTGTCCGTATGTATCAAGTAAGCAGACTAACAGTGTGATCAAGATTAAGAATGCCATCAATGTGAATTCCAGCCTCTAGCTTCCATTTCCTTTTTGCGTTGCCCTTGCTAAGATGAACATAGAAAATAAAGTCAGATATTAATCATCACAACAGCAGTTGGAAAAGGTGTGCATTTTGCATGTGGCTGCATGTCTGGTTGCTGGTTCGGGTTTTTCACAGTAGTTTTCCCAATCATAACATAATTAACACTTAATTGTTATATAAAAGTCAAATACTTAAGTTTATTATTTTTTTTAACTGGGTAATATTTTATTATGTTCCTGCTGTTAGGGGTGTACTGCCCATCTCTTTGTGAACTTGCTGTAGACTAAGGTAGACTTGTGGGAGTGGTGTTGCACAAGGAGAGGATTTGGCCTTTCCTCAATGAGATTTACATTCTTCTGCCTCATCGAAGCCTGGGGGGACATGTACTGAATTTGCAGAAAGATATGAGAAGAAGCTCTTTATGTTGTGAAACCTGAATGATTCGTCAAACCATGTTTGCACGAGGCGGTTAGCAGCTTGTGACGGTGCCCGAGTCTTCTGGGTTGTGTGAGTTCTCGACGAGTAAAGACTTACCGACTTAGCCACATTGGTCATTATCCGTTGGAAACCAACAAGAATGACTCAACAGCTACAGACAAGATTCATGTCATTATAAATTTGTTGGTTAGTGTAAGGATGCATGTGACAACCTGACTCATGTGTATTCATGAGTACAACTGCATACTGTGGTTAAAGAAAACAGCCACAGGACATCCACTAGATGAATTGTGAGCCAGCGGAGTCACAAATATTTTTATTGATTTGGATTTGGTGGTTGTGAGATGTGGAATTTGACTTTGGAAGTTATTCACTGGGTTTGTCTCGAAGCCAAGTCCAGCTTATTCTACAGCGTTTTTTATAAAGCTGGTGAATTTTCACATCAGTGAGGGGTGTGCACAAAATAATCGTTTTGGCAACAAATCCTTATACTTCTTTCCACAATACATGAATTAATACTCTGGTGGGGAAAGAAAATACATCACCCCATTGTGGCGCCCTCAAATATAGAATTTACCACCGGGGTAGTTTACATACATCACACGTCTACATAACATTATAATAAGTTACCCAGGTCGTACTGGTCGTGATACTCATATTGGGATGAATTTTCCATTAGTGAGCCCTGACCTGTGTCTGACACTTTTGGTCGACCACAAGAAATCAAATTCCTAGGAAACTTTTTATTTAATGTGGGTTCATAGCAGTTGCTCAGCTGTAGATAGAGGCCCTTAATTAATAATTTCAGAATGTAAGGCATATCACCGGTTGTTGTTAGTAATATACTCTGAGTTAATTAAATACCTGCTCTCTCTGACATTACTGCACTCATGTAAACATTTACAATTACCCATTGCAGCTTCTCTAATCTTGAAATTCCAAGTAGAGGTTCAGTGTAATGTCCACAGTCGGAGACTCTGTAATGTGTCAGCAGGATCCATGAACCCCGTATCTCACACCTGGTTCCCTGCTCCCTTTTACCTTTACATGCAGGCCTTTTTGCAGAACCGGCTGCAGCAACCCAACTTCCCTCTGTTGAAGAGGTTTTCTTCAGTGGCTGCGGCTGAGCCATATATAATGCATGTGTTGCTGGTATGATGGTGTTAACAAGCACAGAACTTCCGCATGCCCCCACCATTCCCTGCTTCAGTTCGTTGCTACAATATGTCAATACAGCCGCCATCTTGGGAGGGGCAAGTAACTCAATCTAAACAAACACTGATACATAGAGGGCTTTTCGGGATCAAAAGCACTATAACGTTTACATTGTTCAACTGATTTCACTGAGTTGATTTTATATTGAAGGATTTATGATCATATATATTGTGTGTGTGTATAAAGTGTTTAATTCGTCTCTATCCTCAAACCCCTCCGTGTATAAAGTGTTTAGTCTCTATCCTCAAACCCCTCCGTGTATAAAGTGTTTAATTCGTCTCTATCCTCAAACCCCTCCGTGTCTTTCCTTTTTTAATTTTTCAGTTTCTCTCCCCATTCTCCTAACAAGATGTCTCTTTTCTCTTGTTGAGGTAAATGTGAAGTTGCCCCTCCCAAGATGGTGGCGTTGTTAACATGCGACACAGAGGCCATTGAGGCATCTATATATACAGCACTTAACAAAGATCTGAACATCCAGCTTAGGAACCTTCGTAGATACAAACAACCGCTGACTGATGTCCATAAATGTTCAGAAAATGCTGTATTGCAACCGCAGGTAAACCACATGTCACATCCGACTAGTTCCCCTTTCTGCCGCAACCCACAGCACCGCTCCATACGTCATCTCCAAGACTCAAGACTCATCTCGCCCAATTCATTCTGTCTCTGTGAGCATCTCAGCGTGTCAGGCTTCGTTAATCCTATTTAAAGTAGTACCGTTTAAATGACCTCAAGTCATATTCATCGTCAAAGTCATATTAAGGTCTGATCTAAACACCTTTAATTGTGAAATCTAATTGTTTCCACCCAGTTATACAAAAACTGTGAGATTGCAAGTCAAGGGTTCATGTAACCAGTCAATAAAAAAAAAAAATGCGGTAGAAAACCTAATAGAAAAAGTAATTTAAAACAAACAATGAATTGGGAACTTCAGCTAGCTTTAAAGCTAACATGAATGTAAAGTCTTTAAAAAGCTCAGATGTCTTTATTTTTTATTTGTACATATAATATTCCACAATAACCGGGCAAACTCCATCAGCAGATGACATTCATATAAAAAGCTTTCAAATGGGCATGTTGAAGATTGTTTTCCAAACTTCTGTTTCCATGGCTGAGCTCAAAACTCTAAACCTCAGTTTATGGACATTGTCTGTTTTCTTGTTTTTCAAGACGGCTCCATGATCCTAAAAAGGGTGAAATGACGAGCTAAGTTGGTCTAATACATGACAGATCTTTTTGATGTTTAATCAGATGTTTAGGTTATTGATTACAGTACGCTCACGCAACTGGTAAGCAAGCTGCATATTTTAGCTCTGTCTAGTTAGCTATTCAGCGCACTAGCTTCCTAATTCAGTGACTTTTCTAACATACCTACTAACAAAACAGCAGTTTAAGGTTTACACGAAGGGCATGTGGTTTTCTAACACACTCAGCCTTGATTCTCAGGCTCGCACCCAGCAGCTCTTGTTGCAGAGAATTCAGCCTGGCCTGACTCACGTTGCAGAGTGATAAATCTGTTGCTAATCTCTCTGGCCAGATAGTATACTCAGGCTGCGTGTCCCAGTCAGCCTGTCCCATGCTTATTTACACCCCTATTTCCTATACACTTCCTGTTTCTAACAGGAAAGGGAGGTGTCCCCTCACCCTCAAGTATTTGTAGACTGAAATGACTTTCAGATGCTAAAAGTAATAACCATGGACAGCAAGAGAAATAAATGGTAATATTTGTATTTTGCACATTAGCTTCAGACAAATAATTCAGTTGTGGTTCTCTCTGAAGGGAGCACAGAATAGCGATGGTTGGGAGGCTCAGGAAGGGATTTAAAGAAGTGATATCCAGGACCAGTTCTAATCTCTTGTGGGTGACAGACGAGGTGACAACAGGCCATGACACAGACACATGTCTTTGACACCCCAGGCCCCGTGTTCAGCCTGATAGCTGGGACTTAATCTGAGGTGCTGAATGTGAAGAAGTTCTCAACACAAATGCTTTTTTTTCATGAAATAAAACCTAGATTGTGGATGTATTCATGCTAAAAACACGATTTTCTGTAGCCTTTTCTTTTTTCTTAAATGTAAGCTTGAGTCTTTCTCTCATGCAGACGACTTGCTGGGAATGACCTGTCCTTCATCCACCCGGAAGCCCTGTCTGGACTGCATCAGCTCAAAGTCTTGTAAGCATAACCCCCCCATTCCCCCACACACACACTTACACCACCACCACTGTCAACACACACATGCAGACACACACACACACACACATTGTGACTGTGCAAAGTTTTCCACACACTTGGGGAGAGAGTAAATATTTTAGTTTGTGGTAACATTGTGGTGCTGTCAGTTATTGCCACCCTAAACATAGTTATTCGATTTACATCAACTTGAAATAGGCTAAATGCACTTTTCTATCCTTGCCTTGACTCTCGGCTGTGAAAGAAGGCCCAACGGAGCATCCCGTTCAAGCCCCGTGTAAAAACAAGCTCTGCATAATTTATATCAGGCAGCAGCACAAGTTGGTACGCTGGCACAAACTCAGATGCACTCTGGGACACATAAAGCACCGCCCTGTTGATTCTGCACTGAGCCAAAAGTTCAAAGTCCTGTTGAGCTACAGGTGAGGTCTTAGATACATAATGGTTGAATGGAGGAGGCATTATTTATTTATATATATATATATATTTTTATCAAATCAAGAGCTTCATTTACACTGTGATGTATAATGACACCGAAGGAAACAAGTTGGGAGTATTTTGACCTGCATTGTATGTGTTTTAAGGTTTGCGACGCAAGAAAAAAGTGAGTTAAAAATAAAATTTTGCATTTTATCTTCAGGATGCTTCAGAACAATCAATTAAAGACTGTGCCCAGTGCAGCCCTGAAGACCCTACATGCTCTCCAATCTCTGTAAGTCCTCTTACATACACACACACACACGCACGCACATATTTTTTATATATTGTACTTTCCTTTTATTTAGAACCGGCAACAATTAAAAAAAATATAAACCTGCACCCCGTCCGTAAACGGGACCCGGTGGTTAATTAAAAGTCTGCTTGGTAATTTATGGGACCCAGTTTCATGAATAGCCTGTGTTTTGTGTGTGAGGTAAATGAGGAAGGCATTTTGTCTTAAATTTCTGGATGCAGCAGTCATCAGAGCTGTTGTCAAATAAAGCCCTGGAGTGTATTTGTGCAGCCCACCATCCAAAGTTAAATTTGTGGTATCTGTGCTTTTCTGATGCATTTCTTGTTAGAAATAACAGACCTGCATTCTGCTTTTCTGATGGGGAGGGCAGCAGGTGAACAGCTGCCTATAGAGGATGGCTGGCTGCACCCTGTGTCTCCATTGCGCTCTGTGCCTCAGCGCACATTTTTAATTACATACGTTTCTTAACAGATAAGAAGGGGGCCTCTACTTTTTTTTTTTACCTCTCCTCTCGCTCCACCTCTTCTCCTCTATGTAAAATAACAATTACAAAAAAAAACCAGCAGTGGTGGCAGGTTTTTGGCTGGGGTCACGTGAATTGTCCAATGGATGAAAATATCAACGATCCAAATATCTGACGTGAAACATAAATCAGAAATGTCTTTCTTTATAAAGGCCTTTTAAGCTCTGCGATCAGGGGTTCCCTCCTTCACTGCCTGGAGATGTTTAGAGAAAAGAGGGACACTCGTCACTGTCACTTTTTTCCCAGCTGTCCAATCACAGCGGAGGAGGGGCGGGACAAACACCACAAAGACCGTCACATCTTGCAAGTTAAGAAATGAATAGCCACACAACAGCAACAATGGAGGATTAATGAATACTGCTGGTCACTGAGTTTCCATGTTCGTACCAGATGATCCCTGGACTACCGCGGTATAATATGTAACCATGGTAACATTACCCGCTGAGACGTTTCCTCGGCCACAAAATCTCATGAACCCACACAGACAGGCAGGTCCATCCTCTCCCTTAACATGCTTTAGCCTTCCTTTAATCTAGAGCAAGTAATGAGGGCCAAATATATGTTGGCTGAGGCTACTCATTCTGGAAATTAATTTAAATTCGCGTTTCCAAGGGGCAGAAAATTTCTGATAAATTTCTGGTAAATTTCCAGAAGCAAGGGAATTTTGGAAATATTCAACATTTAGCACCTAAGTTACCAGCTACTTAGCTACGGTATGAATCCATTTTTATTTAATATGTGCAAGTTAAACATTCATACTATTTTAGATGAAATATATTTACCCCATATTTTTATCAAAACTTACTTCACTACACTATGAGATAATAATGGAACATTACAAGATGTATTACAAGAATTTTATTACAAGAACATTACATTACAAGAACTGTTTTCACGGTGTTTTAAAGTCAGACTTCACACTCCAGACATGGCTGAAGAGTGAAAAAGCGCACGTTTAGTGCAGCTACACATACCATATATTCCTTTTAATTCCCATAGAAAGTTTCCAACTTTGAAAATTCCTGCAATTTTGCAACCGTAATTTGAATTTGTGTAGTTGTTCTATATGGTCAGAATTCCAGAATATGTGTAAAGTATAAAATTAGTGTAAACTCATATTTCTGCAGTGGTGGTACTATGGGTTGGGTACTTTTAAGATATGTCTTGAGTACTGAGTACTGAAATTATATCAATTAATGCCAAATTTCAGCATCTTGAGAATAGTGTTTTGAATTCACAGTTCACTCTGAGTCTAGAGCCCATCTCAGTGAGAGAGGGGGAGAGAGTGAGTGGGGGAAAAAAAGCTTGGAATAAAACTTTAAGCACAAAATAGACACTGGCACACATCCACATGCTGTAAGAGTCTGACCTAAGAGAATATACTTAAGTTTTCATTACATCGCAGCAGTAACCAAAGAATAAAATAGAAGTTAGTGATCAGTGATTAGTTTTACTAGGTTACCTTAAACCAGTCCCACCAACGAAGGAAACAAGTACTAGCCAATCAGAGGCAGAGTGGGGGGGGGTCATCGTCACATAGTGTCAGCAGGACAGTCTGAATTCAGGAAATTAGCTGCTGCTCAGCGTATTCAGTTTCACGCTGTTTAATACATGACTTCATTAGTTGTACGTCAAATGTTACATGACCCTCAGTTGGCAATTTACTCTTCCTTGAAATAGAGAATATTTGTTGAAGCCTCCATTGTTTAATTGAAATCGTTGACGTCATCGCGGGGCGGCTCCACTCAGATTGCAAACTTCACACACGCTGCAGTGTTTGTTGTGCACTCAGCCCAGGAAAAAAAGCCTTGTGCATATGTAGGTCAGTCTTAACTCTGCAGATATTTAGCTAGATTTCCTTCTTAATGCTGAATTGTTTTCCGCCTGTTTACGCCTACATCATTCTTAGCCATCTCACAATTTCCTGCTCCGCTCTTGCTCGGTCTTAGTATTGTTTTTCTTTTCTCTGCGACTACTGCAAAACGTCAGTTTTATTGAGGTGACTGCCATGTCCATGGCTTCATTTGTGCCACCCCTCCCATCTCTGTCCCTTTTTTGAGTTTGACAGCGACTAATGGAGGAATGGATCCAGCTGGAGAACCGTGCTGGAAATCCAGCTTTCAGCTATTATCACCTCTCTATATCCCCTCCCCTTGTCCCTTGCTTTCCCCCCCTTTTCCTTTTTTTTCTGCCTCTGTTCTTTCCTTTTAACAGATGTCTCTTCTCTGTGAGGGTTTTAAGGTCTGTAGCTGAAGTAATATGTTTCGGCAGAGCCAGGACTTGGTTTGTATAAAGCCTTAGAGAGCTAAATGTCAATCAAGACTGTTTTTCTTCCAGCCCAGACACTTGAGGAATTTTGAGGGAGGGCGAGACACTCAGTGAGGGAGGATAGCAGGAGAAAACAGTATGGTGATGGTGAAACGAACACTTGTGCATTCATAATACAGCTAATATGAATTTTCTTTAAGATAATTTCCTTTTTTTATACTATGAAATGTGTAATATAGTCAACGTGCAGTGGTCAAACCTGATGCCACTGGATTCTCTGAACATTCACGGCCTTGAAACCTGAATGTATTACTGTATTATATAATGTTAACGAATTACCAGAAAATTTAAAATATCTTCCTCCTAATTGTAGTTACATATTTGACATGTATCATTCATTTGAGATTTGTTGTTCTAGTGTTTCAGGTATCTCGCTCTTTCTCAGAAACGAGGGTTGAGAAAATACAGTTAGACCATCACAGTGGTTGCAATAATGAAGGCATTGTCCTAGACTGGTTAAAAACGGAGACTGAAGCCACACAGTAAAGCTCTTAATTTTTACCAGTGAGTCTCTTTTTTTTTTTTTCCCCAAACCATGGCCTACAGTCACAAGATGCTGGTAATGAACAAAGAATCAGATGAGTCCAGGGTGATCTCGTAGCCGAGCTGCTGCCTCTCTGCGCTGCGGGGAAATATTTGCGGTTGTGCAACCGCCACTTGGTTGAGGGTGGCTCCATTTGGAGGGAAACTGGGTGGACTGGGTGTGGCTAAACGAGTAGAATCAACAGGAGTATGTCATAAATTGGGTGACGGTCATTGCAGTGAATTAAAAACAAAAACACAATCAGCTGTAGCTCTACAAATCAACTACAGCTGATTCAGAACTCTGTGGTCCAAAAGCTGAGCGGGACCAGAAGGAGGGACCGTATCACGCCCGTCATAAAGTCCCGGCATTGGTTGCATGTCAGTTTCTGTATTGATTTAAAAAATTCTTTTACTTGTTTTTATGTTTTTAAAAATCTTCGTGGTCTTGCCCTGGCATTTACAGTACACTTTAAATGACGAGTCTGTTAGTTATACAGAAGTAAAAACTAAAACTAAGCTGCTGGAACAGTCTGTTTGAGGGAAAAGAAAAGTGTTAAAATCTTTAATCATGAACTTAAAACCTGCCTCTTCAGCCTGCCTTTTAATTAAAAGGGTTCATTATTACTAATTATATATTTGTTTTCAATTTTATTATGTATTTCTCTCTATAATTTATTTTCTTCATCTAGCGTTTTAACCTATTGCATCTAGTTTTTATTTTCTTTCTTTTATTATTATAGATTTTTAAATATATTTCATATATTTATTCATTTATTCATATATATTTTTCATTACATGTTCCTTGCATGTATTGATGTTTTTTATGTTTTTTTTTCCCGATCGTGTTTAATTTTTTTTCCTGGAACATAGTCATTTAAAAAAACAGGACTTTATGTTTTTTCTAATACCCAGTGTGACTTTGTCTTTTCTTTCATAATTATATATCAATATTATTTTTGGTAGAGGTACCCATTAAAGCCCATCGAGGCTTCTTGCTGAATATAAATTTTATTTCTTGTATATTACTTATTTGATTTTAATTCATGCATCAATCTATCATAGGACATCATATTAATTTAATGAATCTGTTTTTTTTTTTCTCCGTTTCCTGTGTTGTGTAGTCGTCTGGATGCGAACCATATCACCACAGTTCCAGAAGACAGTTTCGAAGACCTTCAGCAACTGCGCCATCTGTGGTTGGACGACAACAACCTGACTGAGGTCCCGGTTGGATCTCTGAGACACCAGGCCAACCTGCAGGCTCTGACGTTGGCACTCAACCGCATTGCCCACATACCGGACAATGCCTTCGCAAATCTTACCAGTCTAGTTGTGCTGTAAGTTCTATTAATATTCAGTTCTAATTGTGGTTCAGACTGATTTAAAATGTTATATTTATATCTATTAGACTAATGTTTCAGCCTGGTCGGGCCTCTGTCACAGTGTCCAGTGAACATAAAAAAGAGACCAAATGGTAGGATTATAATCACCCATTATAATCACATTCGGTGCATAAAGATGTATGTGTTGAGCTTTTTCAGGCTTATTCAGGTTCTAATATAGAAATTCCTATTGATAGTTAATACACAATAAACATTGAAAAATATAATCTTCACAGTAATGAACTGCCATATTAAAAGAAAAACCCAAAAAATAAAAAAATATGCCAATAAATTTACCCACAGTATGATCTTAATTTCCTATTTATTTTTCTTTTTGTTACTTTTTATTCAAAGAAATGAACATTATTTACAAATATTCAACATTCATAATTTTTCATGTCCCCCCCCCCACCAAGATGCAAATATAAAATATATTAGATAATGAAATGAATAATAATATAAAACTGTTATTAGATATAGACAAGAAAATGTATACAAGATTACAATAATATAATGCATAAAAATAATAATAAAATAAAATGAGATACAAATAATTAGATTTTAAAAATGTATAATAAATTCAACAATAAGAGATTGAACATCTAGACAGTACATGTATTTTCTGTTTGCAATTATTAATTTTACTATTAATTTTCATTTTAATATAGCTATTAATTATTTATGTATTTATTTGTTTTATTTCCCCATTACAAATAACTGTGTTATTTAATTTATACATTTTGTAACTTATTTCTATATTTAATTTCTATATTTTCCTGGAATTGCTGTCACTTTGACAAAACGGCAAACTCTGTTTATAAATCATGATATTAAAAAAAAAAAAAAAATCCTTGCTGAATATCAGATGATTTTTTTAATTGATCTACATTTCAGCACTACACTTGGACTTAGCAGTTTAAGCCTCGTGACTCGTGTTCTCTGTGGTTTCAGCATTGCTGAACATGGTCCCCTTGCAGTATAAGGACCCTGTTTGTATTGCATGAGGTTTCAACACATATAATAAACTACGAAATGTGATGAGATTTAATTTTATTTTAATTCAGGAATTGATGATTAGTATCTGAGCATAGTACTTAAAAAATACCAAATGTCATTAAAATCCATTATCTAACTGTACCTAGGTGAGATTTAACTTGGTCTCTACACACAACCCCCTCATTTACATAATGAAGTGGATCCAGAAATGTAAATATTAAAGGAAATGCAGAAATACATTCATATTGGGGAAATAAATTGGGAGGTGAAGAGGACAAATTATACAGAAAATAATTAATTAATAAATAATATAATAAATAAAATTAGAAACTAAATAGGTCCCTGTTCCCTATTATATAAAACAGAAAATAATACATAATTAAATTCTTTAATTATAGCAGTTTCAATCCTCCATAATTGCAAGCTTACAAGTGAAAAAAAATCTGTAATATAGAGAGCTACTTAAATAGTCGTAATATGATCTGATATGTCAACATTTTTTCAAATTAAAAACGCAAATAAAACTCTTTTCTGCCCAACTGTGTAGATGACCATCCTGGCAATAAAACATGATTCTGCCGCTAATGCTCCTTTCTTCATTAAGAAAGCTGCTCCTAGCATTTAATTCATTTATCATCTGCATTATTCTGTCACCACAAATCAATACAAAGTACCTCTGCTTTCATGTTGCAGCTGTGAATGTATCCTCTAAACGGCTGTGAACGCAATTCTAAACACAAAATATAGTGTTTTTTTTGTTATGTTTTTGTTTTTTACATCTAATACGAAATGCCCTGACGTGTTTTTGCGGTGAAATATTC
This sequence comes from Lepturacanthus savala, assembly GCA_030544235.1. NCBI lineage: Eukaryota > Metazoa > Chordata > Actinopteri > Scombriformes > Trichiuridae > Lepturacanthus > Lepturacanthus savala. Next base: position 17,437,202 of record CM060462.1, on the reverse strand, counting down.
CATCGGGGTTTACATATCAATGTTAATGACACTTTGTTGCTCTACTCCGAGACGTAATGTAAATCAAGACTAAAACATTCCATGAGAGAAATGAGCAGAAATATAGAGGGATTGTTCCAAACTGATTCCCCCCCCCCTCGCTGCGGTTATATATTCACACACAAGCACACACACGCAGGCATATTGAGTGGTATTGCTGCAGGGTTAGTATAAACAGGTCAGGATAAACAGGAAGAAAAGACCTTGTATCTATTAGGCACAAAATGCCTTCTACACATACAGTCTACATAGACACATACAGACAACTGATTGACAAATATCTCCCTACAATTAAAAAGATGCAAAATAAGGAGTCCAGACTGATATGATTAAATCATAAATAGAAAGAGAGCCTTTATTTTTTATGGTAGGAAAATCTGACAAATTACAAACTAAAACTCTTTTTTTTTTTTCCCCTCCAGGCATCTTCACAACAACCGAATTAAGGAGATAGGAGACAACTGTTTTGCTGGTCTAGTGAACCTGGAGACGCTGTAAGTTCACAGTCATACAGGAGCTGATTATAATCATTGTGTCCACTTCCTTCTATAATTGCTCTAGGATAAATAGAGCAAAGTACATGATGCTTATCAAATCTGCCCTCCCACTGTTCACTTCCTCCTGCCACACAGCCATGAAAAATCTTTTAGTGACAGTAACCTAGTTACCTAATGGGAAACAGTTACGGTACAATGCACAGACCTTTACAGGAAACACACTGTTATTAAACGATGCCTCCTGGTACCCGCAGTTATCCAATATTTGAATTCCATATATGATAAAGTAGCAGAGACTCGGACTAAATTGAGCCCACATTAATGAAGGCAGTCTCAATTTACAAAAGGGAAGATATGATTGGCAGTTGAACAATTTCCCTTTAATAAAATATCTGTTCTCTTCACTTCATCCCCATGATGAACAAACAAAATGCTGAACTTCGAATGCATTTTTTAAAATCAAAATCTGTGTATATTTACCCCCAAATGGTCACATATTATTAGTATGGATGCTAATTTTATTGAAAGCTGTCGGCTGTTTTTATATCTGGCTGAAATAATGAGCCGAGTGATCTGTAATTTAGTTTACAACGCAAATGCCACTATCGTCAATAATCAATTATTGTTATAATCTTTTATAAAGAAAACACTTGAACGTGTGTTAGTTGGAATTTGCTGCTTTTCTTTGTTTTATATCATTATTGTACGACAATAACGTTGGTGTTTGGACAGGACAGTACGTCTGATATCAGCATGTGATCTCTTCATATCAGCTCCATGGTTCACTTGCTTATAATTTTCTGTGTCTGGAACAGTTTCCAACGTTTGAACCCTGACATTTGGAAGACCAATACACAAAGGCAGTGTAAATATATCAAATATGTTTAGTATATCTTAATGTGACTATTGTTTTAATAATTAATGCATTTGGATCGGAATGGATTGTTCATTCTCTGAAATGGGAGAAAAGGGTAAAAAGTGGGACTGTTGACCAAAGCAGAAAGTGACGTCCTCAGTTTTAAAAAATATTAATATATAACATTTGAGATGCTGGAATCAGAGAATGTGTGATTTTTCTTCTCAAAGATGATTCAAAACAGTAAATTGATATCAAAATAGTTAGTGATTAATCAATTAACATAATTAAAATATTAGGGCTCTAAATCATATGTTTATTAGTTGGGTAAAACAGTTAATAGATGGTCATATTAGTTATTGCTGATAGAATTTTAAAATTTGACACTATTTTATTTGCATTACTTATCAGGTATTTTTTTCACTATTTAGTTTAGACTATTAGCAAATGCTTAATGTGGATATGTTTAATTTGTATGTTACATTAAATGTGGTTTACAGGAAACAGATTTGTAACATCAGAATGCCTGACTAACTTCCTGTGTCTCTCCGTCTCATCCCAGAGATCTTAACTTCAACAACCTTGTGGTTTTTCCCAGAGCAATAGAGGCCCTGCCCAAACTCAAGGAGCTGTGAGTATATTGTCCTGTTTCTGCTTCCTGAGGGAAATATATGGTGTTGATACAAAAGTCTGATAGCGCTCTTGCTCATCGGTATGTGAAGTAGGCTCATCGGTATGTTGTCAATGTAAAAAATAGCTTTGAATTAAATAACTGTATAATGTGAAATATAGTTCTGCACTCATTGTTTAAGCGTCGGTTTTAGTGAATAGGTCAACTTTTTTTCATATACAGACATCTCAGGTAAAAAGAACCTAATCATATTCCTATGAAATCATTATTTATATTGATTTCTTATCTAGTGAGACCGGTTTCAAAATGTGAGCTTTTATTTTGAAGACTGAAAATTAAAAATCATCATTTTTTCTGTTCAGGGTCACTAATTAGTTAATTTAGTTTATTTTTTTACTGGATTAATTAAATAAAGACACTTATTTTGTTTGTGCTTGATTATTTTTCACTTTAGCATTTATATTTTTTTAGTTTTTTATTGATTTGACCTTCATCTATGCTGTGATTGGTTTAACACCACTTCTTCCTGCAGCGGGTTCCACAGCAATGATATTGCTTCCATACCTGAAGGGGCCTTCCGCAACAATCCTCTGCTCCGAACCATGTAAGGTCAAACTTCACGTCTAGTCCACTACACGCGACTTAAAAACAAACACCAACACACACACACACACACCCTGTTTTCTGATAAGCCCACATTGTTGGCTGATATGTTGGACAGGAGCACGAGGCTTCAGCAGATGATTGTCCAGAAGATGGTGCCATTCTTGCATAGTAAATGATTTTGGTTTGAACTCTGTCTCCCTCTTGTCTCGCTGCCCTCCCTAGACATCTTTATGACAACCCCCTGTCCTTCGTGGGTGCTTCGGCTTTCCAGAATCTGTCTGACCTCCACTCGCTGTAAGTCCCGCTGTCAGACAACTCCTCCTGGAAAAATCCCAGAGTTTGTCTTGTTTATCGGCTCCATACTTTGATCTATATGACATTGGTGGTGTTTTTTTAACCACGTGTTCCAGGATGTTGCGGGGGGCCAGTATGATGCAGGACTTCCCCATCCTCACGTGGACTAACAACCTTGAGAGCCTGTGAGTGAACCCGAGTGCGACATCTGTGCCTGTTTGTGATTCGCATGTCTTTCACGATGACCGACAAGTTTTTTTGTTTTTAATTTCCAGGACCCTGTCAGGAACTAAAATATCGTCCATCCCTGCTGATCTGTGTGAGGATCTCAAGTTGCTTCGGACTCTGTAAGATTTCCTGTCACCTGCAGTAGCACATCAAAACATATCTTCTTTAAATATATGTACCTGCTCAACATTTAATAGAATTGTGACTCGATGGGTTAAAGTATCCTTAGGTTTATTATTTTAATCATTTTCAGTGTACGTCTCCAGCACATTTGTACACAAAATTTAATCTACATGTTGTAAAAACAGCAGCAAAATATAAATTCTCTACTATCTTTCACCCTTGTCTAATCTGTAAATTGTAGATCTACCTTTGCCTTCATTCTTTCTAAAACATCTAAAATTGTTCCTCCATTAGAGACCTGTCCTACAATGAAATCAAGGAGCTCCCATCCCTTCAGGGCTGTGTCCGACTGCAGGAGATGTGAGTGCTGAAGTCATTTCACAAAGCCGGGGCTTAAGAGACCGATTTATTCTGAAGATCGGAATCGCATATTATTTAAAAGTCAACGCTTCAGGCAAATTATATGACAAATTCTGCTTTGCATTTAACAGAAGCTTTCAGCACAACCATATTCAACAAATTGACCGGGACACTTTTCAAAGTCTCACCGCTCTCCGCTTACTGTAAGTCCTGTTAGAGACACACACACACACACACACACACACACACACGATGTTGTAAAAGAAATATTTCATGTCTGGGTTATGAGCTCATTGCTCTGGTTTTACAGAGACCTGAGCAGAAATGAAATCAGAATCATCCACAGAGATGCTTTCCTCACCCTCACTGCCCTCACCAACCTGTAAGTATGACCTCCCATCTTTTTAACACCGATGTGTACAGAACAATTAAACGACCCGCTTCCCTGCCTGTAATGGAACAGAATATCAAACGGCACGTGTGACATAATTTTCTGCAGAGATCTGAGCATGAACTCTCTGACGGTGCTTCCAACGACTGGACTGAGTTCCCTCAGTCAGCTGAAACTCTCAGGGAACCCGCAGATGAAAAATGTGCTGACTGCGAGAAACTTGCCCAAACTCAGGTGAGGGGAAAATAAAAACGTCTCCGTCCTTGTGTCAAATCGTGTTGTTTAGTCAGTATTTAGGAAAGAATGTTGAAATATAACATTTGAACTTTTTTGGCTTCTAGCAGCATGAAATCTTTTTTTTGTAAATATACAATTTTTCCGTTTAGCTTTTGCTTGTGTGTTATAATTTCACCCTGAATTCTCTGGAACCTTTATATATTCAGCATGTCCCAAAAATATGTTTATATTTGTCTACTGGTACAGTCAGTAATTCTGTAACGTGAAGTAGTGTTATTATTATTATTTTCCAGCTCTACTGCACACAGGCTTCCTACAGGGTCTTAAAAAGTTTTAAAAGCATCAAATTTATTATTTTGGATATAATACCTTAAAAAGACTTGAAAACATCTTGAATTTTGATATCTGGGTCTTAAAATTTGTGCCGTATGTAACTTCATTGTACTATTACAGGTGAGGTTTTAGTGGAAAAAAAATTTTATATGGATGCAGTACACATTTAATACAAATATAAATGAATTAAAAGTATTAAAAGTATTTTACTTTAGCGTTTTTAATAAATAGACTTTTTATCATTCTGTTTGCTGTAGTTCATCATATTCACAATGACCTAACTACTACATGTGAGGTACACATTCACCTGTAGGAACCCTGTGCACAGGCTTCGTTCACGTTCAACGTTCGTTGTTAACAATTCCTCGGACTGTAGAAAACTAAAATTGCAAAGACGAGTTTCTCTCCCCTCGTCTGCGTGCGTTATTTCTCACATGTGACAGCCTGACAAACAGAGGCAAACTCCACCTCCTCCCGCTTTTAATGAGAAACCCAGGCAGATGGCTTTCAGCTGAGTCTGTTTTTCTCCACAATCGTAGACATGCAATGGAAACGTCCAAATATTATCGCGTAAAACGAGAGCGGACAAATATTTGCAGCAGATGCGTTATTTATGCTTTTCCTAATTTGGCCTCAAGACCCTTAACATCTGCAGCGTCGACACTGGAAGCTCAGTCGGCTCGTCTAAATGGCCGCTTGTTTGTTTTGCAGGTCCATCTCTGTCCCGTACGCCTACCAGTGTTGTGCATTTGTCGGATGTGACTCACTGACGAGTTCTTCAGAGGATAACGATGTAAAGAAATCAACAGGTGGGAGTGCTGCAGCCGCAGCCTTTTCCTCAGCACAGTTGGCGCGTTGGCTACATGTTGTTTGTTCATTTGTTATTGATGTAGATTGTTCAGTGTGAAGCTGAAGGCACTGAAACAACGTGACAGTCAAACATGTAGACATTTCTTATTTTTGACACAAATCTTCTTGATATTACATGTATCGTATTATTTTTCATTTATTGTGACCAGAGTATATGTTTCTAATGATCTAAAACTATATGGTAATGAAATGCAATATGGTATCTGTGAAGTTGATGTGTGTTAAGGTGCAACTATCTATTTTGTTACAGTTTCATCAAACAAACCATTATATCATTAGTATAAGAGAGCTCAGTCTTGAATTTCTGCAGTTGTGCATGATAAAATATTGTGGAACTGACTTTTTTTTTTGCCAAAGCTACAATTTTAGATTTTGATCTACTGTTTAACATTCTTGTTTCATATAATTTTCCATCTTAGGTGGGGAGGATGTGGAGAGAATCTCAATGATTATGCATTGCTCTCCTTCACCAGGCAAGTATTCATCAGCTCTTTATATCTGAGTGTTTACTGAGAACAAGGGAGTCAAACGTGCGGCTCGGGGTCAGAACCGAGACCCTAAAGGGTCTGATCCAACCCGCTGGACGACTGCGCTGCAAAAATTAAATTTTAACAAATTAAAGTTTCTTGTTTTTGGTATAATTGTTCCAATATTTAGATTAATTTTCTTTAATAAATATCATATTCCATTGGCAGATAATTTGACTTATTTACATTTTTTTTGTCTTTACTTTGCATTTTTTTTTACTTAAAATAAGTAAAATTATCAATGGAGTAAGATAATTCTATTCTTCATTGGATTAATTGTACTAAATGCATAGTATTCATCATATTGTTAAAATTGCACCTTTTCTTATGCCATCTATCCTGTAAATCCTGTAAATTGAAATTTAATTGTTAATATTTATAATTATATATTTCTTTACATAAAAAGAAGGGTAGAAATTGTAGGAGTGTTCATTTAAACGTTAATTTTTACTGGTCCGGCCCACTTGAGATCAAACACTGTTCCTACAGAGTCTTAAAAAGTCTTAAAAGGGTTAAATTAATGAATATGGAAATGACACCTTAAAAAGTCTTGAATTTTAATATCTAAGAATTGTGCAGTATGTAATTTCTCTATATCACATTCTCCTATCAGAAAAGTCTGTGCTCGGCGTTGGGGACCGTCTGCAAGTTACATGTTTTAGAATAAATGAATTGATGAAAAATGTTCACCAAAAGTAAACAAAATGACTGTTCCCTTCTTTCTAGTACATCATCTTCACAATGCTCTGACTACTACACGTGAAGTTTTAATGAAAAAATATTTTATACGGTAGTAGTGGTCGTTTTAATACCTGAAGATATTCACTAAAAATCAATGAATAGACTTTTTATCAAAGAGGAGTGTGGAGTTAAGGAGACAACTGTGGGATCTCAATTTTGTCTCGTTTTTATTTATTGTTGTTGATTTCCATTGTTTATTTTTCAGTTTTTCATTGTTTGAGAAATGAATGAATACATTTTAAAAAATCCTAGATTTTCTGCTTGAATTTAACTTGAAACAAATTGCTCTGCATTTGACCCATGACACCCTGACTTAGAGCTTTTAATAAGGTGTCATTGTGTTTTTTTTTTTAAACCTCCACACTGTTTCCTTGTTCAGGAGCTTTTAAACCTTGCGAGCACCTCCTGGGCAACTGGATGATCCGTCTGACGGTGTGGTTCATCTGCTTGGTGTCACTGGTCTTCAACAGCCTGGTGCTGGTCGCCACCTTCTCCCCCGCCCACCGAGCCGCGGGCCACTCCCGCCCCCTGACCTCGGGCCTCTCTCCATCGAGGCTCCTGATGGGCCTGCTGGCCCTGGCCAACCTGCTGACGGGCCTGTACGTGGGCGTGCTGACGGTGCTTGACGTTGCCACCTGGGGATCCTTTGCCGAGTTCGGCGTGTGGTGGGAGATGGGGCCCGGCTGCCAGGTCACGGGGGCGCTAGCCGTCTTCTCGTCGGAGTGGGCGGTCCTGCTGCTGTCGCTGGCGGCCGTGGAGCGCAGCGTGGCCGTACGGGAGATCCTTGGGAAGGTGCTGATGTCACCCAGGAGGAGCGGCGGGGGCAGCGGAGGCGGCCGTCGCAGCTGTTGGAGAGGAGATCGGCGCTTCAGCCTGGCCGCGGGGCTCCTGGGGTTGCTGGCCGCCGCCGGGGCCTGCCTGCCTCTCCTCGCCGCCGGTGACCAGTCGGCCTCCCCGCTCTGCCTGCCCTTCGCCGGTGGTGAGAGCCCGGCGCTGAGCGTCACGGTGGTCCTGGTGCTGCTCAATGCGCTCGCCTACCTGTTCACCGCCGCCGTGTACACGCAGCTCTACTGCCACCTGGGCCGGGTGGAGCTGGCCGACCCGGAGCAGACGGGCGCCCTGCGCCACGTCGCCTGGCTCATCTTCACCAACTGCATCTTCTTCTGCCCCGTGGCGGCATTCTCCTTCGCGCCGCTCCTGACCGGCTCCACGGCCGGCGGCCCGGAGATCGCCAAGTCCGTCACGCTCATTTTCTTCCCGCTGCCGGCGTGCCTCAACCCGGTGCTGTACGTGTTCTTCAGCCCAGCCTTCAGGGAGGACTGGCTGAGGCTGTGCGGCGGCGGGGGGCCCACGAGGGAGGCCAAGGCCTGCGCTGATGGTCACGGGGACGACGGCGGTGGCGGAGGATCGGAGCTCACAGACGGAGGCTCCTCCACCCACCTGGGCTTTGACTGCGGGGTGTACTCGCAGCTGTGCGGGGAGGCCGTTGTGTGCGAGCAGTGCGAGGCGGCGCTCCACGCCAGGACCTGCTCCTCCCCTTCGTCCGCCGTGGTCTGCAGACACTTGGTGAAGTCCCACAGCTGCCCCACCCTCCTGGCAGGGGCCGCTGCGTGCCAACGCACCGAGGGCTTCTGGGCAGACAGCGGCACGCCGTCCGCTCAGTCCGAGTACGCCGACGAGGGCGACTCGTTCGTGTCGGACAGCTCGGACCAGGTCCAGGCCTGCGGCAGGGCCTGTTTCTGCCAGAGCAGAGGCCTGCCGCTGGTACACTACTCATACAACATACCTCGAGTCAAAGACTAGGGACGCCTCAGAGCTCCAGTAACGTCTGTGCACAGATCTCCTGTCATGTGAATTCATATCAAACATATCCCCCCACCCCGCTCAAAGACTTTTTCAACCAGCACTTAACATTTTGAATTACTGTGTAAACTGAGATGCAACCAATCATTTAAAGGGAACTCTGTTTTTTGAACTCGGAGACTTGTTTCTGAGTGTACGTTTTACCCAGCGGTCGACTGACCGAGCATCATGTTACACACCGGTGGACAGAAAGGAAGCTGCATAAGGAAAACGTCGCCACCAGTGCCTGCCTCTCGCTTTCGATCAGATGTCATGATGGTGCAAGCCTCAATCTACACGTCAATGGATTTGTGATTATTTTTTCTGTTTTACGTGTACTTATAAGCTTTTTAAATGTAGTTTTTAATTGCCGAATTTAAAGCTTCTTCACACCAACTGTTGATTTTATACCTTGATTTTTTTTTTCTAAATAAATGTAGCAAATGTAATAATCACCCTAGACTTTTCTGTGTGAATGTAACTTTCAGGTGTTGTTCACGTAGCAGAGAGGAATAATGTAACGTCTGCAATAACTTGGACCCTACCTGCCTGTGATTAGTGTGATGATGGTGTAAGTATATGCCAGTCTATAATAAACGCGTCTTTGCTTTAAGTTACCGAGACTAAGAATGTGATAAAAGTAGCAGATATCACTGTTTTAGCAACAACCTACACTTGGTGGTTTTGAGTGGTGGTGTTATTCATTGTTTGAGCAACATTGTCTGGGTGGAGGAGATGATTTCAGGTGGCCTTTGAATGGTGAGTATACAGTAAAACCTGATTATTCACCAGGACAGCAGCACTTCTTATGTTAAAATGTTATTTTTTTTCCCCAAAACCTGGTACACACAAGTTTAGGTCATTTTTTTATAGTCTGAAGAATAAATCCAAATATTTTAAACCTGGGCTTTATTTTCAGATTTCTTGTTTTTTGCCATCATGCTGTTTGATTTGGATCATTTTTAACTGGTGAGCTTCATTCCTAAAAAACACACAAAAATGTCCCATTCAGCAAGTGTCACCTGTTTTTATCTAATGTTCAGATGGATGAGATTTTTTTTTTTTTATTAATCTCCTTCTAGCACTTGAAAGTGGAAAAACTGTAATAAACTGTATCAGGCCTTACACATTGCAACAAGAATTATTTCCAGAACTCTGAATCCTCTTCACACTGGCTAAACCTGTGAGAGGAGTGATAGCTGACATCCACTTCTGCTTGATTTCAACATTATAATTAAATATAATTTGGCTTTTGAGCAACAAGTAAAACACGTGAATACCGTCCAAGTCAAACACGTGAATGTAATCCCACTCTTCCCCTTCTTCCAACCTCCATGTGAACACAGCACACGACTGGCAACCAGCTGAGTCAACAAGAAAGCGAACAGGTTGTGCCAAAAAAGTATGAAATGGGCTATTCTAATCGAAAAGTGGGTGATCCGTACCCGACCGCAGATATGCCAGGACAAGTAGCTGCAGTGTGTACAGATTTTTCTGTACGTATGTGTGTGGTTCTAAAATTTGGATCAGAATCAACAAGCATGACGGCATAAAAATAAGCAAAATAAGGCTGATTTAAGGTTGAAATAACACAAAATTACCTTTTAAACTATATCACTGCTTCCATGGCGACTCAGTTCCAGTATCATTTCTGGTTTTATTGTGTTGGTCATCTGTTTTTTTTTTTTTTTTTGAGTTGTGATTGATTTTAATGTGGATGTCTTTGCGCCTGGAGAGCTGACCTGAATGAGACTGTGTGTGTGTGCGTGTGTGTGTGCGCGCGCGTGTGTGACGAGGGATTGACTGATGTTTAGTGTGCTGGAGCATGACCGTACACATTAACTTGGATACACCCTCGGAGCATGTATCCACAAGTGCACGTCATGTGAGTGCTCAGGAATTTAGGCGATGTAGGGAAGCGTTTTTTTTTTACTCCCACCAATATAATACATTCTAGTGTCCTTATGATGCACCGTTTTAATTTCTAATCTGTGGGTTTATTTTCTTTTCTCGCGTAGGCAACGTCTCGACTGGGTGTGTAATTTTTTTTTGTTGCACCAACCAAAAATGTCCGTTGATTGTTTTTGACATGTCTGATGTCCCATCTGGTGAAAATGTACAAATCTTTCAGTAGTTTGGTTTGCTGTTTTTATTATTTTTGTTTTGTATTTGTATGTAAATTATTTGAAAAGAAAACAAGTAATCAAGAATGGGATGCTAACTAAAGGAAGCTACCTCCTCAGTTGTTGTGGCTACCAACAGTGCTTTGTTTTTCATTACCTTCGTTTGCTTCTTTGGCTTCATGTCGACACGTGGTTGTACATCATCGTTTTAGTTAAGTGCAAATTGTGGGAGGAATCTATGTACTGTATACTGTGATTTATTTTATTATTTTTTTTTAACCAAACTATAAACTATGAATTTTTTTTTATAGATACAAACCTACAGAATAATACAGAGTATAAAAGTATCTCACTTAATTTCAGTTCAAATTAAATCTTTATTTGTAGTTTTTTTTTTTTCTTCTAAGATCTCCCCAAGTTGTTTTATTCTGTTCAAGTAGAAAAATAATTATATAAATTGTGAATGAATAAAATTGAAAGCACATGACCCCTCTGCAGTGACGTTTTTGATGATTAACTATTTTATCTTCTTTTAAACTCAGGCTGGGTAAAGTCTTAGTTGCCTTTTAATATCATGATGATGAAGTGTTGTCTTCCTGGTATTAAAGGCTGAGTTATAGTATATGAACATGCCACAGTCCCAGCTGTTCGCTCATTCTATCCTCATAGAACTGAATGTTATTTATCTAAAATCTCATTGTGTAAATATTTAGTGGAAACAACAAAATAATGCAATATATTAATATCAAGGTATTTGGTCAATCATATTGTGATATGTGAGTTTGTCCATATGAGCCAGCCCTGCTCTATTCGCTTCACTGTGTCTTTTCCAAAGTAAAAATATTCACTCTAATTATATTTATTTTAACATGGGTTTTTAATAACTGCATTGCCTTATGTGGGCATGTCTTCCTCCAATTGATGCAGATGTTCAACTTGAAGTCAGAAAACAATTCGCTATGAGGATGAACCTTTTAACACAGAAGAGGCTGATCTTATAATTCTTACCCAAAAGTGTGATCTGAAATGTTAAAAGACCACAAAACCGTTCATTTTCTGTATTGCAACAACCTTGAGATTCACTAAGAAAAAAAATATTTGAATTCTATTATCAGTAAGGATAACAAAACATCCCAAAAAGTATTTGTGGTTTTTTTTTTTTTTTGTGGCATTGGTGTCATTAAGGCTGCAGCTAATGGGATGGTGATGTCGGTCAGAAATATCTCAGCGAGTGGATGGATTGCTGTTTGGTCTTTTTATCCATTCTTGTGTTGAAATGTTATAACTTTCGGTTTGACTTTCAATCGATCGTTGGGTCAAAATTTAAGTTTATGACCAAATTCCTGCAGACCTAATGACATTTCCATCAACGTTGCTTGTACTTTGTGTTTAGTTCATGATAACTAAGATAGTAAGGATTATCCTTGCTAAACATCAGCATTTCATTTCGGTGCATCGGGAACACTGCATTTTATTTTTTCTATACAGTAAATATTTAGGTTTGTCAAGAAAAATGCAGACTTATTTTTTGAACAGCCTAATATTGATTTTTCTTCATTTTCTGTAAATTAAAAAAATTTACACTTTTTCCTTCACATTTTGATTAAGGATATAAAATGCAGTGTTCCCAATTAAAATATTTATTGTAAGGATTTTGTAATTTTTAGGCGTTTAAACACATTTCTGTAGCATGCTAATGTTAGCGTTTAGCTTCGCCAAATTGCGGCCCCGTAGCGCTGCGAGCCCAGCTGCCCGAGCCTTTATCTTGCTGAGCTATTTCCATTTATTTAGTTTCCCATACGCACGAAACGTTGAAGCCTTGAAACATGAGCCGTAAAAGCCTGTCAACAAGTATAAGACCGTCTTTGATAATGTTTTCACTTTCAGTGAGAGTTCCCTTTCACCTCGGCTCCCTTCTCCTCTTCGGAGTGAGCTGCAACTCGGTGACGAGTGAAAAATAACCTCTGCGATCTCGTAAAGAAACCGACGTGAAATCCGATAAGTCCTGTTTAACTTTGAGCCTTGTCGTATTTGCGAATTTCGGCGAAGCCGCGTGTCAAAACACCTGGTAGAAACGGAGGCGCTGGTGGCCATTCGTCATGTTAATAGAGACCCTCTGACAAGCATAAGGCCCGGTGGATCTCCTGCAGCTGTACGTCAGGGCACAGGAAACGTTTACGTCGAAGGCATCAAAGGGATAAATGTTAGCAGTACGACAGCCCCTAGCCGCTAGACGAGACCCGCCATGTGTTCCGCTTCCCCGACACATGTCCTCTGTGGTGAAAGGACATTCCAGCTATCCCGGACCTCCGCACACACACACACATCCCTCTGGGGTGTGCACATTAGGCGCATGCCTCACACTTTTGGCTTTAGCAAGGCTTTGCTATAATAAAAATAAGCCCTCAACAACTCTCGTCCATTCCGCGGGACTGCTGAGTAGCGGTAGCATGCTTTCAGCATTTTCCGTATACCACGGTTGCCACAGTAATCAAACTGGCGATTTCAGGGACATCGCCCGTGGGTTATTACCGTCGTTCAATCCCACCACTGTTAATAGAACTGAAGGAAACCACTCGGTGTTTGGGGGTTTGGAGCAAATATATTGTATGCACACAAGCAAAAGCAAAGCTAATCAAAATCTCCCTAATAAGTGAATGAGGAACAGGATGACAGATAGTAATTTCATAAATAATGTTCTCTATTAATGAAAAGCAAGCATGAGCTGCAGTGAAGATGACAGGTCGACATGCAGGAGGCAAATCGCTGAAGACAAATCCGTTTCCTCTTCAGTCCGACTTCTTCTTTTCTTCTCTCGCAATTTGAGCTGGGAGCAAAGAACACAAGTCAAGATACGTGTTAGTAAATTAAGTGAAATACATATATGAAATACTATTAAATATCAGTGAGAAGTAACTGCTTGATATGTTCATTCATGACAATTTATACAAATTGTATGTGAAGAATAAGCACATTTACGTTAAAGCTATTCAAATATTGTGCACTTTGTGTAAGATTGATGCGGTTAATGTCTAGATCTGGTCATTTTCTTTTAAGCGTGGATGATTTAATAAATTGTCCTCAAGCTTTAATCACAGGGGTGTGACGAGACGCTCAGCTCACGAGACGAGACCCGAGATTGGGTTCACGAGATCGGAACGAGACGAGATTTTAAGAAAACTAAATTACAAATTATATGAATGCCTGGACAACAGACTTTTATTTAACCGAGTTGTAGTGATGGGAATTGTTGTTCACTTTGAAGAAGTAGTTCAGTTCAGATCGTTCAGTCAAAAAGATCCGTTCATTTCGTTCAGCGCACACGGGGGGGTGCAGAGAGCGTGTGTGTATATGTATGCGTATATGTCAGTCAGTCATCTTCTATACCTGCTTATTCCTCATTAGAGTCACAGGGGTCTGCTGGAGCCAATCCCAGCGCGTTACAGCGAGAGGCAGGGATACACTCCAGATGGTCGCCAGCCAATCGTGGGGCACGCACACCATTCACTCACACATTCACACCTATGGGCAATTTAGAGTCTCCAATTAACCTCAGCATGTTTTTGGACTGTGGGAGGAAGCTGGAGTACCTGGTGAAAACCCACCCAGACACGGGGAGAACATGCAAACTCCACACAGAAAGGTCCCAGACCCAGGACCAAGGAGGTCTTGAACCTGCGACCTTCTTGCTGTGAGGTAACAGCGCTAACCCCTGCACCACCGTGTCGCCCTGCGTATATGTATATCATATAATAAACAAAAATGATTTCTGATACATTGGTTATTTTAATAAGGGTAATACTTATAACAATATTTTTTATTATTAATAATAATATCAGTATTATTGTTTTTAACTAATTTTAGCTAGCTTTTAATGTAAAGTGACTTTGAGTTGTTATTGTTTTTAACCAACCTTTACTGTAAAATGTCAATGTGAGTTTTAAAAAGCTATATAATTAAAAAAAAACAAAAAACGACACATACACCGACAGTACAAGAACGAACCGTACACTGAACGGCTTCCCCTTAAAGTCATTCAGTGGATTCGTTCAGAACTATTTCACGGGAAGCCGTTCACTAAATGGCTCAGACCTACGGGCAAGTGGTTCAGTGAACGGCTCGCAGCCACTTCGAGGAAAGTAGTTCAGTGAACGGCTCGGCGGAGCACCGCGCATGCGCCGCGCCGTACGCCGCGCTGTACAGCATTGTTTGCATACAGTCTCTGCATATTGTCCGTGTCTTACCATTTATCATTTCTGCCGGGAACCCAAAATGCTGCCAAACAAACGATTTAAAAGTGGCGGGGGCGTCGTCAATAGTAATACCCGTGTTTTCCGTCATTCTGGCTGCTGGGTGGATAAATCTCGCGAGACAGAATTTTAACGCGACGAGCAATCTCGTCAAATCACATCTCGCGCGATCTCGTCACACCCCTATTAATCACAGGGGCAGGTGAGGTTGGGTCTTACCCAAGGAACACACGTTGGATTTAAGCATGGCGGAAAAAAACATTGTGAGTAAGAGGTGGGAGTTCAAAGAGGGACGGAGACACCCACTTACAGTAAATGGATTATGCCTTTATGAGTAATCAATAGTAATTAATCTATTTCTAATCCAGAGGATGTATTTAAAACCTCTGAAAAACATTCCTAAAATATATTTCAACATACATATTTATACACTACCGTTTAAAAGTTTGGCGTCACCCAGACAATTTTGTGTTTTCCATGAAATGTCACACTTTTATTTACCACCATGAGTTGTAAAATGAATAGAAAATATAGTCAAGACAAGCTTAGAAATAATCTTTTTTTCTCCTTTAAACTCAAAGGAAGATCAGTTTTACATTTTGCAGCTTCTCTAACCAGCTAACCAGTTTTCAGCTGTGCTAACATGATTACACAAGGGTTTTCTAATCATCCATTAGCCTCCTAATGCAATGAGCAAACACATTGTACCATTAGAACACTGGAGTGATAGTTGCTGGAAATGGACCTTTATACACCTATGTAGATATTGCACCAAAAAAACAGACATTTGCAGCTAGAATAGTCATTTACCACATGTATAAAATGTATTTCTGATTAGTTTAAAGTTATCTTCATTGAAGTAATCCCTAAACTTTGAAATGGTAGTGTGTGTACATATAAATATATATATATATATATATTTCTTTTTTTTAAATGTGCTTTTATATTTGTATTTTCAACTTAATATCTTCCAAAAGGAGATGCCAGATAAAGCCTGTAGAAGCTAAGTGTGATATGGGCATGTCAGATACTTACGGCGAACCTCCAGCTTACACTCCACGATGTCCTCTCCACTGGCGTTGACTGCTTTGCACATATACACTCCCCCGTCGAACGCACAGGGTTTACGTATCTCCAGCGTCAGAACGCCCTGCTTACTGAGCATCCGGTACTTGGCTTCATTGGAGATGTCCATCTTGTTTTTGTACCAGGTCACTTTGGGCTAAGGAGGGAGGATAAAGTGTTACGTCAGGTGGCGTTTTCTACAATCAGCGAAACCTTTACTATTGCACAATGTGATAATCGTCCATTAGTAATATCCATAATCTCTGGATTTATCTGCTGGATACGGTTTCACTGACAATAGGGTGTTTATGACTTGTTACTAATCCCCGATTGTTAGTTTTAACAAAGAGGTAGGAATGTGGGTGTGTGTACAGGTTTGTTTGTGGGCCAGATATTCCTCACGTTGTGGGGACTCAAACATGTGTACACTTTTACATGTGGGGACTCGCTCCCTCTTTTGGGGAAAAAAAAGCAAGTGCCCAAAAGGGAAATCATTACTTTTAGGGTGAAATCTTTCTTTAGGGTTGGGTAGGTTGCTATGAAATGAATGTACATCAATGTAAATGTAAGTTAGGGTATTTTTCTTTCATAGCTTTCTTCTTTGTTGTTGTATTCCATTCTAGTTAATCTGTATATTTAAATTATACAAATGTTAAAAATGAAGTTAATTCTTCAAATGTATGGTTAGAAAAACACAGAATGTGGAAAGATTTTTGTCAATCTGATATGTGCAACTTTCATTTTTCACCCTTAAAGCAACACCAATGAGAAAACAGGTTTTTATCATAATAGCTACTGAGCTGATAAAGTCAGTGCAGCTTGGTGTTGTTTTGTTCCAAATCAAATATTTCATTACACAAGCTATGGTAGCTATTATAAGTGCGATCAGTCTGCAGAGGGTATTTAAGAGTTTTTGGATGTAAAAACTCCACTGACCTTTGGTATGCCGCTGACTGAGCAGCTGAGTGTCGCGTTGTATCCGGCTATGACGGAACGGTTCACCAACGGATGTGTGAACTTGGGAGCCTGGGAGAAGTCGGGATCCTTGTAGGACGGCGGCTTGTACGAGATCCCTGTGGAGGGAGATAATACTCGGGTTTGTGTTTTTGCGGCTATCGTTTCTGTACATTTTCTTCCGTTTTTATAGTATTTCATTATATTAATAGTGAAGACTTATATTTAACATGTGACGTTCAATCTAAAGAACATTCAATACTGCTTTGTCCTCGTTGTGAACGTGCAAGCCCACCTGTTTTCTGGATGTAAGCGCTGTCTTTTGTGGTGCAGGGCTCTGTGCTGAGGCCCACCAGGTTGATGGCGAAGGCACGGAATATGTACTCGTTACCCATGATGAGGTCAGACGCAACGCAATTGGTCCGTCGGAACTGCTCATAGACTGTGAACCACTCCTTGATAGGAATCACAAAAAATAAATCAGTAATCCCAATTAATATACAGTATATACGCTACCGTTCAAAAGTTTGGGGTCACCCAGTCAATTTTGTACCACCATGAATTGTAAAATGAATAGAAAATATTGTCAAGACATTAACTATAGGCTGTGCTAACATGATTGCAGAAGGTTTTTCTATTATATTACTATCATCCATTATTTTTCTGATGCAATGAGCAAACACATTGTAGCATTAGAACACTGGAGTGATAGTTGCTGGAAATGGTCCTCTAAACACCTATGTAGATATTGCACCAAAAAACAGACATTTGCAGCCATTATAGTTATTTACCACATTAGCAATGTATAGAGTGTATTCCTGATTAGTTTAAAGATATCTTCATTGAAAAAAACTGTGTTTTTCTTTTAAAAATAAGGAAATTCCTAAGTGACCTCAAACCTTTGAAAGGTCGTGTATTTCTAATATGTGTCTCAAATTACACCCCTGGTGTTAAACAGAAAATATGAATGTCATCTAAACATTTTCAGCTATATTGTGTCTATATGGATTTGGGGTAGTTGTAGTAAAGGGTTAAAAATAAAGCCCTTATGGCATTTTTTTAATCCTTGTACCTTAAATCTTAAAGTAGACACTTCAGAGATTCAGAAAAATCCCAAAATATGTTCATTCAGTGTAGAGGATTGTAGAATAGGGGAATATATACATGTGATTTTCAGCCTTTTTTGTTATTTTTGACCCAATATCAAGCTGAGACTTCTTAGAAACTTAAGAACTTAATACTTGATTGCTATTGTTGTTAAGCTAAAGAGCTATGCCAGTTTCTTTTTAGTTTTTTCAGTTTGGGATTTTAGGATAGGTATAGTAAAGGGTTAAAAATAAACCCTATGGGGTATTTTTTTTTAACCTGTTACCTTTCAGAATCTTAAAATAGACACTTTAAAGATTAAGAAAAAAATGGGGGGGGGGGGGGGGGGGGATCCACACCAAAATAGCTAAATTCATCTCACTCTTCACCAACTGAAACTGTAAGAAAATTAACGAGTAAGTGAGCTGAGCTTTAACTTAAACTTTGACTATATCTATAAAAATACACAACCAGGCTTAAAGTCTGTAGTTTGCAGTGAGGTGTGCAGCATCTTGAGTGCTCCTATTCTAATCTGTGTGTGTTTAGCCAGTTCATATCATAAAGGCTTAAAACTATTATCAATTTACTCTGACTCTGAATAGAATCCGTTGTTTGTTCAGTCAGGGGAATCATTTAGCAAATCAAACGTGACAGATCTCATTTAACAGTTGTGACTCAGAGATCACTGACACTGCACTTTTATGCAGAACACCATTTTAAGTGGTTGTGAAATTACTGACAGAATTTAAATTCAGAACTTTTCCTTAAAAAAAAAAGTTATAATTGTCATGGAAAAGCTATGTATATAATATTCCTCTATCTGATCTTTAACATAGATATTGTCTTTGGCATCGTGATAATGAATACCCCCCAGCCTTTCTATAAAAGACAGTTTATATGAACTAGATTTGATCTAATAGAGTGAAACATGAGCCGTCAGCCGAGCTGGGCAGGAGAACAATGACCCTGCGTCACTATGCAGACAGTCCACACCAGGTCAAGGCTGGGAGGATAAGATTAGGACATTCCTGGCCGCCTCAGTTGCTGGCAGCTCAAGGTGGTGGATGGTGCGGATGGTGGCGGCCAGAGCTCCTGCCAACGGGCCCATAATGCACCTCTCCCGACCCACAGAGGAGACTGTGTGCTCAGCGGCGGCTGGCTACATTATATGTGTCACAGGGGAGGTTAAAATATCCCCTCGGTGTCTCCATGCAGCATTCAGCCTCCCTCATGTACAGACAGACACGCTCATTCATGTCCATAGGTTTACACATGCGGTGGAGGGCCAGTTCAAGGTTGTCCGAGGTAAAACTGAAGGCCCGCGAGGGATCGGTTTCAGTGAACATGGCAACCGTGAGCTGTTATGACAAAGGGGGGTTTCACACCTCACATGTCAGGTTTTAGGCTGTTGGATTGGTTTGGTTTGGCCAGGGTCACTGCTGTCAATCTGTCTGTCAACCTATCCAGCTGTTGTTGACCAAACAACCCTGACTAGAGCACTTGAAAACAGTCAAACTCTAGTTCAGTCTGTGACTGTGGTGTGAAAGCAAAGTGGGCCACAGGATCATAAATTAAAAAGCTAAACCATCATAAATCCATCTGTTGATCATGGGAACGGTTCAGAAATTGGTGTCATAAGCACGCTGAATAATCAATCTGTATACAGGTACAAGATGCCTCTTTCTCATCCTGTTCCTCATTATTCATGACGTATAAGATTGAGTTCCAGTCTTTATTAATAACGCTCATAACCAATTATCTTTGCGAGCGCCAGGCAGCTGCCAGAGACAGAGAATACAGACATTGATTTTATGTTAATTTATTTTTGTTCAGCACTTTGAGTTGCACTCCGTGCACGAGTGGCACTTTATAAATAAAGGTTGATTGATTGATGAATGAGTTACAGTCTAAATGACTTCAGGTGTACACCTCTTGGTTTGTTTGTAATAAAAGCAAACTGAGTTAAACTAAAAAGCAATAACGCATGATTTGTTCCCCTCGGTCTGTACTAAATAAAACAAACTGTAGGTGAAAGTAACTATAGAGTGCTAGATGTAATATGAAGAGAAATTCTTTGAGAGTTTCTTTAGGATAATTGATGTAAAATGATTTTAATTTGGATAATAATTGACACCAGAGGCTGTTGATGTAAGCTGTGTGTTACCATCGTCTTCTTGTCGGCTTTCTGAATGTTGTAACCGACGATTTCACAGTTGCCGTCGTCCTTTGGCGGCTTCCACTCTAGAGCCACATTGAAGCCCCAGATGTCGTTGATCTTCAGGTTTTGAGGGGGCCCCGGGAGATCTGCGCAAGAGAAAAATGGCTATTGAAAAAAAAAAACTATTGTATGTTTGTCTTATCCAAAAGATTGTATTTACTCTTACCAACAACCTGCACTGTCACACTTGCTGTGTCTTCCACATTCTCGATCTGCACCTGGAGGTCATACTTCCCAGAGTGAATTCTCTCTGTCTTGCGGATGAAGAGGATTGTATCTACCTCGCTGTTCCTCACGCTGGCAAATTTCGGGTCAAGAGGCTGCCCATCTTTAGTCCATGTAACCTTAGGCCTGGGCTTACCCTGCAGCACAAGAAAAGAAAATGTAAAAAAAAATTAGTCAGTTTTTATTTATTAATTTTAAATCAACCATTTAGTAGTAGCAATTACACGCTTTCATTTGGATTTTCAGCCATGAACTAGGTTATTCATACTCGGGACACTTTGAAGTAAAAACTCTCGACAACAATCTGGTAGTTTGCTAAATTAAACTATTTGTTGATGTTGTGCTCAACCAAAAGAGACAGGATGCTGAGATGGTTGAAGTCAAAAAGTACAAAAAAAGTGGTTTGTTCACCCAAAATAATTAGGTTGTTTCTTTTTGTTTAATTTCCTACCAATCTCCTCTGTAGGGTTTCTAAAACCTTAAACCCATTTAGAAATAGCTCCTGTAATGATGTCACAACAGGAGTGGAAGTTATTATCATGATCCTTGTACTTGACTTTTGTTTCTCAGATCCTCCCTGTCCAGGGGTGTGACATCACTAGGCCAATCACAACAGAGTGGGAATTTTGGTAGAGAGGGGAGTCTATTTTATTTCATGAATAGATCATGAAAATTTAAATATTAAGCTGTAAAATGGGCAGAATAGAATATAAATTGTCCAATACAGAATATACACAACAGGGTAAAAAATGCAGATGTTTCCTTCAGTGTGCAACAGATTTCCAGTTTCCTGATTTTGAACTCTAAACCTTTTACAATGACCATGAACTGACCAACAGGTGTAACGTGTGCTAACCACAACAAGGATGCTTCCCAATATTAAATTTCCATTCATTTAATAAGGACAAATGAAAATCATCATTTCTGATGATTTGTGGATTCCGACTAGTTCATACTGCACCTGGAATGGAATCACAAGGTTCACGGTGTCTCCAACTTTTTTGATCAGAGTCTGGCGGACGTTTCTGGGAAGCCAAATTTTAGGGCGTTCTGTGCAAGAAAAAACAAAACACAAAACATAAAGATATGAACATGAAGCTGACTAATTGGCTTTATGAAGAAATTGATAATCATGTATCAAAAGTCATCAAAAGGAGTAAATCCACAAAAACTCACGCATTATCTCTCTGATGGTGACGGGCTGAGCTAAAGTGGCGGGAGCGCTGGGTCCTGCCATGTTGTAGGCCCGTACACGGAACTGCAGCTTGTCTCCGGTGGTGAGGTCTCTGATGATCAGTGATGTCCTGTCTGTCAGACCCTGGATGGCTGGGATCCACTCATCAGCTGTGGCCATATTGAAATGACATGATCCATTTGATTTGCAAATATTTCAATGGAACTAAAATAGAAGTTGATCTGAGGCCGTAGTTAATCACTTGAGACATTAAACAGACTAAAGCTGTAGTGTGGGGCGTCATAAATCAACATAAACGTAAATATAAACCAATATCTGTAACATCCATTTGCCAAATGAGTTCCAAAAATCTCACCTGCAGGTAATGTCTCAGTATACCAAGGTTTTACTTTTTGTGTAACTTGGATTGTAAATAAAACTAGTGCTGCAAGCAGCAATGAAGGGCCCTCGCGGGTGCACCGCGGGGTATGGGCGGTCGGGGTATGGGCGAGTCGGGGTATGGGCGAGTCAGAGCATGTGTGTTTGCTTTGTGTCGGGGGCGATCATTGATTTTGAGGCAATATGTTGAAACTATCTCAAGTCCCTGTCTGAGGGAGAGGCAGCGTAATTCGCTGTCTGCCAACGCTAACACCCATTACTGAATTGTCACCGTTTGTAAACTTTCTCATAACAAAGTTCTTGAGATGTTAGAGACATGATTTGAAGCGGTTGCGGGTTATTCTCTAGGAGAAATTCATTAAAGCGTGACAACAGTGACTTCCTGCTGCCAGCAGGGGGCGGTCTGACGTGGCGTGTATATAAACACGTACACGTGTTCAGAGCATGACCAGCATCATACACCATCAATTTCATGCAGTTAGGATGTTCCTTTCCTGGAGAAATCACAACTTCCTTTTTCATGGCGAAACATCAGGATTTGAGGCCTCACCGAGGCCACGCCCTAACCTTTAGAGCCACCATTTCAATGTTTTTTCATCATTGACGTCTTTAGATGCCACAGCCAAAATTTGAAGTCACTGCTGATAAATCCCTAGGACTAGTTCGTCAAAGTATGATGCCTGCAAACGGCGATATCACTGACGTTCAATTCAAGATGGCTGACTTCATGTCGGACTTAGGATATGGATCCAAGAGGCTTTTTTGTCCGTCCTGAAGTACTCCATGTGTCTGCCGAATTTTGTAAGTCTAGGTTAAAGATAAAGCATGGGGCTTTACATTTTAAAGTTATTTCCTGCTACCAATAGGGGGCGCTATGAGTGTGAGTGAATATGAGTGTATAAATATGTTCAGGGCGTAACCCTTATGAAGCATCAGAGATTTGGTGCAGATAGAATATAGCATGTGGAAGTTATGATGAGTTGATGTCACATGGCGAGGGATGGAAACTCGCCGCCTCGCCGAGGCCACGCCCTCCAATGAAAACTCATGGTATTAAAGACATTTCATCACAAAGGTCTTGACATGCCAGAAACACAATTTGAAGTGGTTATCCATAATTCCCTCTGAGAAATTCATTAAAGCGTGACGACAGTGACTTCCTGCTGCCAGCAGGGGGCGGTTGGACATGGCGTGAATATAAACATATACACGTGTTCAGGGCGGGACCAGCATCATACACCATCAATTTCATGCAGTTAGGATGTTCCTTTCATGGAGAAAACACAACTTCCTTTTTCATGGCGAAACATCAGAATTTGAGGGCTCGCCGAGGCCACGCCCTCCCATGAAAACTCACCATTTTGACGAGTTTTCATGATCAAGCCTTTTAGATGCTACAACCAAAATTTTACGCCGCTGCAGGCTATAGTGTCTGACTAGTAGGTGAATTTATGTTGCCTGCAAACGGCGTCTTCGGCGATGTTTGATTCAAAATGGCCGACTTCCTGTTTGACTTTCACCATGACGTCAAGAGGATTTTTTGTGCGCCTTGGCATGATAAACGCGTGTGCCGAGTTTCGTGAAGATACGATAAACTAACCCCTATGGGGGGGGTGTTTTGAAAGTGACAAGGGGGCGCTACTGAGCCATTTTGCCCCGCCCATTTTCAAAACCTACGAAATACGTAATTTTTCGCCGGGTCTGATGCGTCCAGAAAAAATGGGGACTTTTTAAGTATGTTCAGGCCTCCAAAAGGGCAATCAAAGACGCGGAAGAAAAAGAAAAAAAAGAATAATAATAAGAATAATAATAATAATAATCTTTTGGAGAACAATAGGGCCTCGCGGTACCGCGACTGCTATGCAGTCGCCGCTCGGGCCCTAATAATAATAATAATAAATAATAATAATAATAATAAGAATAATAATAATCTTTTGGAGAACAATAGGGCCTCGCGGTACCGCGACTGCTATGCAGTCGCCGCTCGGGCCCTAATAATAATAAGAATAATAATAATCTTTTGGAGAACAATAGGGCCTCGCGTACCGCGACTGCTATGCAGTCGCCGCTCGGGCCCTAACTAGTGCTGCAAGCAGCAATGAAGGGCCCTCGCGGGTGCACCGCGGGGTATGGGCGGTCGGGGTATGGGCGAGTCGGGGTATGGGCGAGTCAGAGCATGTGTGTTTGCTTTGTGTCGGGGGCGATCATTGATTTTGAGGCAATATGTTGAAACTATCTCAAGTCCCTGTCTGAGGGAGAGGCAGCGTAATTCGCTGTCTGCCAACGCTAACACCCATTACTGAATTGTCACCGTTTGTAAACTTTCTCATAACAAAGTTCTTGAGATGTTAGAGACATGATTTGAAGCGGTTGCGGGTTATTCTCTAGGAGAAATTCATTAAAGCGTGACAACAGTGACTTCCTGCTGCCAGCAGGGGGCGGTCTGACGTGGCGTGTATATAAACACGTACACGTGTTCAGAGCATGACCAGCATCATACACCATCAATTTCATGCAGTTAGGATGTTCCTTTCCTGGAGAAATCACAACTTCCTTTTTCATGGCGAAACATCAGGATTTGAGGCCTCACCGAGGCCACGCCCTAACCTTTAGAGCCACCATTTCAATGTTTTTTCATCATTGACGTCTTTAGATGCCACAGCCAAAATTTGAAGTCACTGCTGATAAATCCCTAGGACTAGTTCGTCAAAGTATGATGCCTGCAAACGGCGATATCACTGACGTTCAATTCAAGATGGCTGACTTCATGTCGGACTTAGGATATGGATCCAAGAGGCTTTTTTGTCCGTCCTGAAGTACTCCATGTGTCTGCCGAATTTTGTAAGTCTAGGTTAAAGATAAAGCATGGGGCTTTACATTTTAAAGTTATTTCCTGCTACCAATAGGGGGCGCTATGAGTGTGAGTGAATATGAGTGTATAAATATGTTCAGGGCGTAACCCTTATGAAGCATCAGAGATTTGGTGCAGATAGAATATAGCATGTGGAAGTTATGATGAGTTGATGTCACATGGCGAGGGATGGAAACTCGCCGCCTCGCCGAGGCCACGCCCTCCAATGAAAACTCATGGTATTAAAGACATTTCATCACAAAGGTCTTGACATGCCAGAAACACAATTTGAAGTGGTTATCCATAATTCCCTCTGAGAAATTCATTAAAGCGTGACGACAGTGACTTCCTGCTGCCAGCAGGGGGCGGTTGGACATGGCGTGAATATAAACATATACACGTGTTCAGGGCGGGACCAGCATCATACACCATCAATTTCATGCAGTTAGGATGTTCCTTTCATGGAGAAAACACAACTTCCTTTTTCATGGCGAAACATCAGAATTTGAGGGCTCGCCGAGGCCACGCCCTCCCATGAAAACTCACCATTTTGACGAGTTTTCATGATCAAGCCTTTTAGATGCTACAACCAAAATTTTACGCCGCTGCAGGCTATAGTGTCTGACTAGTAGGTGAATTTATGTTGCCTGCAAACGGCGTCTTCGGCGATGTTTGATTCAAAATGGCCGACTTCCTGTTTGACTTTCACCATGACGTCAAGAGGATTTTTTGTGCGCCTTGGCATGATAAACGCGTGTGCCGAGTTTCGTGAAGATACGATAAACTAACCCCTATGGGGGGGGTGTTTTGAAAGTGACAAGGGGGCGCTACTGAGCCATTTTGCCCCGCCCATTTTCAAAACCTACGAAATACGTAATTTTTCGCCGGGTCTGATGCGTCCAGAAAAAATGGGGACTTTTTAAGTATGTTCAGGCCTCCAAAAGGGCAATCAAAGACGCGGAAGAAAAAGAAAAAAAAGAATAATAATAAGAATAATAATAATAATAATCTTTTGGAGAACAATAGGGCCTCGCGGTACCGCGACTGCTATGCAGTCGCCGCTCGGGCCCTAATAACATAAATTTACATCTCTTCTAGAGTTCTATAGTCCAGAGCTGGTGAAACAGGTCATTTCCTGGGGGCCACCAATGTTCAAAACAAAGCAGCAAAAAAAAAAATAGTGTCACCACCAGCAGATGGAGACACAACTCTTGCACTGCAGCTTTAATGGGATCATACAATCACCAACTTTCTTTGAAAAGTTTCATCTTAAATATCAAGTTGAAAGAAACATGAAAAAACATGACATTTTATGACTTCTTGCTCTTATTGAACAACCTCTGTAATACTTGGTATTAACTTGGTATCCAAAGGAGCACAGAGCTTGAACCTTTGGATTTTTTTTTTTTAGAATTTATATATTCGAAGTAACACCTTTTTATGTGGGTGCATATTTAGATAGAACAGCTGCTGTGCTTCACTATTATTAACTGATTGCTGTATATAAATGAACATAATATATTCTATTATGCCTTGTGTATGGAATGTACACTCACGAATGCATTGTGTACATAGTCTATGTAGGTGTGTAGTGTTTGTTTGACACATGTGTCCTTCATGTTCATTGTATTTGAATACATGTGACAGTAAACTTGAACTTGAACTTGAACTATTAAAAAACGTCCTCATGAAAAGCATGCAGGGGTTGGCTGCAGCACTTACTGCCCTCCTTGCAGTACTCGACCCCATAACCCTCGAGCTCGGCTGAGCCGATCCTCTCTGGCGTCCGCCACTTCAGCGAGATGGAAGTGTCGCTGATGTCGTCCACGCAGAGTCCAATGGGTTCGCTTGTAGGAGCTGAGAGGGAGGAAAATGGCAGATTAATGGGTTTTGGTAGTTAGTTAATCCCATTACGAATGAAAGAGTGAGAAAGTGGATGAACATGATCAGGACTTTGCAAGTTATGTGTTTGTAACTTTGTAAGAAAGTATTATCCATTCAACTTGACTTTTGCTATCATCTCTTTTACTGCAGTAGCAGCTGTTTATAAACCACAATAATATATTGTTAGCCTCAATAGCATCATCATAAGAGCTATGTAAAGGTATGCTATGGCCTACTTCTATTGAAGGACCCATTCGATATACAATATTTAATGGACACTCTTAATTAATGACGTTGCCTTTGAAATTACACTGAATTACTTGAAATCAAACATTGGGTCTTTGATGATGTCTGCAAAAGGTCCGAAATGAAATCAATGGCAAATTACAGGTGAAGGTGCATTTCACACACATCCTTCTGATTACTAATAACAGCAGCATGGCCACATATAGTCTGAGTTACGAATCAGATCATAAAATCTTGGCATGTGTGCGAGCTCCAATTAAATCAGGTATTGGTATTGCAGTCGTAAAAGTAAAATATGTTTACCACACATGAATAGCCTCAGACATTATTATTATGGTGCTGGGGTCATTACAGTGTCTCTGTGCTCCAATAACATCATTGTATTGTTGCTTGTAGTTGTGAGAGTAATTTTGACTTTTGGTCACAGTTTTACTTAAATTTTAACTTATTTTATAGATTAGTTAAAATGCTAAATTCTTGTTGCAAATCAAATTACACCACTATTCAAATTTGGGGTCACTTTTTCAATTTCTTTTTAATTTTTTTTTTTTTAAGAAAAACAGTTTTTTTCAATGTAGATAACTTTAAACTAATCAGAAATACACTCTATACATTACTAATGTGGTAAATGACTATTCTAGCTGCAAATGCCTAGTTTTTGGTGTAATATCTACATAGGTGTATAGAGGCCCATTTCCAGCAACTATCACTCCACTGCACTGAAAAAATGGAAGATGGAGGGTTGTTCAATTTACAAATATGCTACTCGTATACATTTCATAATTGATTCATATTTCTCTTCGATACATGATTAAATCTTGTAAAACCATTTAAATCTTGAGGGATTTAAAATCTGCATGTCTCAGTCATGTAAAGAGGAAAGAAAATAGTTATGTTTCATCAGCCAGAAATGGGAAATCCCGCCTCCTGTAGGCGGGGTCAAGGACAGAAAAACTGTTGAAGTGGACTTTTCAGCGCCGCCATCTTTTCCCTCCTTGCGGATGATTGACTGTGAATTTGGACAGCTTTCCACACGGTAAAGGTAATTAAAATCTATCAAATATCTATCAGCGTTAGAGGTAGAGTGTTTACATGCATTGTTTATGCAAAGTTTAGGTTTTTATTTGCAGGTAATATCAAGCAAAACCGAGGCAATCTTAATGCTAACGTTTTCTACCATTCGATGGCTATGCTAATGATAGCCCTTAAATATCTTCATATGTGTTTTTGTCTAACGTAATGTGTTTGGACATGAAAATTCACAGAACATAGGTCCACTCATATTTTCTAAACTGCAATTAAAGTATAGTGGGTTAAAACGTCGCCGCTCGCACCCACGAACTGGAAAATAGGCCCCTACACACAGAACGCGGCACGCGCAGGCGGCAAACCCATTCATTGTGTATGTGTTACCGCCGCGCAAACGCGGCTCCGCAGTGCACGGAGCAGGGCGGCGCGCAAAGGGGACGCCTGCTGCGGTTTGCGCGGCGGCTACCGCGCTTCCCTGTGTGTAGGGGCCTATACACCATTTAGTTAGCTAACTAACAGCCGCCGCCGAAACTCGCCTGGGTGCGCTAATGAAATGCAGCGTCTCCCCGTTGGGCGGAGTTCGTCGCTAACACGAAAGCCAGCTCAACATGCGCTACTAGTGAGTACCAGCGTCTCCCCGTCGGGCGGAGTTTGTCGCTAACAGGAAAGCTGGAGCGCGTCTCTTTGGTTGCAGTAAGATAATACAGTGAAAATAGACATAAAACTACAACAACAGCAGTAGGACAAGGGGGGTTAAGGAGGGAGACAAACAATGACAACGAATGACAATATGTGTGTGCGTGCGCGCGCGTGCAGTCAGGACTCCTGACTCGGGTTTGTAATGTTGGAATGAGCCTGGTGGTGACAGCGATGGCAGATCCCATATGGTAGCATATTGATGATACTGATGATTGAAAATGAGTAAATAATAAAAACAGAAGCAAATACACAACCTCCCAAGGTCGTTCCCTGTGTTTTTTTTTTCAATTTTACTTTGAAAACAACATTTCATTTTGTTACTGTACAGGTATCTGGTGTTGGGCATTTGCTCTGAGTGCTGTTTCAAAGGCTCTGCAGTAGTGGTGAGTATTTTTATTCAAATGCTATTGTTGGTTTACTTGATGTTTGATCAAGAAGGAATGAATTCCTCAGCATGATGATGATGTTAATTTCAAAAATATTGTGAGCTAAAATAATTGCAGTAAGTCCTACTTTCTTTTAGGTTCTAATGTTCATTAAATAAATGCTTTAAATACATTTTTAAACAGTCATGTTGGTTTAACAAATGATAATGTATATAATGTTAATGAATGCCTTTCCAAATTGCTGCCATATAGCATGTTGATGTCTGTAATCATTCTCGTTGTCAGATAAATGCTGAATTCAAGTGCATCACCACAATGCCCCTGCAGTCCAGATTTCTCTCGCAGTTGGATGTGCACCCCGAGAAACTGATCAAGCTGTTTAAAAACAGAGGAGGACAAATAGGCAGATGCCCAGAGAACATCATGGCACCCATGGCTGAAGTAAGTATACTTTCAGGGGGGAATAAAACTTTGTTGATGTTACATTTGATTGAAGGAAAAGGAGCTCTAACAAAACTTGTTCTACTTATCCCCCTTGACTAGGATGGTGATGTTGATTTGGGCCGGGAATGCGTCATCAAGGCACTCTGCGTGTACCTCAGTGAGGACCCAGAAAATCTTGTGAGAGAGTATGTGGTGAGTATGATTGCTGAGGTTCAGTGTGTCTGGATTTTATCTTTCATATTTTGTATAAGCTCCAAAACCTCTACTTATTGAAATTCCATTAGTAGCCAACTAGTTGGACATCAATATGGTAGTGATCTTATTAATATCATAAGGGTGATATCAAAATGGGTTGGCGTGCGAATAACCAATTTTAGACTTAAAAGGCAACTAGATTAGAATTATTTATTTACGATTGAAAAGTACACTGTGGTAGAGCTGTAACAATTGTTACGTCATTAGAATTAATTGTTTCAGACATTTTTACAAGTAAAAATACCAAATGTTGGCTATTTTCAGCTTTTCAAATGAAGAAGGATGACTTCCTTTGTCATATATGATGATTATTTGAATATCTTTGAGTTTTGGACTGTTGGTCGTATAAAACAAGCAATTTGGTTACTTGGGAAATTATAATAGCCATCTATGTTCTGACATTTTATAGGTCATACTGTTAACCGAAAAAATAATCATCAGATTAAGCATTAATGGAAAGTGATTCATTTTCAGCCATACATTATGATATGCCATTTAAAAGACATACAACATATCAATATTCAAATTCATAAACATTCAATGACAGAAATCTTATACAAAATATAAAAAACATTTTGCAGGTTGGAAATTGTTTTTAATGCCATTCAGCTTTCAAACATGTTTCTTCCCAATGTTGCTATTTTTAGGAAAAATCATTAAGCAATTTATGTTTGAGTAGCAGACACTAAAAATATCAGGTCAGAGATTTTTCATCATAACCTGCTTATATCTCACTATATAACTCTTCACTTATCTGTATTTTAAAAACTATGCTGAAATATTAGCATGTGAAAAACTACAACCTGTGTTTTTTAGAAATATTGTATTGATAGTGGTCCAAAATTATGTGGACATGCATAGGTTTTAGTCACATTAAAATTTTCTTGGAGGACACTCGGCACCCCTCACCCCACCACCACAGCGCCTAAGCCCTCCAGAAAACTAGAGAAAACAAACCTAACCTGTGGTAACAGTCATCTGAGAGTTTTTGTTGAGCTACTCCTGGTACTTGTTGGCTTTATCTTGACCTTTGAACTGTCTCTTATTTTAGATTGCTCGCCTCAGAACCTATCCTTTTTTTTATTCTACAACTTCACATTTCTCACCATATCTGATGAAATTACTCAATGCAGATATTCAGTATTCCTTATACACATACGACATGTAGTGTTTGTGTAATCTCACTTTGTTTCATTTTGTGAATATACATTCTGCAGGCAGCAGATGAAGCCCTCATCCAAGGTTCCATTGAGGAGACCACAGTTGGAATATACATCGTCAAACGAAGAGATGCCAGTGATAAACCAGACGACATCGGGATTGTCCTCGAGGGCCGAGGGCAGATTGTGTTGCAGGAGTTGGATAATGTTGCATTAGCTGCTGCCATGTTGTTTGGCCTAATGTATGCTTTGAACCTAAACTACCCTCCTGAACTCAAGTACACTTTCAAAGTGCTTCAGAAGGTGGTCATGAAGCTGGAAGGCAACACACTCTCCAAGAAAGCCCAAGTCCTTAAAAACAGACTTTATCAGTGAACTGTCGTGTTTTGGAGTGAATCACTGAATAGAGGGTAGCTTGATGCTCCTGACTCTGGTGAAATTCCTCTTCCCTCTGTTTCATCAGTGATGTTCAGCATTTGTTCAAAAGGCTATCCAACTTCATTCCTTGTCAGACTGTATGCATTTGTTCACCTCTACCTCTTCTACTTTGACTTTTTGGGGGGCGGGGTTTGTGAATATGTTTAACCCTTGCATCCAAGTGCCTTCTTAGATATAGTTCTTTTTTTTTTATGGAAATGAAACTGATTTTCTGCCCTTGTAAGGTTTAGGGTGTGATTTTCTTTATTGCGAATACATAAGACTGGAAGCAAACCATTATTATTTACAGAGCACTTGCACAGATTATGGAGCATTAACACATTTTCAACACTGCACTTTATTTTATCTTTTGATTTTTTCCAACAACTAAACATGTTCTTTTCAGATAATATCTGTAGTTCATCTATGTCATACTTATTTTAAGAGACATTTATAAAAGCATTTGCTCTCCAGTGATATGATAGGAAGTGCATAAGAACTATTTGCACTACATGACTCTTGATTTAACCTGTTGATTTCATTTTTTTGTCATTAAAAACAGATGTTTTAAGGACCTGGAGTGTTACATTATGTTCCAGCAGTTATGGATGTTTATTATGCACTGTCTTGATAACATATCTTAAAGTGTATCTTTATGTGGTAATCTTAATGTTTAGTTTAAAAATGAAAAAAAAGTCTGGTAATTTTATATTAACATTAAAGCGGTACAACTGATGATAATTTAATATTAACATTAAAGAAAAGCATTAATGTAATATAAAAAAAATCATGTTACTTTAGCATATGACAATTGAACAGACTTAACATTAAATAAATGCTTTAAATTAATATAAAAAAGGCATGTTGGTTTAACATAAAAAAGTCATGTTGGTTTAACATAAAAAAGTCATGTTGGTTTAACATGAAAAAATCATGTTACTTTAGCATAAGACAATTGAACAGACTTAACATTAAATAAACGCTATAAATAAATATAAAAAAGTCATGTTGGTTTAACAAATAATAATGTAATATGTAGCACATGAATATATCATTTTGAGTAAACATAACTTTAATATGTGGAACCGATGTACATATTTTTTTCATGTAAATCCAACGGACTTTTTTTTTCAGTGTGTTCTAATGGAACAATGTGTTTGCTCATTGCATCAGAAGGATAATGGATGATTAGAGAACCCTTGTACAATCATGTTAGCACAGCTGAAAACAGTTTAGTTGGTTAGAAAAGCTGACCTTCCTTTGACGAAAGCAAAGTTTGAAGGAAAAAATTATTATTTCAATCATTATTTCTAACCATGTCAATGTCTTGACTATATTTTCTATTCATTTTACAACTCATGGTAAATAAAAGTGTGACTTTCATGGAAAACACAAAATTACATCTACATGAAACAAGGACAAAATTAAAGATGCTGCCAAGGCAGTAGCAAGTATGTTTGTTTAAATCTCTTGCTGCTTTATCTTATGTGAGGGAAAGATGCACTATCCAGCTGCCCTGGAGTGCCTCTTGTACTTTCAGTCCACTTATGTCAGTTCCATAGGCATAAACATATAATAATATTATTCATTAGAGAGTTCTCAAGCAATGGTTTCACCACGGGAATCCCAAAAAGGAATAAGCAATGTCACAACAAATTTTCGCCACAGAGATAAAAACCCTGATCACAGGCCAAAGCAAATTACAAAGCAGTGCTTTCATCGTAGTGTTTACTAAGACTTGACGCCTGCACTCTAATTTGCATAATTTATGTATAGTGTAAAACTGTAGGGGTCAAGAAGAATAAATACTAATGCCAGTAGTTATGTATGCTGCAGCTTGCAAGTCACTAATCCGCCAAGAATATATCACTATCATACCACCGTATATTTAGTTGACCTTACATTTTTATGTTGTTGCAACAACTTGTTGAGTGTTTTAGTTGTAGTCTTGCCTCCAGTAAGACCAGGACCTGATGTCAAAAGACCGTCTACTGCGCAAGCAAATGGTGGGAATGAGTTCAAGGGTGTCCATGTGTGTAGGAAATTACAGCAGCAAGAGAAGATTTAAGGACATATCAGGATAGTCTGGATTAAAAGCTGCAAGAATCTCATTCTTATTTAATTCTTTGTTTTTTATAGACTGGAGTTAAAAAAAAAATGCAGGACATGCCTGGTGGACACTGCTATTGAAGGGACATATTGTACAAAGAATTGCCAAAGAATTAACTTTTACTGGTTTGTAAAGCACTGAATGGTCTAGGGCCTAAGTATATCTCTGATCTGCTGATCCCTTATGAACCATCCAGACCTCTTAAATGGTCTGGGATCAGGTCTGCTTTCTGTTCTGAGTCAGATCTAAACATGGAGACGGAGCGTTCAGTTTCTATGCCCCACAGATCTGGAACAAACGCCCAGAGAACTGCAGGTCTGCTGCAATTCTTAGAGTTTTTAAGTCAGAGCTGAAGACTTTCCTGTTTGCTGCTGCCTATTGATCATGTCATTTCTTAATTATTTTCCACTGCGCTGTAACTTTGTTTTATCCCCCCTTTTAATCAACTGTTTTTAAATTGTATCTTGATGCTTTTCATGTTTTTTTGTAAAGCGCTATGAATTCCCTTGTTGTTGCCTTGCCTTATAGTCAAATCAGACATTTTTCAACTGGATCGTCTTTTCCATCAATATGCATGTATCAAAAACATGTTTATATGATATATATGTCAAACGTTCAACATTCAACGTATCTGCAGAAACCTAAACCGTTAATATTTCCCTCTGGCAAAGAGGCTGCAGTTTTCCAGTGATAAATGTTAAAATCTACATGTCACTCCAACATGTGAAAATGAATAATGCTGCCTACTGCTAACAGGTTGCGGCTCTGGCTCTGGTTCAGCAGCAGGGACGGGCTCCGTGGGGGACTCCTCTGCCGGGGTTGCAGCTGCTTCCTCTGCTGGGGTAAGACTTTCGGATGGAGCTCCATCTTCCCCACTGATGGCTGCCGCCTCTGTTGCTCCTGGTTCTAGCCCCACCTCTGGCGGCGGGGACGCCTCTTTCTCAGGCCCGGTTGCTTCCGGTGCCACCGCTGGAGCATCGGCTGGTTTCTCCTCTGCCACTGGCTTCTTTTCAGCCGTCTTTGGGAGCTTAGGCTTTGTCATCCTGCCTCTGTGTGTAGCAGGGGCCTGCTGCTGGTTGAAGTTGTCGGTGGCGCTTGTTCGCTTCTTGTGCCAAGCGCGGCACACTAACCTATCATCTCATTCGCTCTCAGATGCCCACTCCCTCATGCTCTTCCCTATTGTCCTTGCTGCAGTGATAACAAAGCTCCTTCTGGAGCAGCCTCCATGGTAGCGAGGAACCCCTACGTGTTAAACAGCTGGTCCCAGCAGAGCCAAGTGCTTCCAGGATATTATTTATAGAGGGGAATGCCATGGATAGTTTCCCAATCAGCTGCCTTACTAACGACTGACCATCTGGAGACAATGATGTTCACTCTTATATCAACAAGTTGAGGATGGGATGTTTGGTAAAACAAAAAAAAAAAACCCAACAGATTCACAGAAAGTGCATCTCAGAGTCTCTGGATCGCTGCACACATCTTACTTGTTTTCTTTAATGCACATTAAACTGCTTCTTTTTAACCTATAAAATACAGCGGCCCCCACTTACCTCGCTGAATGTTTACACCATCATGTCCCACCAAA
Source organism: Lepturacanthus savala (assembly GCA_030544235.1). Lineage (NCBI taxonomy): Eukaryota > Metazoa > Chordata > Actinopteri > Scombriformes > Trichiuridae > Lepturacanthus > Lepturacanthus savala. Next base: position 17,402,067 of record CM060462.1, on the reverse strand, counting down.
ACAGCTATTTTAAACGAGAGGTGACTGTGTTTTCTCAATTGTAGCCCCCACACTTTGGAACAGCATCCCCCCATCCATCCAACTCATCTCTTATGTTACCACATTCAAATCCCAGCTCAAAACACACCTTTGCGGAAAAGCATTCATTCCACCATGACATTTCTTATCTGAGTTCTTAGCCCTCCTTTTAATATTCTGTCTCCTTTATATCTTTTACTTTATTTTTAACATGTTGCTAGTATTTTTTATGTTATATCTCCAGTTTTAGACCAATATTTCTCTCATCTTACACAAATAACAAAGTGAGGGAAGAGAGTGAATGGCTCCTCGCTGAGAGGCTGCACATTGTATTTGTTAAGCCATTTGCATCAGTTATTTTTGTTGAATTTCCAGGGGTCATATATTTGTTTGATAAAATCCTTTTTTTGCACATCCTCCTACCTGCAGATCTGCTTGCTTAGCATCCCTTTTAGAATGAGTTAGCAGGATTTGTCTGCAAATACAGTAAAAAGTATTGAATCATTCAGCTCTTTCATATGATGTTTCAGGTTTCAAAGCTACCAGAGACAACAAGCAGGGCAGAGAAGAGGTCAAAGCATTACCAAATTGATCATTAGACGAAAACACAAAAGGTCTATTTTGATTCAATATGGTAACATTTTTACACAGAGTCAGTGCGAGGCTCTTAATTTACTATCTAAGGCAGAACATGATTAGTATCAGAACTAGAGAATTCATGTGAATTAACACTTTATGTCTTCGGTGTGTTATTTCCTCATCTGAGTAATGTATGTGTTCTAACTGAGTCAGACCTCATCCTCATGACTCATCTTACTCAGTAATGACATGTGGATCATGTATATTCAACCTATATTTCTGTTACTTCTTGGATTACAACAAACATGACCCCGTCCTGTCACGGCCACGAGTCAGCCGGGACCCTGTGGTCCGAGTGAAACCTTAGACAGAAGGAAGCAGGCAGGATGCAACCTCAGAGTCACCAAAAGTCAAACACATCACATTCTGCCACCGATCATCAAGAAGGAACGTTTACTGTATGTTAGTTTACAGTCAGTTTAATATGACGAATATCCAGGGTTCCTACAGTTAAATTTGTGTCCTTTTTAAGACTGTTTTAAAGCCATTTATATAAAAATTAATACCTGTTTCAGGACCTATTTCACAGACCTACTGGCAAAAAAAACATTTTTTTTTTATTTATAATTGTATTAAATGCATACTACATCCATGTAAAATATTTTTAAAAACAATTTTTCCAAAACCTCACATACATACATGGTCAATATGATGTTCTATAGCAAACAGAATGATAAAAAGTCTATTTATTGACTTTTAGTATCAGGTATTAAATGCATACTATGTCCATATAAAATATTTTTTTACCAAAACCTCACCTGTAGTAGTTAGGGCATTGGGAATATGATGTATAAAGCAAAAAGAGCAGGGAAATTGATTCAGTAAATTGATATCAATCAATTCACACTGAAACATGTAAATTGCAGACGGTCCCTAACATGGACCACATTGAATGAGGGTAGATTGGCAACGTGGAGTCGCTGTTTTTTGGCAAAACTTAAAATCGCAAGGAAAGTTGACAGTAATATTGTAGCATATCAGAGTAGGATTGTGATACAGGAAAGTAACATAGGCTACTGAACAAATTTTAAGATCTAGATATTAAATTCAAGAATTTCTCAAGTCTTTCTAGGGTATTATTTCCAAATTTGTGAATTCTGTGCTAAATAAACAATTCCAACTCTTTAAAGCTCTTTTTATAAATTTATTTAGGGCGAAACACTCACCGATTGGCACGAAAGGCTGTGAGGCAGGACTGTGGGCTGACATGCCGATGCTATTGACAGCGTAGACTCGCATCTCATATTCCACTCCTTCAATCATCCGCTTGGCTGTGTAGGTTGTTTCAGTGTACGGGTCAAAGTTCAGTCTCATCCACCTGTAGCTCTTCTTCTTCTTTCTCTCCAACACGTAGCCTATGAATTGAAGGGAAGAGTTGAAAGGAAGAAGGAAGCATTCATTTAAGTCTGTTTGTCATTATACAGGAGGATAATGATAAATAGATTGGAGGAAACCTAAAAATAAAAAATAGACCTAAATATGCTTTTACCAATGATTGGCTGTCCGCCATCAAACAGTGGGGGGTCCCACTGGACAACACAGGAGTCCTCTCCCACGCTGAGGATTCTTGGAGCCTGGGGAGGATCTGGTACATCTGTAGAAAGTAAAATTTAGCAAAAAGCATATATTTCCACCTATAAATTAAAATCTAATGTTAAAACACACAGTGTCTTACCAACAACTTTCACATTGATATCTGCGGTGTCTTCCCCAGCAGGGTTGCGAACCACGACAGAGTACATCCCCTCATCCTGCCGCTCAGCTCCTTCAATGGTGAAGACACAGTGGCCTTTTGTGGTTTCAACATGGATCCTCCCGTCTCCCTCCGTGATGACCTGTGAGAACCGCAGCAGTGTTAATGGAGCTTTACAGAATGGATTATATACTGGTGAGTCTCTTCTGTAGTAGATGCAGTGGCATATTAACATCATACCATGTTTGTATTCAAAGAAAGAGAACATTCTTCTTTCCAACACAACATTTTCCGACAAGTATTTTTGGGGCAAGTCTTTGGGCAAATACTTTTCAAATCCATGTGTCACCATGCAGATGCAGGACCAAGACTGGACAATGTCGAAACGTACTTCAAGTACTCCATGAGATGCACAAAGTACATTTGCGTTCATGCTGATTTCTTGAATTTAGAAAATTCTTTGCATAGTTATTCATACTTGTTTTACTAGTGACTGACAATTGAACAATTATATTACTGCCCTTTAAAAACAAATGCTTCAGCATGTAAAACAAAATACAAAAGGATCTACTTTTTACACATAAGAGCTGGTCAGTTCAAAATGTCCTTTGTTTCTGGAGACTGTGTTGTGCCATCATTGCACGCTCCTGTTTCAAAATGCCTAATTAAGTAAATTCTTTATTATATAATTGATTATATTATTGATTATCAAAGATTGATTATCCTACACACAAATGTACTTATTGTCCAGTTCCCTCATGTATACTGTACAGGTATACATGGCAGATATATACTGAGGAAATGCCACATGCAGTCTTTAACTTTACTCCTAACTTTTCGTATCACATCATATCAACATATGTCCAGCAGCCACCACATCAAAAGTTGTTTTTCATATATCCGTCTCCGTCTGTCTGCATCTGTTCATCATCGTTACTGCTGCAGTCTGTTTCTCCCGAGGTGAAAAACAGTAAATCAATCAAACGCACAACCTGTTCAATCAAGTTGTTGCAAGATCAATTCAGTTCAAGGGTGTTTCAAAACTGAAGGGGCAGAACAATTGTAAGTTTATCTAGGGTGGGGATTTGCACCTTCTACCATGACTACATCTGAGTCGGCGGTGTCGAGCACAAGAGTCAAAAAGTGCAAATGAAAACACAAGCAAAGGCAGAAAAAAACAATGTAGTGACAGACCATGCCCGAAGGCAAGGCAAGGCATGGCATGGCAAGGCAAGGCAGGTTTATTTATACAGCACATTTCAGCACAAAGCAATTCAATGTGCTTTACATAAAACATTAAATGCACCAGGATGAAGTGAAAAAAAAAAAAAAACAGATCCTGGAAAAAAGGCGACACTTACACCCCCATCCTTACTGGTCCACGAGGATGTTGGTTGTCCCTTCTCTTCTCCGTCAGGTTTTACAGAACTAGCCTACATTTGAGCAAAGCAAAGCAGTAAAAGCCATAGAGATCAGAGAGGACACGTGTCCTCCCTTTCTCCACTAAAAATCAAGCATGCTTCCTTCCACCTGTCTTCTCCTCCTCCAGTAAAAATCAAGCAAGCTACTAGGCATCGATGAATTAAGCTGTTAGTGGCATGGCACCTGGTCAGCCTAAGTACCTAGGTTTAATAGCAAAGAGGAATGTAGAACTTTGTAAAAAAGAAAGAGTGTAACTGTGAAGTTTACTTTTAACAGTGAACTGACACTTCTTTCTGAGCAAGTCTCAGACCTCATACCTTACCTACTGTGCTTTGGACAGATGGCACATGTCCCACAAACGGTGCGTAGCTGACTGATAACACTAAAGTCTATTAGTCTTGTTTTACCTTCGCTCCTTTGGTCCAGATCACTTCGGGAGCAGGGTCTCCAGTGATAGGGACATCAAGACGCAGTTTGTTGCCAGCCACCACTATGATGGTTGAATCGGCGGTGCGCCCCATACAGTCCAGGTGGATCTTAGGAGGATCTTGGGAAGCGAGACAAATGGTTATAACCAATGGACCCTTGGGTTTCAACTGGTATAGTCCATGTAGTATAAGAGATAAAGTGTTGTGGCACCTTGGCGTGGCACATAATCGATCTTCACCTCTGGGAAAAGAAAGAGAATAAAAGGCAGTGATGGTTCGTTGATGGAAACTTTTCGCTGTGAATGTTAATTATAAAACATAAAAAAGAGCATCAACATTACCCAAGAAATTGAGTTTTGCAGAAAGGTTGAAAGCGTAGCCATCGGGCACAAAATTGTAGTCTCCCTCGTCCTCAGGTTTGACATCATCAATGGTCAGTTTGTGGATCCTAAAAGGGTCCGAAAAAGTTTCTTGTGTGCCGTGTAACACGTTTGATGAACGAGACGGCAAATACATGAAAGTATCCTCACCTGCCGATATGCGTGATATTTATTCTTCCATCGGGTTTGACTTCTACTCCGTTCTTGAACCAGGTGCCCCTCACATTCTCATCGGAGACCTCGCACTTGAAAACCGCCTGATCCTTCGCCTTCACGGTGAGGTCGGCAATGTTCTGGTAGACCTCCAGCTCTTTCTCTGCGCAGTCAGAGAAACAAACACTTAGACTGCAAACGATGAGGCCGTCAGGCATCAAAAGGGTGATATGGACTGAGACAATGGAGTAAGATCCAATGAGATGATGATGTGTCAGTATAATGTGCAGGAAAAAAATGATGCAACTATTGTATATGGGGATAATATGGTAATGATAGGTTTGAGGGTGAGATGTTCATTATCTTTGTGTGGCCTTTGTGCGTTGTATCTTAGCAACAGGAGGAAAGTTCATTGGATTTATGATAGAAAATAAAGTGGGTGGAGGACCAGATGCGGGAGTGTCGAGCTCTTACCATATATCGTGAGAAATAATGCACATGGGAGTTATTACAGCTATCCCAAAGAAATTGTTTTCTGCGTGAGACAGCTCAAACCACGCTTCTCGTAAGAGTTACAGGAATTTTATGTCAGTTTGCTGTGACGGTGTGGGCAAATAAGGAAGAATGGCATTATAATGGCAGTTGTTCTGTGGACTGAGGTGTTGATCCCTGCTTGTAATTCTTGGCAGGCTCTGTGTTTGATTAACAGGACAGATAAACTTAACTGGACCCAGACCAGGAACAAAGATCGGGTTCAAATCCACACACATCATCCACTGGAACACACACGCACACACACGCACGCACACACACGCACACATTCAATCACACACATGAATATATATGCAAATATGAAAGGAAGTATATATATTCAAATTTAGCCAGGATTAAATGATAACCTCTACATGAAAATGCTCAAACTATAACAGAAAATGAATGGCTTTTGTATGGCGTCTGAGTTTTCAAGTCAGTTTTCATTCATTTATAATGATTTTTTTTTAGTTCTGTAAACTAGATGAAATGGTTATTTGGTGGTCGCACAGAGGGTAAAACTAGCTGATGGTTTCTGATGGTTTGTATTTTGCCTACGTCCATATAGGGATGAGTTTGAATTCTCCCCATCCACCGTTATTTGATTACCTGCGGATTGAAATTAAGACTTCTAAGCATCTTAATTCATCTATACATGTAATTTGTAAATATAGTAACAACATCATATTAATTAAAGATATAGTATATCAAAATACATGTTTATACAGATTCAATTTACTGAATTCTCAGAGGCCCATTGCAGCACTCTCATCAGCATCATTGGGCTATTGTGACATGGTACTGGAGTGAAATCTATAATCTAATAGTAAATAAAGCATTTTTAACTGACAACATACTGCATGGTTATTTATATACTGCTGATGATGTCAAATACATCTCTCTCTCTCTCTCTCTCTCTCTCTCTATATATATATATATATATATATATATATATATATATATGGTTAAAGTTCCAAAACTTGAGGTTAAACTTTGTAGAAATGCTTCTTGTGAGACAAGGTTTTTCAGGCCAGATCTGCTCTGAATGCTAACTAATTTTATTTTTTTTTAATTTTATGATAAGCTCACATCTGTTCATTTGGCAGAATGGAGCCAAAATGTCCTCTTTCAGACAGAGGAAGAACAGAGGGGCAGTATAAAGGGCTATTATAAGATAAGGCTTATTATTTTACAAAGATATTCCAAAATATAGACATGGAAATATGTGCGCGATATGTCCCCTTTAATACATTTTAAAAAGTTTCAGCTTACACACCATTGTAGAACAGCACTTGAACGGCAATAAAACAGCAACAAAGAAACAATACAGGAAACAAAGACCAGGTCACATGTGCAAACCTGTGCCCTTCAGGTGAAATATGGTGCATGTCTTCTAACTTTAGCAGGCATGTGTGCTTGCGTCGGCAGAGTAACCTTGGCAGAATGTGGGCAATGGCAGCAGCCACTATGTCCCGAGGACAGACGGCATGCCGAGAGCAGTGAGGCCAGCATACTGTGTTTGTGCGGTATGAGAATGCGCACATGGACAAAGTGGCTGAACCGTAAAACGCACGACTCACACTCACCCTGCACCAGGAGTTCAGCCATAGACTCCCCGCCATTTGTTTTAACCTTGTAGTGTCCACAGTCTTCTTTCGTGGCCTCATTAATGATCAGAATGTGTTTGCAGCCGTCTTTCTTGAAGCGATACTTGAAAGACTCGTCTCTTGTCAACTCCACGCCGTCTTTCTCCCTGCGCAGATATTCAGAATATCATCATCAAGTTTCTTTTTTGTTTTTAAAGCAAGTTGACACTTCATTATGACATTTGGTACTTAAGCCTCTCTGTCATCATGAGAACTTCACCTCTTAACATCACATGTTGACGTTTGGCCTCTGTTCCAGGAAACGTGTCTCAAATCACAGCAACTTTCTTGTTTCAGTAAAGGTCAGATGGGGTATACTAAAATGCTCATGTGACCTTTTCATCCAGGTGATAACTCAGAGCTTGCAGCAGTATTTCAGTCTGTCGCAGAGACAATGCCCAAACGTCCGGCATCTGTCTGCGTTCACAACAAACTCAAATGCCATCTACTGGGTGTCTGAGCAATTAACACCGTGTGAGTCATTGAGACTTTTACACTAAATGGAAATAAATGCTGGTTAGATTCAATTTAGTTAACAATTAAACTGACACCTGTTTATCCATCCACTAATTTTTAGCCCCCATTTAGCATGTAAGTAACAACAGTGAGTGTTTTGCTGGAATTTAATTTGTATGATTTGTATATACTTATTAATAATATAGGATGTTGTTTTTGGAGAGTAAAGAATAACCATTTAACATTGGCTCCTTCCTCTGAGACTTCACACTCCAACTCCACCCGCTCGCCCTTCATGACCATCTGATCCTCCAGATTCTTCACGATCACGACAGGAGGTTCTGGAAATAAAACGGATACAAATGCGAGATTGAACCACAGTTAATCTTGAAAAATACCTCTTTGGGATAATAGTTATTTCTGGTTGATTTCCTCTGAACCTTTCGCACCTTTAACAAAGAGCTCAGTGGTGCATTTCTCGTCTCCCACCACACACGAATATGCTGCATCATCAGCCAAGGAGCAGTGGTTGATGGTGAGGTAGCGCATGTTTCCAACATTCTCAAAGATGTACCTTGACGAAGAGGACAAATATTGTAAACACTTTTACTTTACTTATTTTTTTGGACTTAAAACATGATTTTCTCTTGGACTTACTTGCTAGTGATGTAATGAAATGACAAGACAGGGAGGTAATCCACATATTAGGAGGCAATAAAACAATATGTTAATTAAAATCCTTAGCATCGATAATTGATAGTCTTTGATGAAAGCTGAGGTGAACAGTTTGGACCTATAAATTCTAACCTTCCAGTTGGATGAAATTCTTGTCCATTCTTCAGCCATTTCACCTCAACATCTGGATTAGCGACCTCAACCGCCATCTTAATTTTTTGCCCCTTTGTCACTTGGTAGGCGGGATCCAACTTTTTCATGAACGCTAGGATCAGTAATGTTATATATCAAATAAACAGCCAATAGATCAAGATCAAGTCAATAAGAAGCCCAAACACCAACCTGCACTTTTCTTCTCTTCTTTCTTCATCTTCTTCAGTCTCTTCAGCATGCCTCTCAAGTCAGTGATGCCGTACTGAAAAGCAATTTTTTCATATTCTGAAGCAGGAGCATGGCTGAGGATTTCCCACACGTCCACATCAGGCTCTGTGCTCTGGACCTGCACAGCTCTGACAGATGTACAGACACAGAAAGCTGTTAAAGCAGGCACTTAGCACAGAGTTTTCAATTCACTTGTAAATATAGATATTAAGAAATAGACTAGAAACACTATTATTTTTATAATAATACAGAGAAGTCATGAATGACTCGTTTTTATAACATATTGTATTCAGTATTGTTTTATGAGTAAGCGACAATTAATTATTTAGGTAACATCATATACTACTTTATAGCAAGTGACTAAACGGTTAATTGGTTGATAAAGATTGTTCTTGAATATGTTTAGTTACACTGAAAAGTGTTTTTTTTTTAAACTAAATATGATTTCGTTAAAACCCCAAAATGTGAGTGAATGTGAGTTTTTTTTTTTTACATATACTTTTACGTTTTACATATACTTTATGTTTCATACAGTCATTCCTTATGTCAGTACTCTGCAATATCAATATTTTGTATGGCCTAAATATAGCTGCCTATCTCTTATATGGGAGTTTAACTAAATAATTGTTATATCTACACATTTCATATATCATATATGTATATTCTCCAATTCACTTTCTCCTAAACTGTGGAAAGAAAATTCCAGACCCTGCACTGTCTGTATCAACCTCATATCCCTTATAATGTTTCAGTTTTGAGCAGCTGTACCACACCTGTCCACTAGATGCCATCAGCAACTTTCCTGCCTTTACCAATTACCTGACTAACACCTGTAACTGTATTTAAACTGATAATTATAATCACTGAATTGCAGCATTTCATGAAAAATCATGATGCAGTGTACTGTGAAATATTACTGAGTGATTTGTGAACAATTATTAGATAACTAACATTTTTTTTTACTAAAGTTTAGTAAACAATGTATTTCTTCAGTGACTTCTCTTTGAATAATAATGAATTAATCTTCAATATTTAACACTTTAGTGAAATACTACAGAAAAGTAGTATGCTTATTGATTTCAAATGAATAAAAATAACTTAAAATGCATGCACAACAAAGAGTTTTCCTGCGACATCCAGGCAGCATGTCAGCAGTTTCTTACCGATTTGAGATTTTTAAGAAACTGCTGCTCATTCAGAGGTAGAACCCAAGCGGCAAATATGGCAAAAACAAACCAGACACGTTAAAACAAAGCATTTCAAAAGCAATTCAAGCAGCATATTAGAAATATGCATTTAAAACAGTTCAAAAATAGCAATGGTTGTAAAACAGCGATGAAGACAACTTATTTTATGTTAGACACAATATAAAGCCAGTAGACCATAAATGCTAACATGCTTTCTAATGAGTGTGGCATTCTTTTTAAAGGGGCCCTATTATGAAATGGAAAGAAAATTGCTTTTGTGTAAATATTAAGGTCAATTGTCATCAATAATTGTTGTTTAATGTGTGGTAGGGTGGTGATATTTGTTTTAGAGTAGAAATCGTGACTTGTCAGAGGAGGAGAAATGCCTATTAATAACATGTGAGCGGAGATAGATCCAAACTTTATGTCAGATACTGTAACAGGTTTGAGATTTTGTTCTATGAGTGACGAGGCCTTCAAGCAGGGTATCAAACTTCCACGAGCCACAAGCCAAATGCTGGTAAATGCAAGTGGTCTGTCTCAATGTGCACTGAGTTAATATTCAGGCTTATTTGCAATCAGGTTAGTGTTTAAGTCATCATCATCAATCCCATTTTCAATTTGCAGACGCTGAAGTTCCTTACTCTCTGCAGAGGCAAGATGATCCAGAAAGAGCATGAAAGAGAAAGACAATTAAAAGAAATTGAAAATCTACAATGTGCTGTTGAATTATTGCCATACTGTCCCATTTTGCGACTGCTTACCTTTTCTTTAACAGTGAGCTGAAGTCCAGATCTCCTGAATCATTTCCCTCTGTACTACTGCAGAAATATCAGTGACGAAACATCAACATTACAGAACAGGCTGGTTCACTGCTACTGTTTCTTCAGGCATGATTTGTTTTGAATAAAACAAATTCATGTTCCTGAGCTTTTACAAGATCATTTAAACATTAGCTTGTTCTTTGCTCTACAATATGCAGAATGGAAAGAATAAGCCTGTGAAATTAAAATGAAATGAATGGATTTATGAAACAGGCAGACAAGTGATGCCACGTTTAAAGGAATTTAGTTGAAGGAATTCTTTATTTCCAAACATTAGATGAGAAGATTGATACCACACTCATGTTTACTGTGAAGCTAGAATCAGGAGTCGATTAGCTTAGCTTAGCGTGAAGAAGAATATGTCCAGAACCTCTGAAGCTCATTAAACATGTTGTATCTTGTTTGCTGTGCACAGATGCTGCACAGAACTACAGAAAATTAACAGACTTCACTGCCATTAATAGAAACATCATTCCATAGATCCATGAATTACCATGTTTAGTTTTCTGTTTGTGTACGAATTAACCAAACAAGACACAATGTGTTAGTGAGCTTTTTAAACTTAGCTAGGCTAACTGTGTCTAGCCATGCTAAGCTAGGCTAAGCTAATTACTTCAGGTCTAGCACCTTAAAGGACATGGCTGGTGATTCTCTATATTTTTCGTAATGTCACCACATCTCATGTGCAGGAAAAACAACAATATCATACACTCACAAGTATTGTGTGTGTCTTTGGAGCTCTGTTAACCAAAACTATTTATGCAACACTGCTGGCATTGGGTGACAGTTTGATCAAAGTACTTTCTTTAGATAGACCAACATTTTTTCTCTGGTGAGTAGTTCTATGTAATGTGCAGGAACATAGTTCTGTTAACAGTGTTTTGCTAGCTTGTTGTGCTAGATATCACAACCTCTTTACCTATTTGTACTAAAGCTTTTGGGGACATTTACAGTAGTAAAGACGTTGTGATTTGTAACACTACAAGCTAGCAAAACACCACTAACAGAATCATGTTCTACTCTCCAGATACTGAAAATGCTAAATGCTAGTCTATGGTGGGAACACTATTCCATTTAGCCTCGCTAGCTTAAGTTGCTACATATCCCTTTACTTATTTGTACTGAAGCTCTTCGGGAAATTTACAGTGGAAAAGAGGTTGTGATATGTAGCAACTCAAGCTAGTGAGGCTAAATGGAATTGTGTTTCCACCATGAATGTGTATTAATAGCTACATAGATGAGAGCAGTCAATAGTCACTTTCCCTGCTGTCAGAACGTCCACGCCAAAATCTACAGGCTTATCCTTTAATGCAAAAACACGATACTGTTATTTATCTTCTCAACCAAATCTTGGAAATAAAGCAAACAAGCATATTCCCCAAATAGCAGAGGTATTCCTTTAAACTATGAGCAACTGCATCCAGGCAAGAATGAAACAAAACAGTCAAGGTTAAAGAAAACACTGGTCAGTATGGGGTCCGCTCCAATCTAATCAGTGGGATGAAAGATTAAGACAAGGACGTAGATTTGACTGTGTGCTTGTCTCCTGCCTGATCAGACGGCAGGATTAGAACGTGAGTCTCCGGTTTATGTGGTGAAGTTACAACACACTGTACTGTAGCTGCACTTCCTCTGTGTGGCAAGCGACCCCGTGGAAGAGCTCGGCTACTGAAAAGCCAGCGTGTCTTAGCACATCCTACATTTTCATTGTGATCAAACCACCGTCAAAGCTCACTCTGCCGCCTAGCTGTTTGTGCAGCTGGCTCTGCTGTTTTGATTGAGACCCAGGAGGAGATCCGAGAGAGCTGGAGGCTGCAAGCAGCACATTTAGCATCCGTTCCTTAATAGATTAATTAAGCAAATCTCGACATATATATATATATATATATATATATGTCGAGCTTTACCTGAGTCAAATGTCGACACAGTGACAGCTACTATAGAGCAGTTGATCCACCGCATCAAGGGAATTCAAGAGTACGTTAAGATCTCTCATGTTCTTCCTTCTGTGCTCGTTCTGTCAAAATTCAGCAGGTTGGAGGCTGCATCATCAACAGTGCTGGTTTTGTTTGACATGCAGAGAGATAACCGCAGGCCACAGGAGAGAAAACAAGTCCCAGATCCTGGTCCTTTTTTCCTCTGTTCTTTAACAAGTCCCCAGAGTTTGAATGTGAGCCTTCATCGTTGCAACAAATGCTTCTACTACCTTGTCGATGGTCCACTTTTCTTCTTACCGGCATCGCTCCTAATAGGTTAGTTTCCACAGTTATTCCTTACATAACATGGTGACATTCCACTTTTTAATCTATTTAACAGGTTCTGATTATCCAGTGTAATGATTCAGAGTAAAAGGCTTAAAATTAAGTCTATATGTTACTAACACAAAATGTCTCTTGATTAAATATGGTAAGAATTATACATATTCTGAGGTTATTTATGTGTCTTATTGGCACTTAAGTGGTTCCCATTTGTGCTGTTGGTGAACCGCTTTCATTACTCAAGCTCATTTCACCACTTTCTTCATCTCTTCAACCTTTAATATTCTATGGTTTCCTTACAGATTATTCTATTGTTTTACTATAATGAATATCAAAAGGCACTTAATGGTGTATACACAACAATCCTTTTCATACATTAGTTCATTGCATTAACATGGCATCAGGTAATGGTGCATTTTTCCATGGAAACTTTGATGGTATGGACTCCAAGCTCTAAAATGTATGAATTTTGCAATATTTATCTATTTTCCAGTATCTGGTATTAATCCTGCAGAGATATAAATGTCTGACATCTAGCAGTCCAACCCTAAATGAGCATATTACTCTTTAGCTTGTGAGTTTTACCTACATGTCAACATATCAACTGGAAAAAGGGAAACTAATCAGGGAACATGTATTCACTTTTGATGTAAACTGTGATGAAAACAGTGTTTTCTGCATAATAATAGTCATTTAACTTACGTGCGCCTAAAAGCCGTTCGTATGTCGAAGCCGTCAGGAGCACGAGCCTCTGGGACAGAGAACGTTAACCATTCATCATCATTGTGGCACAAAACAATGTATTTATGAGTGAAATTATATGATTTGAAATACATAAAAAAAGGGGGGGAACTGAGAGTCGACACACTCACCGTGTACAGTCAAATCGAAATTACAGCTGTCAAACTTGTCTCGAGATGACACCTCGCATCTGTAAGCTCCAGCAAAGTTAGGCTTGGCCTGAATGACGTGCATCTCAAATGTGTAGATCTGCAACCACATGAAATATAAATCTAAATATATCTCTTTTTTTGAGTTTCTGTTGCCTCAAAGCAAACACTGTAGATTTTATCTACAGTGTTTCAAAATTCTCTTGTTTCCGTTTAAGTGTCTGCAGCATTAGTTTTTACCTTTGTGTTGCGGTCATACAGCTCTTTTAGCTGCAGGTGTTTTCCACTCTTGCTGGCCAGGTCCATCCACTTCCCTTTGATCCATTTGATAGTCGGTTTTTTCAGCAACGATTCAGCGTTCACTTTAGCCACGAACACAATGTTTTCACCTGCACAGAGAAAACTCTTGTTAATATAGGTATATCATTTCAGATGCGTTTTATTCTTTCGCTACCACCGTATTTCTTAGTATTCTTGGTAGTATTTTACAGCCACTGCGTCCGTTTCCACCTTTAGAAGACGAAGATTTAACTTTCTCATGCCTGAGCAGTGCCACTTTCATGAGTTTTTCTCATGGAACCATCTGTTACTGCAATTAAATATATACTGTATCTGTGAGGACATTTGTTGGAAAATTTGTTGGAAATAAAAAAAAAAAAAACTAATAATTTTGAAAAAAAACAAAACAATTTGGACAAAATATTATTATTATATATATATATTATATATTATATATATTATATATATTATTTCCATACATTTCCTTGTCTTGAACTTTCCCAAGTGATAATCTACTGTGATAGAATTGATATGAGTTTAGTTTGAGTTTACTACATTTATTTGACTGTTCCCTTTGTTTCCCTTGTTTTTTTTAAAAACCATTATCCTATTCAGTCGCCGAAGGAAACCATTGAAATATGACATATCTGGAGAAAGGTAAACTGTCAGTGTTTCTCTCTGGTGGTGGTCTGGGTTGTACTTGATGCAGGTACTTGCAGTTCTTCGGTAGATTCTCACCTACAGCCACATCTCCACTCTGGGGTTTCTCTGTGAAGAGGCCAGTGAGGTCCTGTCTGGTGTCTGGAGGCTGTCCGTCTGCAAACAGGTTCAATATAGAACGCTTTAACATTAGGTTTAAAGAAACAAAATCAGAAGCAATACAGAAAAGCCAAAGAAATGAACACCACTCGCTGACCGATATAACCTCAAACTACTGGTTATCATGTATAGGGTTAAAAGACATTTAAAAGATGATACTGATTCATAGTTGATTGTTTTGATGTGGAGCTCAGCAGTTTTAAATCATAGAATGATAATATTTCAAGTTACTGAAATACCCTGTTTCATTCATTATTGTTAAACATCTTACTGAAATAAAACATGACATAAGGCATAATGGGATGTAGTACGAAACTGTACTATTAAATAGTTTTTGAATGATTTAACTCCAGGGTACACAAGCAACTGAAACTATTCCTTTAGGTTTACATCTGATATAATACATACTGTATTGTATCAGATGTAAACTTGAAGGAATAGTTTGATATTTTGGGGAATACATTTATTCACTAGCTACTGGCTCTAATGACTGTACAGACATAAAAGTTTAATCAGTCTTCTCAGTAAGAAGTGTATTTCCATAAAATGTCTTATTATTCCTTTCACAAAACCTGAGCAAGTGAACATTTACACTTAAAGCGTCACATCAAAAAGACCGAGATGTCCAGAAAACACTTTGGATTATGATATACAATAGTCAATAATTATAATGAGTCACCCTCAGATGGAGGAGCATCAGTTGCTGGGGCAGCGGTCCCATCCACGGCAGGTTCTGCTGCGGGTTCTGCTGCAGGTTCTGCTGTGGGCGGAGTGGGGGTCTGCTCTTTTTCTGCTTTGGGTTCCCCAGGTCCATCAGCAGGTGCCTTAGCTTTCGCTTCTGTGTAACCATCACCACAGAGATAGCAATGTATAGGTAAATGTACATTATAATGCAGCCTGTGTCCATAATCTGTGCCCGATGAACCAAGATATTCAGCCAAGTATTCAAGAAAGTGATCCGCCAGTCTTTTCTGCATGAAAAAACTTTGTTGTGCAGCAAGACACATGAGTTTTGAATTGTTTAATCGCCAGTGCTGTTTAGTCGGAGTGAAAATGTTCTTTGGCGCACATTTTATCACCCAAATATTTATGTCTTATCGCGGTTGAATGGCTGACTGATTTTCCATGCATTATCAGCTGCCTCTCAGGCCTATCCTGAGCGCCAGTCAAGTGGTGGTTACTCATGAGGAAATAATGTGCTGGTGTGAGGGTCAAGGTTACTCCACAGAGTAAGGGTGACTCAGATATGAGTCACAGACAGCTGTGGGTAGTCACTTCTAGCACGTTGCGCCCCATTAGTCTGCTGCTTTTCTATGAAATTTATTTCCACCTTATCAATTCCAAAGAAATGACGGACAACAGCATGAGTAGTTCTCTGTGGCACACTTAAGCAT
This sequence comes from Lepturacanthus savala, assembly GCA_030544235.1. NCBI lineage: Eukaryota > Metazoa > Chordata > Actinopteri > Scombriformes > Trichiuridae > Lepturacanthus > Lepturacanthus savala. The sequence goes on along the minus strand of CM060462.1, from coordinate 17,385,994 downwards.
ACAGTACAGTTCTCTATGGAAAGTGCTGGAAAAAGTTACTTTCTGGAGCCAGCCACCTTAAAGGAACAGTCTGACATTTTGGGAAAGCTTAATGTCTTTTTGTTTCTGGCCAATAGTCTGGTGAGTAGATCGGCCAGATTCATAGCTCTAAGTTGAATATAAGCTATGTAAGCTTGGAGACAGACCCACCTTTAAAGCTCCATGATAACATGTTATATCCTGTTTATTTAATTATTTTATTTAAAGAGTAAGAGAAGTGTAAAAGTGTAAAAACTGAGAGGGGGGGCAGCACTATTTCTTGGCTGGAAGCAGTGACTTCCCTGGAATCTTCACCACAAGGTGTTGTTTTCACACTTCAAGATATAACATGTTAAAGGACAATTTCATACTTTTAAAGTCAGTCAAACTATAGTCAGGTGTCTAATTGAACATTGACTTGCTGTACTAATTTTTTTCTGTACATGCCTTCTTAATGCAAGTGCAATGTACATGATAGGACAGAATAAATAAGGATGAATCTTCAGCCATCCTAATTAATCAAATCAAGTCAATATATTAAGTTACTTAAAAAGTTGTTTTAGTGTCAAATTCCCTCTTTTGTTTTACTATACTTACACCACAGCTCAACAGAAAACATTGTTCCTGAAGGACTGTGGAGTTTGTCCCCCGTTACTTACATTGTAAATGGAATTTTTTAGCATTATTAGAAAGAGGAATGATTTAGCAATCCTATATATATGTGTGTGTGTTTTAAGGCAGTCTTGACAAATTGCGAAAGTATCCTTTAATTGATGAGCTTTAAAGGGGCTGGTAGGAAGATTTTAGTTTCTTTTGGAATAAGTATTTCCCAAAAATGTTGAACTATGTCTTTAAGAGCAAAAATTTCCACGCAAAGCTGTCTCGACGATTCGGTGTGGAGCAGCTGTCAGGGATGTGAGTTTGTGTGCAGAAACATCGAGTGCATGCAGTGCATCAAGTATTTACTGCCTCAGTGGTTTTCCGCATCAAGTGCTCTATTTTTCTTTGTGCTCCGTGTCGACTACACAGCCCATTGCTGAGTGAGCAGAGACCTCAAACGCACAGCTGCACCATCAAAGTCTCCCACCTGGCTTTGATACGACCTTCAGCTCAAACTTGACCTTTGACCCCCCAGCAATCACTGCATAGACAGTGGCATCTTCCTGGGAAATAGCTTTTATAGTGAGGGAGTGCTTGTTTCCGTTCGCTGTGATCGCATATTTGTCACCACTGGCAACGTCCTTTGAGTTGCACTGCCATTTTACTTTAGCGTCTGGCTTCTCAGTCTCTGCTTCAAATACCACCGAGGACCCTTCTTCTGCTTCCTGAGTCTTTGGTTTCTTGGTAAACGCTGAAACTGAAAAGGGAGGATGAGTTCAAAATAAAAATCAGGCTTCTTCATGTCTACTCTGAGGGTGAATTGATGACAATTATGTCTCTTTACACTAATAAGTACAAACCCAAAGATTGTACATGTTTGTTTTTTTTTTTGTTTAAACCTCATCATTGTCCTGTTTATCCATTCAGGAACAAAACACCCAAGAAAATAACAGGATGTGGATAGAGGGAGGGGGTGGGGTGGGGGAAAGTAAGACATTCATATTTCAGCAAAAGAAGAAAAAGCTCATGAGCTGCTCATGTTGTACAGTCTCAGCACACTGGGTGGGGCTAGCTGTAAACCTATGAATTTGTCTCTTCCTGCTACGTTTCCACACAGAATATCTCAAAAACACAAGCCACTGATGTATCGTCTCATCATTATCCTACACGCTTTATAACATAATTTATTATGGGAGTTATATAACCTAGATTAGTTGAAATTAATTCAAACTGAAAACCCATAAATTATTTACCATAGTCCAAAGTCATGACAAATTAAATGTGTTCCAAAAAATGTCTTTGTGTTCATAACGTGGCCTCGAGCGAGTTCTTTGACATTGTAAATGGGAATTAAAGGACTCAATCAATAATTTATATGTGAAACATGTAGAGCAAAAGTCTGAAGAAACAACCACATTATGTGTCTTTATCCAGTCTAAAACCACAGATTTAGACTGGATAAAGACACATTTGAAGCACTTATAAATGGGCATTAGCAGACAATATATAACCAGCCATACAGTATCTTAACAGGTCCAAGTGGGAACCTGGAATGGAAATCTGTTGTCAGTCAGAAAAAACTATTAATAGTAAATTTTGTCTAATGTCGTGTAAAACACCAGCTGTTGTCGGCACATGCTGTGCCAGATCTTATTTCAGATGTCTAGGAAACTTCTAAAATGTGTTTAGCCATATCATTCTCGAACATTTTATCATGTATAAAAAGGGCTGATGATCACTGTAAATGGGTAGAGTAGGAATATTGTAGGCTGAATGGCTAATGAAGTTTTCATCTCATGAAAATAACAGTTAACTATTTATGCCTTGTTATAATACCAGTGTATAAGCAAAGCTGTAATCTTTAGAACATAATGTGCATCGCTGTGAATATTTTACTGGATATTGTTTTTTTTTATTATGTAACATAATTTAATTTATTCATTACATTATTTATTATTTAACATATGTTTCCTATAATGAAATATGTGCAGGTGTAACATGAGATGACTTCCAGGTGCAAATCCGATTTGATTCCTAAACAATTCAGCTTTACTTTTACAAGTCCCACATAAAAAGATGACCCTAGGAGTTTAAATATAGGATGCATATGTAGTGGGCTAATAAATGAGGCTGGCTGGCTTCAGCTGTAACAGGGGCACAGGTATCACAGCCGAGGGATTAACTTGACTCTATTTTTGTGACTCTGGAGGCACAGAAAGAATGACGTGCCCTCAGACTGTCAGCAGTCTCTTTGGTTTCGACATCGCTCGTCATGTAGTCAGTCATTCATTACATTTCACTCCTTTATATGCCTTCATTTCAGTTAAAACATATTAAAAGTGAACTTGTTTAGGACCAAAAGTACAATCATGTTAAATGTAGCCACATCAAGTAAACATTTCTGACATTTGGGTTACTTTTGAGAGACTAATGTAGCTGAATAATGAAATAATTCAATATTAACTAAATATTAATTAAAATCCCAGACTTAACGTCAGTAGACATTTATCTTAAGTCTGTTGATGGCTGCCTGATGTTTGGCTAAATAAGAGACAACTTTTGAAACGAAATCTGTCATTTACCCGACACATTAATAATCACTTGGTAACTTCTTTTAATGTTGCACCCTAAAAAAAATCATCTTTTAAAATGATTAATTTCATTCAGAAGGACTAATGTCTTTTAATTGATTCTTATTATTAATGTTATAATTTATAATAATTATAATAATAATGAATATTTTTCGTGTGTGTGTGTATTTTTTTTCCTGCTTAGAAAAAAAGAAACCTGACAAACATCCTGTTAATTGTAGGGTATTGTTGATAATGCAACAAGCTCAAGCTCATCATAACTTTGTGCTGTCCTGAGTAGATCCTTGATACTAAAAGTCTTAGCACACACAAACTATATCAAGAGAGACAAGGGGCTTCTCGCTTCACAAACAGCAATCCATCCACTGAAGACAGGGGAAAAAGACTCGTGGAATGTCATTTGTCAGACTGGAATCCCATCGGTGCATTTTATGGATCAGTGATGCATTTTGTGAATGCAGTGATGCTGAAAATGTAGTAGTGTCCATTTCACTTCAGACAAAGTTTCCACCTGTGACGTGTTTCTGAGCTCTGACATAGGCACAAAAGGCTAAGAGGAATCTACCAAACTGCTCCTTTGCAGCTAATATAATTGTAGTAATGTTTTGATTTGGACTAGTGGCTCATTGCATTACTAAGCAACTTGGGCCATTCTTTTAGTATCTAAAGTATATAAAGTAAAAATAAAGTTTATTTCATCTTATATTACTATTGTTATTATATTGTATATGTATATATGTATAGGGGAATAATAACCTGTACATTTAAATTGGTATGCTATTTGGATTTTAATTGTAACAAAAAGAACACTGTGTTCACATAGTTAAAAATTGAAAAGAAAATATTATATTATATTGATCTGCCTATCAAAACCATATATCGCTGCGGATCATGAAAACATTGTTCAGGTCTGCAATGAGCAGTTTGCTTGTGGTTAATAGTTGCTTCAGAGGGATGTGGCCTAACGCAGTGGACTGCTCTCTCACGAATATTGTAATATCAGCTTGTTAGCTTCTTAGAAAAGTATCTATGTAAAGAGACTTATTACACAAAGGAAGGAACATTTGGTCGTAGATATGCAACTGCAGTATGCTGATAACACACCAATGAGTGCAGTTAAAAGCTCACTTTTTACAACAGGTCATACGAGAGACGTGTGGGTATCCCACTGTCAACAAGTTGGTTTTTTTAGAGAATGTAAGCCAGTGTAAGTGTTCACACTAAACGAAATTATCGGGCACACTTACTTGTTTTTTTGACCGGCTGCGGCATCTTCTTGAATGATCTCCTCTCCTCCGCAAAGTGACTCACTGTTCCTAAACAGTCTGCCGTCTATCTCAGCCCTTTGCCTTTTAATAGTGGCACCCGCTTCCAAATAGCCCACCTCTCCTGACACTTTTTTTTTCTAGGCCCAAAAACAACACCCAAAAACAACAGCAGCCACCCCCACGCACATCAAAGCTCTTCCCATCCCAGCAGCAAGCATGCCCCCACCCCACCACAACCCCCCCCGGTCACGTCGGGGCTATATTTCAACCATCCTTTCCTCCAACACCTCGGCTGAATGATAGGACTTGAGAGGGAGGGGAAGGGATGTATGGCACAAGTTAAATATAGAACTTTGAAAACAAAAAAAAAATATGTTTGCTTGCTCCACATCAAAACCTGTGAATTTAAAAATGGATACAAGGTGGAGAATCATTTTTTGATACCTTTTTTTTAATCCTTCCATTATTGCAGAGCTGCTGAACTTCTTTACCATTAGTTACTGTTTTGCCAGACAAGAAAAACAAGGACATGCATCAATAGGCTGCACAATTAGGAATGCACCTTTTCTATGAATAATAGAGGATTATTGTCATTACCGTCCAGACAGATTTACCAATATTATGTGGGTCCCTTTATTTCATACTTTCTGAGGAAATTGTTTGTGATTTTCTGTTATTTTTATACTCTTTTCTTGTCAGATGGTCGAAGTTCCACAACTTGAGGTGAACTTCTATCAAACTCCAGTCAATGAGCCAGGATTTCATCCTGCTCTAAACACTCACTGTATTAACCATTTATTATTTTATTTATTAAGACCAGATATTCTGTCTTTCTGCATTTTCAGTGTTATACTGTCGGGGGCGCTGTGATCGTCTGACAACATTTGGTCACTACAAGAAGTGGATGAAGTGGTATATTAGCTTGGCTAATGCTATGTGATGCTAGTCCAAAGAGTCCAAATTGCTGGCTTTTTAATTTAACCAATTTATGTCTGACATTTAAAATGAACCAAATGGCTTGAGTCATCAGTTGAAAATCCAATGAGATGTGGTGATTTTAATCAGGGATAGACCTCCGCCTCTGTTGACTACTGCAGTAAATAGATACGGCGTACCCCTGCCCAAGATGGCCGCCACGCAGACGAATCATTCCTATTGACAGCAGCATCAGAAGCGGCATCTACATGCATATATGTATGGTCCACTCACATATTTCAGAGTGGATTCAGGCAAACGTATGGATATATTTAAGAAGCTTATATTTTCATTATAGAATGAGTAAAAAGAAGCAAAATCTAAATGCCATTGTCTGTTTGGGTGGCCCCCAGAACAGAATGGGCTCATCAGGATGGGGCCTCTAAAAGACACAAGATAAAACCTGAATGTGCTGCATAAAGAGCCTATATAACATGAATAATGAGTTTTTTTGGCATTGTCAATCATGCAAAGTTTATGCAAAGATATACATGTAGAGCTGCAAATGTGCACCATATGCCCCCTTTAAAGGCTCTTACAACCTATTTTCTCAAACATATTGCATGAACATATTATTTTCTATCTAACGTAATAATATTTGTGTATTTTTTGTGAGAGATTCAGTATTTACAATTTGTTGGTGCTTTTCTCACTGGTCTGAATCAAAATGTGATGACAGTTATTAGGGTGTTTGCTTAGAGCATTGTGATCAAACCACCCAAAAACTGCAATTAGTTTTTTTTTTTTAAGTTCTTTAACTTTCTTTCATGAAATCTTTAGTTTTTAGTCTGTTTTTCCTACAAGATCCTGATTTGTAAAACATACACCATGTACTCACTGAACCCTTCATTGTGCATTCTTCATGCCAGAACAAGCACTCAAGGCAGCAATGCCTCTCCTAAGACACACCTATTGACTTATCAGCGTATCCTTGTCATCAGCTGCCATCCTTTTTCCTCGTTCACAAGAGCAATTATGCGAGGATAGCAGCAGGCAGGAGAAGCCCTGACATTCTTTTTTTTTTTTTTCTTTTTGCAACAGGAAGCACCTTTGAGTTGGTTAATCATGGAAGACTCACAGTGATGCATTTCCTGAACCCTACTTCTGTAAATGTGCCTGATATCTAATCCTGCCCAGTAAGAAATTTTGGCTTGTAAAAGCTAAGGTTCAAATCTCACATGAAGCTCATGTGACATGATTGAAAGGACAAGAACGGCTACTAAACGGGGGAAAGCCTTGTCTCATTTTCTATTCACATTCAAGGCCGTTTTCTTCTATTGTCAGTCATGAGCATCAATTACAACTTGACCATTGAGGGGTGCTGTTGGCTCTTAGAACGCCAGGTGCTGTGGTATATTTCTATATACACATTATACTTTATATTTTAGCAACTTATCACTACTTTGTATTAAAAAACAGTTTATTTATTTCTATTTATTGTAAAGATCTTTTAGGTTTTTAGGTTTAGATTCTCTGCACAACCACAGTGGAGACTTTAACACTTTACAACTGCAGCTTTTGAGCCGCTATAAGTAGAGAGCAGTGTGTCCAAATTACACAAACCCATATATGTGAGAAATGGGTGACAGGTCACTTCACCACCCCCAACACTCTGTAGTAACCTCATAGTTCCTCATAGTTCACGAGTTATCTTATCATTTGTAATAAACGGGTGAGAACACCATTTTGTAGGTTTACTTCTTCTTCTTCTTCTTCTTCGTGTGGTTTGAGGTCACTTCAAGGATCTTTTCAAAAGTCACAGAACACATACATTGAGGAACATTTTATTTCGTTTACAAGGAATTCTCAACAATAACAAAGAAAGAATAAAACTACAGTTTCATATTGTACAAACCGCTACGTCACCGCCCATAACCTGATCAAAATGACTGTTCAATGGAAGTCGGCCTTGTTAATTACTTATTTGTGTTAAATATTAAATGGCATTGTTTGATGAATATATACATAGAATGGTATAACCAAAGAGAACTAAAGCATGACCAACACATGGATAAAAACGCCTATTGGAAAGTATCAAACACCATGAGCTTTCCAAGGACCACTAGTGGTTATGTCATGAAACAAAATTTATTTAAAAAAAGAACAACTCTCTGCAAGAAAGAAAATATGTTTCCCAAAATGTTAAACTATTCCTTTAATGTTGAGTAAAGATTTACTTCTCAACTGGGTGGCCATTCACTATTTTCTGTATATAGGTCACACATTTTTATATCTAGCCTAACTTCATCTCCATACCATCTTTGCAGTATTTTGTGAACAAACTGGGCCAAACTGAGCTTTTTTATTGGGGATTTCATCTTTACAGATCCATACTTCTGTGGACATTATGTACATTATTCTGTTTTAGCAAGTATCTTTAACAGATGAATCCCTCTGTATAACAGTAATGGTATTCACATAATGCTATTTACCCGATCAGGGAGGTCAATTAGGCATCCACAGTAACACCAGAATTTCAAATGCCAACACTTTTTATGATTCAGTCTTGACATTTCACTATCCCTCCTGCCTACATATATGATTTTCTCTCTAGATGACTCTTCCCCAGCACCTCATCACTGAACTGGTATGTCAACTTCTTCTTTATCTTTTTCACCTCTCCAGTTTTGCCGTAGTTGCGCAAGGCGCGGGCCATCTTCTGATAGGTCATTTTTTTGCGGTTGCCCTTCTGGATTCCCCAGCGGTGTGCGAGAGCCTCCTTCTGTTTGGATGAAAACTGGAATGTCCCTTTGTCTCTGTCCACCCACCAGATACTGTCCTTCATATCGCCGTTCCTCAAAAGATCCAACAGGAACTGGTACAAGCGGATCTTCTTTTTGTTGCCTTTTTGGAAACATGAGACAGTTGCATCATTACTTCGTTTGAACGGATATACAATTTTTCCTGTTAATTATGCATGGATTTAATAACAAAATAAAAGGAAAAACATTCAAACAAGCATAAAATCCCATTTATGAATGGGTTGAGGAAGAAATATAATTAAATTTTTCCTTTCTTGATTTTAAATAAAATCAGGATACATGAATAGATGAAATAAGTGAATATAGAATCAAATAAAAGAAGCATTTTTGGAGAGCTGAATACATGTTTTCTGGGTTTCTGTTTACAATCTATAAAGTGAAATATCTTTAAAAAAACATTACAAAAGAAAATGTAACTCTAACCTTGAATGAGTAATCAGTTTAGTCGTTAATCAATGAGAAGAGACTTAAGTTTATATTGGTCCATTGGTCACGGAATGCTTTTATTTTGAAATGGCGGATATAGGAAGTGGCGACAGTTGTTAACGTTACCGACTAAAAAACAAACAACTAAACAAACAAGCACACAGCTGCTCTCATTTAAAAACTATGGCGGGATGGAAATCTGTGTCTCTGGAATATGCGGAATTATTTCGAGAGGATAAAGTATGACATTTGGCTAACGCTAGCGTAGCGTTAGCCACTTAGCGTGACAAACCACGTCTTTTTACGACGGCCAGTCAAGACAAAACTAAAGAAACTGGTGATTAAAATGATATTTGGTTAGAAACGTAAATTCAATTTTACACCATTAAATAGTTGTAAAGATTTTTATTCGTAACAATAGTTAAAACCAACTGTTGATAAACCTGCGACGGCTAGTCGACTAATGGTCGCGTGCAGGTCTGCAGCAGAAATTAAGAAGTTCAACAGTCACAGGTAAGACAGTGAAGATCTCACGAAAACAAACCAATATTTATTATTGTAACATTCTACATTTCATTAATGGGCCGATTGAAATGTAAATATATCTGATACTAACTCCAGTTTTAATATGTAAAATATGCGGTTCTTTAGCTGCTTTTTCTGCCGAAACCCATTTAAGCCTAAGAGCCCTAAGTCTATAACTGTCAATAACCCATTTAAGCCCAGATTTGATTTAAAAGATTTCATTTTCATATAGTTATATCAGTTGATTCAGTGATAATCATGTTTTGTATGTATTGTTTCCATTTTTTTTACTATTTTCTTTGCAGAAAATAGCATTTTAATGACTATTGTAGTTGTTTGCATAAATCTGCCCATAAACAAAAACCCATGTACAAAATTCTTTTGGGGGGGATTATTCTAGAGAATTGAATGATTAAATAGATATATACATGTCAGGGTTGAAAATCATAATAATCTAAATAAAATTCCATCTTTCTGGAATGGTTCATGTTTTTGAGAGGAAGAAGCAGGAAGTTGAAGTTTTTGAATAGACATTTAGCATTTAGATTTTTTATTTTAAGTATAAAATGACATTCATAGACGTAAAGCCTCATAGGCTTTTTTTCCATTTTCCCATGGTCATGTGGTCAATTATTAATCTCTATATAATGAGGAGTCACATTAAGATACACCTTCTGTGCTTGCCATTTCACAACAGGCGACACATGGTCATTTGAGCCCTATTGGAACATCTTAGCCTTGAGCTAAATATAACCTCTTTCGATTGCTGCAACAAAAGCTGCATATTTATGTGTATTCAGGATAAAACACGTAGAAAAATGCAAAGGCATGCAGTGTCGTGACCGTGTTGCTGCCAGTAAAGGGAAAAAGAGAAACTGAAGTGGTCCAAAAAGAGGAAGTGGAGAAGATGTCTCTTTAGTCTGCAAGTGACAGCTACAACTACAAAGACAAAAGGATCTCACACTGAGCCAAGGTCCACTCAGACAAGGAACCCGTGTCCCTGGCATCTGTTCACCAAATGTGCAATTTAACGCATTTATTCAGAAGGACACGGTAAAAGTAGATGGAGCTTCTCGATTATTTTCCAAATCTAATTTGTAAAGCAAAGCTAACATGATTCACCATCCCAGTAAAATGGGCCTCTATAGTAAGAGGAAACCACTGGTGACACTAAAATGCACCTGTTAGAGGATATCATGATATTAGAGAATCCACACAAGCATAATTGTTGTTACATAATCATATATTGCCATGGCCAGCAGAAGTAGACAGGTTAAGTTAACCTATTTTCAGTTTTCCTGTGATAAATGATAAATAAATATGGAATATTTCTACAACCACAAACATTTTTGTATTTAAACCTTGTATCATAAGAAATCAACAACATGTGATGTGACTACAGAAAAGTCAGAATCAGTTACTGTTAGAGAGCAAATATAGTTAGAATATTGGAAAGAAATCTAACATGGTGTTTTACTACAGATAACATACTTCATTTAAAACTTAAAAAAGACCAAACTGACCCAAATCAGGAAAGAAAAACATGAAATTAACTAAATTATCTGCAATGCAAAGTTCAATGCTTAATAAAATAAGAGTACAAAGATCATTTTTTTGCCTTGTAAAATCATAGAAATCAAACAACTAACAAATCAAATTATTACAGAACATGAGGAATATATTCTGTAAATTGTTTAAAAAGGAAATTATAAAGGGCCCAATTAAATATTCATACGAAAAGCTTAAATCTAAATTAAAAATCAAAATAGTGGTTAGTTGCAGCCCTAGGACTGATATTAATGTGTTCATGATGTGGATATTGATGATATATATTGATACTTTAACAGTAACATTGTGTTTTACTACAGATAAAATATTATTTCGTGATGTAGCTGAAGGTTTCTCAATGCTGTCCCGATGTCACAGGTTAAAGGCTACTGTGACCTCTCACCTCGCTCTATTTCTCCCTCCAGAGAGAGAGAGACATTGCTGACCCTGTGCATGTACAGTATGTTGCTTGTAAATGTGGTTTCTTACCCATCTCTCCAGGTGTGACATAAGGGGCTCGATCCCTCAGACACTCCTCATCGGACACCTCCAGTGGGGGACTCCGCCCTCCGTGTTCTTCATCATCAGAGCTGCGCTGGGACACGTGCGGCTGATACAGGCTCCGAGGGAAGAATGCTACCTTCAACATAGGAGCCAAGGTTGATAAGTATTAAATTAAAGCAACTCAGAACCTCCCGATCTTGTTCAAATTCTCTTTAGGCTGGCCAAAGATTACAGAAACAAAATATTAGAATATTCGAATACCATATGTATTCTGAAAGGTTTTTTTAATATATATATATATATATATTTTTAATATATATATAATAGTTGATTATAAGGGGGAAAATCCAACATCCAAAACAATCAGATTAATCAAATTAAAACTTAATTTAAATGAGATAAGATTAAAAATAAAAAAATAAATAAAACAAAAACAGGATATAATTTATGAACAGTTGATTAAAAGTGGAAAAATGAAAAAAAAATTAAAACCTTCAAAATAGGAGCCAAAGTTGATTAAGTATTAAAATACTTCAACATGCCGATCATGTTAAATTCTCTTTATGTTGATCCAATATTACAGAAAAATATTGCATTAAAATACAACATCTTATTATATATATATATATATATATATATATATATATATATATATATATATATATATATATATATATATATATATATATGCCTCACGATGTTGTATGTATCTATAGGACAAGGCAAGATTATTTATATATCATATTTCAACAACAAGGTCATTTAAAGTGCCAACAAGTGGATTAAAAGGGGAACAATCTAAAATGTTAAAGTAAAAAATAAGAATAAGAAATTAAAACTTAATTTGAATTAATTAAGATTTAAAAATTCTAAAAATTTAAACAAGATTTAATTTTAGAACAGTTGATTAAAAGGGGAGAAATCAAAAATAAAATAAAAAAATATAAAACAAGAGCAAAGTTAGATTATATGACGATCCAGCAAGATATATTTGGTATGTTTGAAAATTTGAAGTCGGACTATAACTGAAAATCAGCAATCGTGATTTTGAACAATGTTTGGCAGTAAAATATGTGTTTATAATGGTGGATGCAAAAAAAAGTGCCATTCACTGCTTTTAAATCAAGAGAGTAAATGCCAAAGTTTAGAGGAGATCAAATTGTATTAAGGAATATCAATATCTTCACATAAATTTTAAATGTAATATCCTAAAATCACATTCAGACACAATTTTTCCATGTTTTTTCCTCTTAAGACGACTAGAGCCTCACTGCAGACGTGCCTCACAGAGCGACTGTGTTGCTACTGATGAATTCTACTGTACCCATCGTCAGACACATGCTCTGATGTGTGGCCTTTCAATAAAATCCTCTCACAGTACTGTAAGTGAGCATGAAAACACACCTCTCTGCATGAGCTGCGATGTGTGGATGCTGCTATAGCTGTATGCCTGGGTGAGCAACACTTGCCAGCGTATTCAAAGTTAAAAAAAAAAAAAAAAAACAGTCATTGGTTGAAACCTGCATGTGAATTCCACGCGTGAAGACTGAGTTTCACATTTCATATCACAATTAACACACCAATCGATGCATTCACACGTTGTTTTCGTCCCCACACACGCAGATTTTCATGCCACCGTCAAAATGTCAACCCTTTTTTAGCCGGACTGCCGCAGAGGGGCTGGCATTACATAACGTCTGTAACTGACTAACTGACTGAAGTGATGAACCTACACCCTTGTTCAGCTGAAGCTGGCCGAAGCCTCGTATCCCAGAATGCCTTTCACACCAACAATAGCAGGGATTAAGATGTTTTAATCTTCATTATAGAACAGTTAATGTATCACAATATAAGTTTTAATATTTCTTTAGATGAGAAGGTAACTTGGTCAAATTTATGAAATTTTGTGGTATCTACTGTAGCGGAACAGGCCTGGCAGAAATGGAATATTTTTTTTGTTACTGGATAATTCAGTTAGATTAAGAATTGTTGTGTCTTTATTCCCTTGAATTGTTTTTATCTACATGAGGAGCAGACCCAGCCATGTGTTACAGTATATAAGCATTGTCCCGTGTTTCAAAATGCTCAATCCGCAGAGAACTGCACACAGTCTATATTCAGAAACCATAAAATGAGCCATATCAGTGTAGTTGTGATGTCAGCTACTACAGTTAGTCATTATTCTCGCAAACAATGGTTTTATTTAAGTATGTTTAAGACTACGTGAACACAAAGGTCAAATTGCCAAGATATTTAAAGTTGTATTTGTTCATATCACGTATTAAAGTAAGTAAAGTTATTTTTCACATTTTACACCACATATTCTGTCCTTTTTTTGTAATTTGCTGTACTGTAATTTAGCATGATGTGTTTGATAAGATTAGAAATTCAACAATCTTGACAGTAATTTCAAATGAGATAAGTAATGTAATATGTTTTGAAGCATACAAATGATGTGTAGAATGTCAGAGGTGATAAATTGAAAGATTGGTTACTATCCTTTGATATATTTTCTGTTTTATTTCATTTGTTGATTGATTCACTTCTGGACTAAAATGTCTCCAAATCCCAAAATGTGCTCTCTGATAAGAACCATGTTGATGTAGAATGATATTTTAGAATTCAAAGGCATAATTGGGCACCAAAACAAACTCAGTGAGTGTGTCTTTGAGACAACTCGCAGCAGGCCAGGAAGCCTCTGTGTGGCATTTTCCAGCTGTTTCCTGGTTATTATATTTTTACCACATAAGTCTCGAAAACACTGAGAGGTTTGTGTCAAATTAGGAGTCTAAATATGAAATGATATAATGTGTCATAATCACCATTCTTTAACAGTTTAACGGTGCATTGTAGCTGCTGGACAATAAACTAGCACTTACAACTCCCCAATTACTTGATGCAGCAAAAATGATAAATAAATGAATCAATTAGTATTTGTGTAACTCTGCACATTAGCTGCATGATATATTGTATATTTGACACTGCAAGGAAACAGGCACCCGTGCATGTGTTGGTGGGTGACAGAGGGACTTACTGGCTGTTGTAACACATGAGGGTGTGCCCCAAGGTTTGGATCCAGCAGATTTTCTGCGTCGTACCGTATGGCCTCGTGTCGTAGCAGGCCCGGCGGGTGCAGAGCCTGCACACTCTGCAGCTCTGTGAAGTTTGCCTCTTGGAGGTTTTCAAAATCTACAGGGTGCACATGAGGGTGAGGGTGATACTCCCAGTGATCTAAATAAAAGAAGGTGAGAAACTGCATCATGCTCACAGCCTTTTATTGTTAGCTACGGCCGCCACTTTGCTGCCTCACTCTTGGCCATTTGCATTTAACACACAAAGCTTCACACAAAGAAGACAGTGAATTTAAGAAGATTTAATGCACGTTTAAAGGATTAAAAATGAAGAGTGGAAAAGACCGGCCGTCTGTCTACAGAAATCCTCTTTGTCATAAAACTAAAAATGACAAAGTCAGTAGCAACTGACGCAGAGATGCTTACTCATAGTGCTCGAGTTTGCGTTTAGAGGGTGAAATTAGGAAAATAATGGAGAATTCAGCATGAAACGCTTTCCTGTTTGTTGCAACACGCAGCAGTGTTGCCACAGCTGTTGACTGTGAATTTGCCCTTGTTTTTTTTTTGTTGTCTTGACTTCAAAAGTCCACTTTAAGGTTCACATTTTATATATCTCCAGTGTACATAATATTACTATTCTTTATTGTTCTGTTATCTTTTCTTTACCGCAATTTGTGTGAAAGGTGTCAAATATTAAGATGCACTATTTCTATTAATCTAAGTATATAAAAAACATAAAATTGAAATGCTCTCAGATGTATTAAATAATTAAATATAAATGTATGTACATATATATATTCTCCATAATGAATAGTTTTGCTTTTGAAACTTTAAGAATGTTTAACAGATAATTCATAACTTTTATTTATGTAACAATTTCAATTCAGGACCTTTTAGTTTTTATTAATTCTATTTTTGATGTCAGTATTTCTACTTTTTCTCAAGTACTTCATTCACTGATTAATTTTATTGATTTAAAATAAATGAGACATAGGCATGATATTTATGATACTGATATTTATGATATTTAGACATCAGGAATTAAACTTTTATCAACATGATGACAGCTAAAGCTTTTGGGGGGTTCATCTTTTGCTGTAAGGTCAGGAAAGTCCTTTTGTCTTATTTTGATTGTTTTGGTGGAATATTCAAAACAGTTGATTACAAGAGAAAGTAACAGATCTCTCTCTGCATGTACAAAACCCCATGGGGCAAAAATTGCTCTATGTCTGTATTTGAGCGGCCGAAAAAAAAAGAAATGGCATCTGTTTCCTGTGTTCCATACACCCTAATGTGGTGCGTTCGCTCCAGCTGCACATATTGCATACTTTTTATGTACAATACACAGAAAAGTCATAGTCACATTGTGGCATCTGATCATGTTGTTTTATTTTAGAATAAACTGTCAAAGGAATGTGAGACTGTATTTGCTGTCAATGAAAAACAAGCGCTTAAACATATTTAACTTGAGTGGATTCAGTTGATCTCATCTCATTTTGACTTTCGTGTTTGATTTTCCTTTGAAACCTTTTTTTTAATCTAGAAAAACACACATTGTAATTTCTAAGAACAATAAGTGGTGATTTCAAACACTGGTCACATGAAAAGAAATAACGCTGAAGTAAAACTCACCTGCCTGAATATCTGCCTCTAGAACATATGGATTATAATATTCTGCAATTTGATGCCTGTAGATCTCAGGATCATAAATTTCTTCTGAGTGCTGAAAGATCAAATAAAAAGAAAATTAAGATCAAAAATGTGGATGAAAAATAAACAACATACAATACATATTCATTTACCATTATTTATGTAATCTAACAGAGCAAATATCAATCCTCAAAATCTCTCTTTTTTATTTTTCACATTCTTTCTAAATATGTTCCTTTTGTTAATCTGTTTAGTAATATTTTGGTATTTTTTACTGACTTTTTTTTTTCCTCTTGCCACCGCTATTCTGAAACTCACAAGAACTTTTGAGTTTCATTTTCATGTTGCCTGTAGTATAAAAGTCTCTCACAGTTTGTTTTCTGTATTCAAAGTGAAGTAGAGAAGTCATCTAAATGATAAATGTCCATCCTCTTGATAATTCTATTTGTTTCCAGTTAATTCTACATTTAAGAAAACTGCTCAGTGGACTAATCTGATGCTGGGATGCAGGAATGTTCCCCAAAAAAGTTTAGATCATAATAAAATAAATTATACTTACAGGTGGGACGAGGTAGCTCTCCATTCTGTACGGATGCAACATGGAGACCTCTTCTCCAACGAACCGACTCTCTAGACACTTTGCAGACAAAACGGTCTCAAACCTTTCAAAACTTTTGCGGCACCATTGCACAATGTTTCAAAATTTCCTCTCACTCAACGAAAACCAAAAATTGTCTCTCTCTCTCTTATTGTATAGCACACACTTATGAGCTGAAGTGCTCCTGGAGGGCTTTAGCTGTATAAAATAAAATTAAATAAACAAGGCTCCACCGAGGCTGTTAAATGAAAAAGGAACTTTTGACTTCTGTAATGTGTGTGGGTGGGAGCAGCAGAGTGTGTCTGCAAAAGGTTCCTGGTCATTGGGGATTTGTCAAGGGAGACCATGAACCATCGCATTTATCAGGGTCTATATACTGTCCCCTCCCTTAGCATCCAATCATCAGCAAGTGATAAACTCTCTAAAAGTTTCTCCATAAAAAATGTCTAAGAGAAGAAAAACACTGGGTGTTTATGAACTGTTTGCAATTTTATTATTCCCTTATTATTAGAAAATTGTATTTATTTCATGTGCTTTTAAACTATTTTTCATGTAGTTATGGGAAGGTTTGATCATAAAGGCAGTACAGTCATATTTTAAATTTAGTACAAATAAATACTATTTGTGTGATAACATGCAGATTTATATATTGTACATTATAATCACTGGTCCAAAAATTGGCCATGTATGTTTAAGCATACAAAGACTCCAGTTTCCAGTAGCACTCAGTGTATTTACACAGTGTCACAGCTTAAAAAAAATGATAGCTATATGTTTTAGCAGCCACTACACTGTGAGTTAAGTGTGACATTATAAAGCATCCAGCCAAGATTTTACTGCACACTTTAATAAGTCTGTACTGAAAATGTTAAAATGGAGCAGAATGACAAAACATGGTATGTTGTCATGTAAAGTTTGTTAAGCATCAACGTAGACATACACACACACACACACACACACACACATGCAAACCACACACAGCTGGAAGATAAGATGAAGGTAAAGTATCTGTGTTGTAATCAACCTGAGGTGAATGGAGATTATGACAGAAGGAGAAGCAGCTCATGAATTCCTCGGGGGAATTAAGCCTTGCTCCAAAGGAAAAAAAAAAAAAAAAGATCCCATAAGAAACATTTTTACTTTTTGTTAGGTTGGGTATGCATTTGTCTGCTCTATGTTCATAAGGTGTTGGGACATTTATTTGTGTCAAAATGTTTGATATTTAGAGAAAGATAACTTTTTCTATTTGTTTTTTTCAATTTTTGTTTTTTTTTAGCGTGGCTATTGTAAGAACTGTATTGTAGCAGATACCAAGATAACAGTTAAACAGCTCAGCAACAGCATACAGTATCATAAATCTGTGTATATATTATTAGCACTACATATTTAAGAGGAAGACTGCAGCATTGTGATAAGACAGTGCACTGAAAATATCACCTTTGACTTAGATGAAAACACTGAGCTTGTGTTCACCTTGTAACCAAAATCACGATGTTTAGGGATTGAGATTTCATCCACACATTAAAAACATGCTTCATGCAACATAGTCAAGTTTACAAATCAAAGAGGACTTACAATTAAGCAAACAGTAATTACAGTAACAGTGATTTTAATTGGTAATATTCAGTTTGATTCGACTGCGTGTCGTTCTCATGTCTGCTGTTATTTTCCTTCTTAACCGAGGGAACAATTGTCACCTGAGATTCTGTTTGCGGAGCTGTTAAAACCACACAGGCTGCCATCTACCCCGACCAGCCCCCGTCTTATTCACAGCTGCAAAAGCAAATATGATGTCATATACAGTAGCATTTTCCGAGAGTATTAATACAGAGTGGGCTGCAGCAAGCCACTGACTATTTCCATCACAACTATTTTCAGTGAAGCCAAAAGACGCTTCTTTTTTGTTGTTTTCCCAGTGATATTTAGTTTGTTTTGAGCAACAAAGCCTCTGAAAAGAATGTCATTTGAATATGCTGAGCTATTAATAGAGTAAACTGCTAAAGTTGAGTGTTATCGTTAGACGTGAAACCCTTTATATTGAGGACAAATTTGTTCAGCAAGGCATGATCACATGTTACTTTGAAAACAGAACTGCGCAAGAAATACTACAATCCTGCACATTGTTAATCACTTTATAATATTAACTTAAACAACAATAACTCAATAATAAGTAACAGGGAACACCACAGGTGCTGTATTGCATCACTGTTTAAAACTTTGATGGGGTTTCAAAACAGATATTATACTGTATCTACACAATAAATGACAGTATGCTTCCTCAGTATTTACTATTGTCACAATGGCATTTACAGGCCTGTTAAACTATAGTTCCCAACCTGTGGTCCACGGCCCCCTGGTGGGACATGAAGGTCTTGCTAGTGAGCACCCAATTATATTTTGTGAAAATTATTAATTGTTAATTTTTTTTTTCTTTTTTATGCTTTAAAACAAGTCAAAAGTTATATTGCACATTGGAAATTAGTTTAAAAAAAAGTAAATCTGACAGAGCAAGTTGAGTTTCAAACCAGTCATGATCTCTATGTGTTGCATTCAGTTCAGTCCTGAATGTTCCATCATTATTGTTAAAATTGAAAGGGCTCTAAGAACACATCTATAAATCTGTATTGTTTACGAGGTCAGATGTGGGCCAAGAACGTTTTTGAGATTTGAGAGTTGGAAAAGGTTGGGAACATCTGCCCAACTTTCTTAGTTAAAACTCACGGTGGCAACGAGAGCACTGGCACTTTATGTCCTTCTGAAGTGCAAGAACTTAAAAATAGAGGAAAAAAAATGATGAGAATGGATCTCATCTTCTATACGACGAGATGCAGGGATACACTACAGATGGTCGCCAGCCAATCGTGGGGCACACACACCATTCACTCACACATTCACACCTACGGGCAATTTAGAGTCGCCAATTAACCTCAGCATGTTTTTGGACTGTGGGAGGAAGCCGGAGTACCCGGTGAAAACCCACACAGACTCGGGGAGAACATGCAAACTCCACACAGAAAGGTCCCAGACCCAGGAGGTCTTTCTGAGGCAACAGTGCTAACCCCTGTGCCACCGTGTCACCCATAAAAATGGATCTTATTTCTGAAAATGAACATGCTGTCACAGTGGAACAGTGGTTAGCGCTTTTCAAAGGTTCAAGCCCTTTCTCTGGCACCTTTCTGTGTGGAGTTTGCATGTTCTCCCTTTGTCTGTGTGGGTTTTCTCCAGTTTTCTCTACAGCCTAAGAACATGCTTAGGGTTAACTGGAGACTCTAAATTGCCTTCAGGTATGTGCTCCAGCAGACCTTCCTAGTGAAGAAGAAGTGGGTATAAAACATGACAATGTGTTGTCTGGGTTTTTTTGTTAGCTATTAGGACCTAAATGCTGTCAGTGTGTGTTCTTTCCAATGCAGAAAAGGCATTTCTTTACAGTGTTATAGGTGTGGAGATATAGACTAAAGAGATGGTCTCATTAAAATGTACTTTAGCACCCACTGAAATTGCTATTTAAAACTGTATTCAACTCAAGTGATGTTAACTTAATATTAACTGTTATTAACTATTAACTTTTGCAATTTCACCCTCTATTTGAATGTAAATAACTATTATTTTTCAGATCATTTATATGATTCGGTCCTCTACTTTTTTATGTGCCCTTTCAGACTCCATTAAGTCTGGTTTTAAACTGTTAAAACCTGCACAACAACAGTTACATATAGTTAAATGAGGAACTGGAAACTTATCTTTCAGATTCAGTTCCTTGAAGGCTGCCTTTAAATGCATCCAGTTATGCGTCATATGGTCAGGATAATCCAGGTCACGATAAGAACTGGGGGATTTGTTGTTTTTTAACTTGTTTGTGACAGGGAGATCTAGACGTTTAAACTATTGATACTAATCGTCTCCTAAAATATAAAGCCTGCTGAAATGTCCTCAATCCTCTCTCCAGTCTGCCTCTATCATTGTCAGTTTCAGTCATTGCATAGTTAATGTCACTGTGCACTATGCAACGTATCTGCAAAGACTGATTGATTGATTAAAGCATATAATAAACTCCAGAAAACAGAGGAAGGGAGGTTTGTTTTTTCACTTTATTAAATCACGTCCACACAACTCAGTACAATACAATACTGCTGAGATACAACTCAACTATAAGTAACTGTTTTTCAGACTCAGCAGATTGCCACATCATACAAAGATCACATGTCATGCAGCTCTTCTTCCAAAATGTTTTCATTTGTCATGTGCATATGATTTTATGACTAGAAATATCTTCACAGGTAGTAAACACTGCCAGACACAGTAACATGGCCTCAAATCCAGAAGCAATAGCCCTGAACACATGTGACACTTGAAATGATCATTTACACTCTGTGTCAGGGTTGAGTCAGGCCGTAGTTCCTAGTGTTGTATTACAGAAGGTGTTTTTTTTCCTTCAGTCCATAGAATACTTAAATGCAAATATGTGATTCTTTACTTTAATATTTTAATTTAATTCTGATTAATAATTTATTGACTGAGAAAAATATCAATATAGAAATATTGTAGAATGTAAAATATTGTACTATAGAAACTGCTTTACAACCCCCCCCAAAAAAAATATGATGAACATGTTATAAATTAGCTCCAACTATCTAAAATAATGCTGCTTATATTAGTACACCAGCAATACTACTTCTACTATTCAATAATTAAATATACAATATACTGTACTCACTGTTTTTTAATTATTCTAACACTGACTCTACAATTCATATTTTTAATTTAAAGACACTTTAACGACTTTAACTTTAAATAACAAGGAAACATGACCCATTGACACAAAGATAATGAAACAGAACAAACACATTTCCTACTGGGAATGTAATTAAAACATGATGCAGCCCGACCACAGATTTTGTCAATAGTCACCTGAAAATAAGGATTATTTTGTTTTTTTATATCTACACCACAAAAGCCTGTCATGTTACACCACCGTATTTCTACAGTAGCCCAGAACAAGTTAACAATACACCGTCTGTATAGTGGCTTTCGCAAGTTTGACAGCCACGGTAGGCTCTCCTGAACACTCAGAAGGGGAGGGTGAGGGGATTATCAGTTCATTGGAATCTGCAACCTCACCTCTTAACACTACTAAATTCTACACACTGGTCTTTTAACCCCTTGCACAATGGCAGGCAGAATTTGTTATGTTTCTGTCGATGCTTTAGCCGATTTCCAGTTGTTTTACTAGTCTAGTCGGGCTGGCAGGCTGTTGGTGCAGCTTTGCATTAGATGAACATGAGAGGTATAATTATTTTCACATTTAATTCTCTGTAAGAAAGCAAATTAAGTACCGTTCACAAAATGTTGAAGTCAAATCAGGTCAAGTCAGATTTATTTGTACAGCCCAATATCACAAGTCACACACATCTTCTTTCTTTAGACCCTGATTTTGGATCAGGAAAAACTCCCTCCAAAAAATCCCTTAAACGGGGAAAAAATGGCGGAAAAACACTGAATGCAAGCCAATCCAAATAGTTATGCTTCAATCAGTTGTGGTGGATTGAACATGTGTTCATGTTATTGTGTCCATCTACCTGTAACCAACTGGGCTGCTCTCACCCTGTTTAAATGACATTTCTAGTGAAGATTTGTTAAATACCTTACAGTACCCAGCATGGGTATATTTGTTCTCACATGTAAGTGATATACGTGTGACCTGCTGTAGCATATAGATAAAGTGCCACATCGAGTTTAGTGCAAAAATACATGTCGGGTGTACACTAAAAACCTCACAGTTTCAGATACAGATCTGTAATTGATAAAGTCCACACAAGCAGGCAAAAATTTACACTCACACCTCTTAATTCACAGACACATGGTTTGTCCGTTTGAGTATTGGGGCCTCCTGAGTGATGGTGTGAATGTTCTTATTGCTATCTTTGTAAGCACTTATTTTTAAGAGGTTCCCAAATAATTTTAAAGAAGCCAAAGTTTGCAACTTTTTTGACTTGACGCCTTTTTTCTTTTCTTTTTTTTTTTTGCAATGAAATGGTTCAGTTATTGTCTGTAGTGGGGCCCCATAAACGTTTAGCATGAATCACTGAAGTCATTCTCATTTCTCAACGTTGGATACGTTTGTCTTGTTATTATACCTTTGTCTTTTTTTTCTTTCTTTTTTTTGCTGACATTTTCTTTTGTCCCAGACACACAGCGTCTCCCTCGATTAAGTTGCAGAAGATTGACAGCGCCCTGTCATGAGATCGTGCTCACACAAAGCTCGCAGAGGGTAATGACACGCATGACCACTGACTGTGGAAAACAGGATACAGGGTACGTCGCAACAGGAAGTGTTGCACTCCTTCTCTGCAGAACATCAGTTTGACCAGAATGACTGCAGGTTGATGTCCACACTCTGTAACCCCTGCGGCAGTATTCAAATTTCGTAATCATCTTCGCTCACCATTTCTTCGGAGCTAGTTGAGTAATTCAGTTGGAGAAAAAAAAAAGAAAAAAGTTTTTTTTTTCATGCCAAAAGAAAAGAAAAATCCCCCAGACAGTTAATCGTGTACATCTTAAAATATCTAATCATCTAAGACAGCATAACTTTATATTTAATAAGTTGAAATTGGGTAGACTTTTACGAAAAAATACTTTAATAACAGTTACACCCCATGCGTTCATACTCAAGTACATACATTTCTTGTTAATTTGGGCTTTTTAACTCTCAAACATATTTTAATGTTATGTTAAAAACAACAACAGTTTTTATATTGACAACTTTAGTTTAGGCAATATAACATTTAAAAAATAAAATAAAAAAAAAGTTTTAATTAAACAGCAGTACATGTTTCACTGTGTTGGCTGAAGCTCTACTGACAAGCAAGAGGCAACATGGTGCAGCTAAATTCAATTTAGTTTTTAAGCAAGATAAAGATTTAAAGGATTTTTTGAATTCTGTTTACATTCATGGTACGTGTAATGTAGCATATTAGTCATAAACAACTTTTATCTTATGATTGCTGTTTTAATCTTAAAAAGTATAACAAAATAGAAGCAAACAAGCAAAAAACTGACTCCTGCAGATAATACAGTGTAATTATGCGTTGTTAAATGGGATTTATTAGCACATGAAAGCAACATTATCCACCTTCAATACACAATTCAATGATAAAACATCATTTCATATCATCGAGCTGTAAGGAAAGTCAGGAAACGCCCACAGTCTCACTCAAAGTACAAACTGCTGCAGTCTTACCGTTGCTCTTGTGCACAGCATCCAGTGATGAAGTAGAAAGGTGTCCACAAGGGAGTTGTTGAACTACTGGAAGCAAATTGCCAAAGGTGGTTGAAAAATGCAGGCTTTCTATATATCTCCGAATTAGCAGGGGAACTAAAAACTTCCTTAATTCTACCAATTTAGGTTGGTACCGTAAGGTTCTTCTTCTTCTTCTCCTTCTTCTTCTTCTCCTTCTTCTTCTTCTTCCTTATTAAAACAAGAAGGTGACAAACTCTTCCTACAAATGTTTTGAATCCAGTTTGAAATCTCCGATGGTGATGAGTTCAATTATTCTGGCCATATCCTGACAACTTAATTTTAATGTTTAGAAAAGCCATCAACCTCCATTAAACTTAAGCTGTAAACTTTTTTTTTTCCAAATAGTAATTTCAGTGGATACGTTGTTTCATGGTCGTGCAGTGTTACAAATATATTTACAGTTCAAGATAATGCAAATGAACCATAATAGACACTTGGACAGATATTTACACACTCATTTTTCTGCACTATAGCTAAAAAATGCTTCCCTTTTTATCTGTATTTTTTTACTATGCAATCATATTTTAAAATGCAATTTACAAAAATACTCCTAGGGTTGGGTTTGTTGTCCCTGTCTTCCTAAAGATTTGTGTGCATTAGTACATTGAGAGCCACGAGAAACCTTCCTTTTTAAAATAATGTAGATTCTCCTTCTGATTTTGGAAAAGGACAGTTTGAAAAAAACTTTCAAGTGGTAGTTAAGAAACTTTTCTTCATGCACGTGGATGTGACTAGCACATTTTTTTTATTTTGTAACGGTCTGTGGCATATGCAGCTACTCTAAATTATAGCATTATAGTCAGCTAATTCTTTTTTATCTGTTCCCATTGAATGAATGGTAGGACCTCACCCGAATAAAAAAACAATCCCTACCAATGCATTTACTTGAGAGAGGAAGTGTGTCCAAACTGTTGACTATAATGTGATCATTGAATTAGAAATCATATCAAATAACTGAAGTGAAATGGGTGGAAATGCATCATATTAAAAACATGATAATGTGACGAATTTTGTGTATATATATATATATATATATATATATATATATATATATGTATATGTATATGTGTGTGTGTGTGTGTGTGTGTGTGTGTGTGTGTGTGTGTACACGTCTTGGCCTGCAAATAAAATGGAAGGATGCAAATTTAGTTTAATAAATAAAAAAACAGAATGTCTTGTGATAAATGATTTATTGTAGCATATATTGATGCTGCCGCGGTGCCCATTACAGTGTGAGCCACAAATAACCCACAGGCTGTAAATTGTCACTCTGCAATTGCAATGCAATTTTGAGCTGCCTGCTCTGAGCCTTTAACAGGCATAACATTATCACTGAGCATGAGCAATCCTACAAATATCAACTAGGTTTATTAAAAACGTCTGCTCGGTCTCGTAGTTGGGTCCGAAATGCATTCCGTTTCACATGCAATTTGCAAAAACAAGAAATATTCAATCCTGTGGGTGGACAGTCCACACAGAAGGTCTTTGTTTCCTGGCTGATAGTCAACAGAGGTTTTAGTGGCCATCGTGTGTTTCACAATGACGAGGTACAGTTGCTTGAAAATGCGTGCAAGGGGACATCCAGCCCTCTCACTTCTTATTCCCGATTCCTCATTTTCTCTGGACTCCACAAGATCAACCATCAGATGAGGCCGTGCTTGTGGGTATTTTAAGACATGGGTGAATCACAAGGCACATGGAGACACACACACACAATTGCGCACACACACACACACAACAGAAAGATACTGACACAGGAGTTGTCTAAATTTTTTAAATAACATTTGATTTGAACTGTTTTTGAATATTATTCTAAAACCACATAAAATGAAATATCATTCCAAAAACAACACTAAATGTGCATGCATGTAGTTCATATACCATATAAGGGCTTTGTCCCACAAAACAACCAAGTTCCTCTTTTTTAAGTATTGCTCAAGTCAGACAAAGATGACTCAGTGCGGATATTAATCATGTTTTTTTTTTTTATCGTCACATCTCGCTACTTATTCTGCCTGTCAGAGATGCAGTTAGGCAGTGTATTTTTAAAAATCTGAGAACTTAAAAAATTGATGCAAAAAATAACGTCCTCAAAGTACACGCTGTTAGACAGTTTTATACTGCTAACCAGCTGTTGCAATTTAGATTTTTGGACATTTAATGTTATTCATCTTAATTATGGGGGCAATTATATCTGATTCCCCTTCATACTTTTTAAATATACAGGATTTCTGCTTTTTTAAAAGAGTCCTCCTTTAAAAACACACACAAATCAAACATAAAAAAAACAGGTGGACAAGCTTCAACTCATGAACAGATGGTATTACAAAACTTTGTTCTCAGTTACAGCATCAACTATACGCATTTCAAGATACTACTGAGACAGAGGATATCTCTATTGTAAGCGCTGTGATGATATGATTTTCTTTTGACATGACACATTTCATAATTAATGCAGTAAACCCCTGTCACATGCACCACCTGGTGGTCAGGCAGTCTGTTGAAAAGTTAAAAAGTCATACAGTTGGGCATTGGGACCTCTCTCGACTAGAGCTGAGGTGATAGGGATGCTAACCATCTTTAGCATTAGCTTTTGTTTGCTACCTTCCTATCAACTCCAGATATAGTATAGCAGTATGTTATCATTTTTATTTATGTCGGTCCTTTTGAACAATTTACCAAAATGAATACAGATAGAAATACATAATAAACAAATAAGCATTATATTAAAAGGACACCAACAAATATTGACTGAAAAAGTGCAGGCTGAAAATTAATCTTATACTACTAATATATATATATATATATATATATATATATATATATATATATATATATATATATATATATATATATATATATTCCTCATTAGAGTCGCAGGGGTCTGCTGGAGCCAATCCCAGCGCGTTACGGCGAGAGGCAGGGATACACCCCAGATGGTCGCCAGCCAATCGTGGGGCACACATACCATTCACTCACACACTCACACCTACGGGCAATTTAGAGTCTCCAATTAACCTCAGCATGTTTTTGGACTGTGGGAGGAAGCTGGAGAACCTGGTGAAAATCCACACAGACACGGGGAGAACATGCAAACTCCACACAGAAAGGTCCCAGACCCAGGACCAAGGAGATCATGAACCTGCGACCTTCTTGCTGTGAGGCAACATATATATATATATATATATATATATATATATATATATATATATATATATATATATATATATATATATATATATATATATATGTTATATATATGTTATATATATATATATATATGTTATATATATATATATATGTTATATATATATATATATGTTATATATATATATGTTATATATATATATAATATATATATAGGTATATATATATATATATATATAATATATATATATATATATATATATGGGTATATATATATATATATAATATATATATATATATATGGGTATATATCTGGGTTTAGACTAAACAAAACTTAAATAAGAACAAAAGTTACAAATATTTCATTCCTAATAATGATCATACCTTATTTTATGTTTGTCTCTTTTAATTTAAAACTTATTAACTTAACTTTATTATTATTATTTTTTTTAATTGCAAAGTGAACTGCACATTCTTTTTGGCTTGTAACTATTCAACTATTCTACAAGATAAACATTGTATTTACCTTTACCTTTCATAAATATTTCAAAGTTACTTTTCTTCTTGCATATCATCAATTAAATTAATAGAAATCTAGATTTTTATTTTGACATAACTGATCAGAATTTTTACTTTTGAGAATTCCCAAATATTATAAACTGATGATATCTTGTTAATATCAACCCATATCTTTAAGGTTTTCAAGGGATTTTTTTGGATTCATGACAACTTCTTTTGGCGTGAATTTTTACAGAAACTCTTAGTTGAATTTTTGAAATATATTGTATTTTACTCTTACATGTCTTTTATACTTCAAAATAATTCATTTTTTAATGCTTCTTTTCTTTTGCAAAAACCAATGAAATATGACATTTAAAGGTTCAAATCCTGAAAATTATTGAATGTTTGGTAGTTTTTAGCAGGAAAGAAGTTGTTTAAGAGATTTCTTGAGGGGAAAAAGCAGCATAAAATATTAATGTATGATGATTTTGTAGCAGTTTATTTGTGCATGGACATTTTACGAAAGGATGCAAAATTTAAGGAGAGCGTTAGGGTTAATTATTGACCTATTTGTCCCATATTTATTTATTTAGGTTATTTATCAGGTTCAAGTTACTTTTATGGAGGTCACAGGGGTCTGGTTGCTACTAGTCTTTTGAGTGTTGGTAATTGATAACCTATTTGTGACTAATTTATTTATTATCAGTTCCAGGGGTGATGCTAAAACAAGGGCAGAGTAAAAAAAGTTGATATATAGCCGATGATACTAGACTGTAGGCATTATTTCATAATGACAGCAACAGCTATCTGCCAGAATTATTATAATAACCTGATGGTGGAATCCATCAAACTCACAATTTGTATGTTTACTTCTTACTAATAACGGTTTTTTATTTTGTGATGCACTGATTTGCTTGTACATGTTTGTTTTTTTTTTTTTTGGGGGGGGGGGGGGGGCACTATAACAAAACTCCACTTAAGGCCCTAATTTGTCCTGGGGGCGACCCTGTCCATGTGTGCAATACTAGAATATTCCTCAGCTAATGTCTTAAGCATGAATGTTTTGTGCACAAGTTTGACTGTTTTTTTTTAATAAAACTTTTTTATTTTATTTTATTTTACAAAAAGGTGTTCTCCTGGTCCTGGATATGTGGAAACTATTTCTGACTTCTTGGAGCGGAAAAAAAACAACAACTGAATTACTTCCTGGAGTCTCTGGCGGGGCGGGATATCCTCGTCCTGAACTCTGCTGTGTAACACTTGTGTTCCTGCAGGATCCTGATACGTGGCTGCTTTGGGAAAAGCCTCCGCGAGCGACAGCTCCTCGTGCAGCTAGCGGAGATCCAGCCTCCAGCAGCTGGAGCCTGCACGCTCTCCGCGGCGCGAGCCTGCCTTTCATCAAAGCCGGCCTGGATGGCAGGGACACACTGGAGCGACGACTGCCGAAGCCACAAGGTATTTGACGCGCAAAAAGAAAACAAAACGTCACGTTCCCGGTGAAGTTTGACGCTGAGGGTTTCCGGGCCCGCTCCCGTTAACACTAAGTTACTCCCAACTAGCGCTAGTTTGTGGTGAAATCACCGCTTTTGGACTGTGGTGATTCCGTGACGCTGCGTCGGGGAGCTAATCTCTTTAGCTCCGAAGGAAGTTCTGTCCGCTGCTTGTTAGCTTCATCACTTTCAGGAGTTCAGGGTGTCGCTGTGACAGAAAAGCAGCTTTATAGTGTGAGTGGGTTAATTCGCCGCATTGTTTACTGTTGTGAGTTTAACTCAGCTGTTGTTGTTTGTGAGTAAACCGTGATTTTCCTCCCCTCGGCTCCGCTGCTAACTAACTACAGACGTGATGGATGTAGCACCAGAATCCAGGAGCTGTGGTTCTGTCGCAGCCTTGCTGCTAAAGATGAATACCGTGAACCAGCTGCAGTGATGTTGACTCTTAACTTTGCTATGACCCTCTTGCGCAGGCCAAATATCACAGCAACAGACTGCCAGATGGAAAACAAACACCGCAGTCTGGACTTTTTTTTGGCACAATTTAAAGCTCCCTCCTCTTCCCACAAATGTGATTCCTTCTTGTTGCTTTAGTCGAATGTTTGAGCTCCTCTGTGCAAGATGGGATTTGTGCAGAGTTCTGCTGTTTTCACATTCAAATGCTGAAAAGTTGGAAGTTTTCCTGAGCTCCTTGAGAGAATTTGTGACGTCACAAGTGGTTAATTTCGGTCCAGTATTCAACTTTCAAAAGTGTGATGTGGAACCCTGAGTGGCACAGGAGGTGTATTGTGTCAACAAGTTAAACTCATGAAGTAAAAAATATTTGCTTATTCAAATTTTTTTTAATGAAGGAAACAGATTTTCAATCAAGATTATTGCACTGAAAACAAATTATTCTGGCATCTAGTAAATGATTTTATCTGGTTTATTTAATAGGTTTTACTGTGTTAATGAATCATACTTATGTTTTAATGAATTCTAAAATGTACTGCCCTTTCTTAAAGCATGTTGTTAAAGCATAAAGCACTAATTTAACTAGATTAACATTAATTGAAAAAGGTATGTACAATTTAATTTATGTATGTTATATTTTTTAAAGGTAAAATATTTAGTTTGGTTCATTGTCTGAATGCTAAATTTATCAAAGGTTAAGATACAGAGGAAAAAAAGCTAAAAGTGTTGATCTTAAAAATGTAGGAGTGAAACTATTACATTGACTGAATCTATATTATTATATATAATAATTATATATTATATTAGTATAAATAATTCCATCGTAATGTATTGGAGTAGATCTCTCTTGGAAAATTAAAGTATATTCTACTCAAAAGAATTATTACAGTACAATCAGCTTAAAAAAATAAGTACAGTCACATTAAAAATGTATCTAGAGTTAGATAAATTAACTTTGTGCAACCTTGACAGTAAACTTCATTAATTTCAACAAAACATTTTTCAGTGTGCTGGCTAACTTGAATGGGGATAAAATATTTAAATTTGTAGCTCTTCCCGACTCCAAATGTTAGAAGAGATTGAATCAAATTCTGAAATTTGTCTTTTCGTGGTGGTTGTGATGCTCAGTACTATTTATCCTATAATTTAACACCGTTTTGCAGCCGCTCCTTTTCCCATTATTGTGTGGTTGTAGTTCAATGGTTTTGCCACTAGTAAATTTGGCTGCGAAACCCGGCTCTATTCCTGGGGCTTGGAAGGGACACGCAGCTCTGGTGTGCAGTGACAGCTTAAATAATAGCAAATAAAGCGTCAAAAAAGAAAATCAGCACAAGCCTTAACTTTCCATGCAGTTAGTGCTGTTTTTTTTTTTTTTTTTAATCAATGGGTTATAATAAACAGTGGAATTACTTGTAAATGGAGAAGACAGGTCAGTTAACAGTGTTACTGTGGCCAAATGACTCACCAGCAGCCAGGTAAAACACAGACAGCTGTTTTACTGCAATATCTCTCTTTAAGACATAAGACTGTTTGTACCACACACTATTATACCAAAAATAATAGGAAGAAGACACGACATATATATATATGTATATATGTATATACACATACATTTGTTGATATATTGTGCAGCTGAATATTTTTCAACCCTGTATTGCATTCTATTTTGATCAGTTTTTAATAAAAGTGTTTGTGACATATGAAATACTGAGATTATATATGGATCATCATTCAGCCTAAAAATACCAGAGATATGATATTTGGTCCTTATTGCTCAGCACTAACACCTACTTCTCCTCATAATTTATTTTTTTCAATGTCTTATGTAATATATAACTGAATATATTTGGATTTATACTGCATGTCAGACCACTCAAACTTAAAAGACCTTGGACTTTAGAAAAACTAACAGGCATTTTTCACAATTTAACCAACCAGATTAATAGATGTTGAGAATTATCTTTAGTTGCTGCCATGATGGACTGAATATTTAAACAGTTCAGGAGACGCCTGCTTGCCTGACATTGTGCTTCTCTTACAGCATTACTGGTTGCAAGTGCTTTTTGGACCGTGGGACGGATGAAAGGTGGAGGCTGTAGGAAGCCCGGCTGGGCTGTAACTGCTCTGTTTATCCCAGTTACCCTGCTGATGCTGACCTCCAGGGCAGCATCACACAGCCAGAAGATGACACAAACCACTATGGCTCATGCTACCAGCACTATCCTGACAGATGACCTCCCAGGCATCCAGGCAGTAGCAGATTTCTTAGCCAGCGAACATGCTCATGTTTGGCTGCTGTCCCTGGTGGGCTCAGTAGTTGTAGGCCTCAGTGGGATTTTCCCCCTGCTTGTCATTCCTGTTGAAGCAGGAGCAGCCCTCAAAACGGAAGGTAAGAGATGGTAATATGTAACCTTATGCCTGTGAATCACATTTAGATTATAATGTTTTCTCGGAACAAAATTATACTGCAAAACTGAATGACACATCATGATATTTGAGTAACTTTGCGAAAAAGAAGGAATCGGTTGCATACTGTGTCCGTTTCCAGAGCTTTAATATTCACAATATGGTATAGAGAATATGAAATAAATATTCAGTCATCTCTAAGACACCAGCATCTATTCCAAATGTCACACATAAACTAACAGAAGTCTGAAGTGTGGAAAGGAATAGTTCAAATGCCTTTATTAAAGAAAGGAAATCAGTTTCATTATCCCAACAGAAAGTATCCTCTTCCATGATTCTCACACTTTTATTGGTTATACTCCTGAAAGCTGTATATAAAACATGGATGATGTGTCTCCTCTTCGCTGTGCAAATTGAATTCAGAATATCTTGTTTCTGGGAGCTGCCGTCATTTTCCAGTGTCTGCACAGCAGAGTTGAGTCCATGAGAGCAGCTGTCACAGCTGTCAATCATCCCCCTTTTATATTGTCAAATAAAATAAATAATAAAGTTTTTTTTTTTTTTTTTTTGTCAGAAAATTAAAAAAAAACTCATCTTTACATAGCAATAAACAATCTTTGGGAAAATATGCACATAATCTACAATTTGAGTTTTTATTAATTTTATTTTTTAAACTTAATTTTTTCCTTCTTTTAATTATACAGGAAAAAATATACAAAAACGCATGGAAGGGTGTATCAAGGTGTATCAAAATAAATATAACTGTCAGTTCTATAAGGAGAGAATCAGAGAGCCAGGAAACAAAGCAGGATGCACCTGGATGCTGGCTGGCTGCATTACATCTTCCTATTTTTTAGGGAAAGAATAAATAAAGGAAAGAGGAGTTATCCTATCATAACAACACTGCTGGGTCACTCCAACTTACAGACCTGCCCCTCCAGTAGGAAGTTCTTATACAGCCGTTTAAAGCCAACAAGAGGTGATATGCAACATAAATGTAGAGGAATCTTATTCCAGTTTTCTGTAGCAGGACACAAAGTCTAATCCAATATCCCACCCAAAATAATCTTAATTACTGCTAATAAATTAAAAATATATAAAATTGTTGGATTGACAAACAGCTTCAGAAACCCCCCTGATTTCTTTTTGACGTCGGATTTGGTCTGACAATTTCTGTAACTTTCTGAAACCACTGTGTGGTGATGGAAAAATTAGGTAAGGTTGAGTTTCTTTCCTCAGGCTCTTTCTTTTTGTTTTGTTTTTTAATGCAGCTGTTTTTGTCATATTTGGGGTTTCCAACCTACATTGCAACACAATGAATTCTTTACAGGAGACACTGTCTTTGTATCCCCGTATTTTAATAATTAGTATATCTCTTCCCCCAGCACGCTGCCTTAAAACGTGCTCTCCTAGTATAATCCGGCCCTTAGAGTCTACAGTAACATCACACTCTATGAGGCTCAATATGCTAACATGCAGATGTTTAGTTAGTATGTTTACCATGTCTATGGTGGGCAAATTTTAGCATGTTGGCATGGAATCATTTGCAAATAAAGATGTAAATTATAGCGAATTGAAATTTCATTATCTCGATCTGAAGTTCATGGCAAACTATTTAGTAGCATTTGTAATCATTTGGTTGAATTTATTCCTTCATTTACAGTATGTGTGACCACAGATGATGGACATAGGGACAGAAAGGTTTCAGGGATCACTACAGCATCATAGTTTCTTTTACTTTTAAATAAATATGGTAATGCATTTAACATTAAACGTCAATTTAATCCTATTACTCAAACTATTGATTGTGCTTCAATGACCAGGCCTTTTTAGTTCAGCCTGTGGCCTGAGGCCTCTTCAGTAGCCCCACCCATAGAAACGTGGCAT
This sequence comes from Lepturacanthus savala, assembly GCA_030544235.1. NCBI lineage: Eukaryota > Metazoa > Chordata > Actinopteri > Scombriformes > Trichiuridae > Lepturacanthus > Lepturacanthus savala. Next base: position 17,352,277 of record CM060462.1, on the reverse strand, counting down.
TCCACATGTATTTTAAGCTGTGGGTTGTAGTCCACAGTCTACAAGTGTAGTCCTGACAGGAGGTTAGAACATTAGAGAGAACTCCTACAGAAAAAGAACTTTTAGTGGAGCACATGAGTAATCCTGCTTATTAATAGACAGAGGCAGACGCTGTCTTTAGTGCATTTGTGTGTCCTGTTTTATTGGTTAAACATTCTAGATTATTCAGGATATTTTATTAAACGAGTGAAAGGCACTGTAAAATTGTAAAAGCTTGGTTCCTAAAGTAAAAGATCATATGAAATGTTTAACCTTCTACTACACAACATACAAACATATTCCAAGAAAGAGAGGAAGGGTCAAATTTAAGGGGAAAATTAAACTAAAAACTCAAAAAATTCATACTACCAGAAAAATCTGTTGCAGGGGTTAAAATGTGGAATATTTTTAACATTGAACTAAAACAATGTCCAAACATGATTCATGTTAAAAATGGGTATAAACACAATATATTCACAAACTACAGGGAGGAGGAGCCAGAACACTGACCAGTTTATGTTACATGATCTTTATAAATGTGTATAACTGTATTAATTAACTGTTTTATTCTAGTGTTACTGTAGAATTGTCATTAGTCTCTCTTAACTATTATATCATTACTATTATCAATATCAAGTATTACATTAATATTACTATTGTTATTGGTACAAATCTTATTGTAATTATGAAAATTACATTACAATTATTTGCATACTGATATGAGTGATAGAGGGGTAGGATTATATAAGTGTTCACTACTTCCTACTTCTTGAACATGTAAATTGATAAACAATTGTATTTCCTTTCTTCCCCTTTTTTAATTTCCCCTTTATGTTTCCTGATGTTTTATTTTGGTTTTACATTTTTAAAATAAACTAAATCTTCTTGTTCTTGTGTTCCCTCAGCGGGATGCCAACAATTGAAACAGCTTTTGAGCTTTGCTATCGGTGGTCTCCTTGGTGATGTTTTCCTTCACCTCCTTCCTGAGGCATGGGCGCTCTCTGGCTCTTCAGGTGGGTCACCTATTACCCGATGCCTTCTTCTTTGTGCCTTCTTTTAACACATCAGGCATTTATTTGAGACCAGGCAGACATTTATGAAAGGCGATTAATTCCTTTCTGACAAAAATCTTGCTCAGCATAACTGGAATAATATGGTAAATTACTGAAATTCTCTTATTAAACCAGCATGACCACTGTATAACATATTTTTCAAAAGTAAGATTACCGCACTGTAGATAAATGTCTCCCAGCTGCTTCTCAAGGTTTTTTTTTGCATATTTTACAACAGTAATACATATAAAGTTTGAATTTCATTACTTTTACAAAATTTATATTCTTAATTAATATATTTTAATTATTCAAATATTTAATCATGCTCAAGAACACAATAACCGCCCCTCCCTGAAAAATACATATTCACATGCAAACAAGCATTATATTATGATATATAATATTAAAATACAATGAATAACGGGGAAGAATAAATAAATAAAATTGTATACATATAAAATACACATACACAGTTATTGATCAAGGACTGTATTTGTTTGGGTTAATTCTAAATCAATATTTATCTACATTCTGTCTAGTTGAAATTTCCTGTTTGAAGATAAACATTGATGAAAAGTCAATTGGACCAATTTTGGTTCATAAGCAGGTGTGAAAGCGGACCATGCTGGGACCTTTATGCTATGTAGTGAAAATGTATTTTTCTGTTGCGGACCAAATGATCAACCTAGTGGTGTGAAATCATCCTTACTCTCGTTTACTTCTCTCGGCTCCTCCTCTAGCTGGTAAACACAAACACTACATGACCCAGGGCCTGTGGGTGATCATCGGCCTGCTGGCCTTCCTGTTCCTGGAGAAGATGTTTCCAGACCAAGACAGCCACGAAGATCCACCCTCAAATTCAGACCTGAACTCTAACTCTGCTGTAAGCATTTCAGGAATTGTATAAAATAATATATTTTACTGTTTTTCAGTATGTTTAACTGGAGTCACACAGACATGTCAACACAGGCCTTCACATGTTTTTGTTATCATTGGTATGCTTAGCACAGACCCCTGTTCCTGCTTAGTCTACGTATCTATGTGTAGACTAAGCAGTGTTTTGGTCACTGTAGCGTCAGATGATAGATGCACATCTGGCTCATGCGTGATCACTTGAAACAGAGAAATGTTTTTAATGAATACATTTTTCAGTTTCCTGCCAAGAAGTAGATAAGAAGATTGTTGTTACTGTAAGGTTGCAAGGCAGCCAGCGAAGTCTCCAGGAAGTTATTACAGTCAGCCAAGAAATAACCGACATACAGTATTACTATAGTAATGTGTCAACTTTTACACGTCAAGTGTTTTGCACTAATTAAATAAACAAGATATAACATTTTATGGTGAGCTTTAGAAGTGCTGTTGGGTAGATTTTGTTACCTTCTATATATATATATATATATATATATATATTACTTGCAATCAGTTATGGGTATTGGTATTTACATGAGTGCTTTTCCTATATGGTCAGAATTTTAATTAAATGGGTAAAAGTTCCCTTTGGTAATGTTAATGAATGAGAAGAAACAGCATTTTCATTAGTTTCATATTTATTACCCCAAAAATGTATGAAATACACTGAGTCTCTCACAATATCTTTAACTTATTGTGAGTAGTGTGTATGTATATACGTATATTAAACACATGTATATACAGTATGCATGAGAATGGTATTGATCCTATGATCTAACACTCAGCAACAGAACAAATAAATGCCAAAAAGTCCATTCCTTTAATATCACACCAGGATAATTGATTGAAATGAATGAGCAGCCTAAACCTCATGAGTTAATGTGTCTCTACTGTGTACTGGGTTGAAACAGCTGTTCATGTCTATTACATAATTAGTATAACTGGTATGAAAATGTTATGCTGGTCTTAATCAGCATTAACATTTACCATTTAGAAATATCATAAATTACATAACATGAACTATGACTCTGCAAGATGGACAAACGAGGCTTTTTAACACATCACTTCTTTGTACGCGTGAACGGCTGGTGCAAATATGTTTGGAAAGACTGTTTCCTCCTCCCTCTCGTCTTTATAGTGGCAGTGAGGGAGAAGATTGGAATCCACAGCTCAGCTCCTCCACTGGTGTCTATTTATAGTGCCGTGGTGAAGCGGCTGCTTTAGCCATTTCAGTGTCCACTGGAGAACGCTCAGCTTATAGACAGAAGCAACAATAGACGGGGACAGAGTGTGACTGTGTGTGTGAGTGTGAGAGAGGCTATACTTTAAAACACTCCGTCTTTAAGCTTATTTCATCAAAAGGCTCATACCATAACCAGCTGAATCTCTTTGTGTTTGCAATGAAAATGTTGCTCCAATCCAATGTTTTACATCCTGGAGATTTATAGCCCCCCAAAAAATTATCACACTTTATTACTTCCTCATACTTCAATCATAGATGTGGAGCAAACATTTCCGTACCACATCCTGGGGACAGCAAGCTATTTCCCTCTAGCATAATTTGACTATCGGTCTAAATGGCAACGTAAGTGGTTTCTGTATGAAGGAACAGGGAAGTTGGCTGTTCTCGGAAAAGGGAGGCTGGCCTGAAATGAATAGGTCTCTTGTATATTTAGCATATTTAAAATATGAAGATGTGGAACTCTAGTCCTAGAATTTATGCGCTGTAGGTTATAACTGGAAAAAGACACATGACTGCTTTATTACTGCATATGCAGGAAGCTAGAAAAAGTTTTATAACCCACTGAAAATTAGTTCTGCTATTGCATGAACATGAGCATTTTGCATGCTACCTTTAACATGCTGTTAGCTGCACTATTGTGAGTTGCTGTAATGGGCTATATGTTTCTTTAGGGGAGACAAGATAATATACTGATGGACAGTGAGTGATGGGAACACATTAATTATTAATGAAAACACTCAAAATATGTAATAAAAATAGGGTGCACTGCACAGTGGGACAACATGTTCATTGTCTCCTGTTTTCTTCATTTTCTCTCTACAGATGCAGTCTAATTCAGTTTTCAGTGGAAAAGCAGTGGCATCACTCAGAAATGGGCACCATGCTGAGTCATGGAAATCATCCAAGCAACAGCCAGAAAGATCAGAGAAAATCAAGGTATGTGGATGATGAAAAAATATTTCCCAAGCAGAGGAACAACAGGCTGAACTCTTCACTCTCCATATGGGATTGTTATGTTTTTTACGTTTGTAAACAGACAAAGGGATTATATATTATGTGACCTGTTATAAGTTTCCATTTTGGATGTCAAAATAAACTACTACTGCTATTAATGATAATATTCTAAATGCCCCAAAACTCACCCAGGATCTTCAAAGAGAAATCCGATGATTGATAGATAATTAAACTCCTTTTAACCTTAAAGATTAGTAATGATGACATTATGTTTCATATTTCACAGACAAGTGGGTACCTAAACCTACTGGCAAACTGTATTGACAACTTCACCCATGGATTGGCAGTAGGAGGGAGTTTCCTGGTTAGCACGAAGGTAAGAAGATGTAACTTAAGACTATATACCAATAAGTTCCCTTACAATGCCTATATTTGTTTGCCATTACTGTACGTGTATATTCCATTAAGCTATATCTTAGTTAGCACTTGAATTAGAAGCATAAATACATTCCACAATGGAAGAAATGTCTAATAATGAAACTATAAACTAGAGAAAATGTGCTTTCAGACAACGATAGCGTAATTGTGTAATGAATCTTGGATCTCATATTTAAAATTTTTTACATTTCCAACTACTCTGGTTCAGAAAATGACTGAACCAGAGTGCATATTTATACATGAATTCCAGGTTTTTATAAAAATTTAATTACAGGTAAATTGGTCTTTTAGGCTGTGAAACATATTGGTAAATGATCATGAACCTGGGATCATTGCTTATTAATGTGGGGAAGCCAGACAAGTGGCTTGGAAGTTGGTAGAGTAGGATTCAGACTTGTTGAATGAGTAAAAACTGATTCATTCTGTCCAGTAGTGCTGCTTCTATCAATCAGCGTTGCTTACAACAAATCAAAAAAAAAAAAAATCCCTCCATACTTGGTCTAACTCTTGACGTCAATGGTTACGTCATTGAGAGTTTAAAAGTAGGAACTAACTTGAATGGAGCTAAAATAATGCAGTGAAATGAAACATTTTGAGGGGGTTGTGACAGAAAAATGTATCCACCGGAAAAATGGACAAATGGTATCACCTGACGGACGCCATATTTTTAATTCTACAGTGTGGCCACTAAACATTTGTTTCATTGCCTGGTGCTGTTTCTGGGGGTCTGGTGACTCCAGAACCTGAAAAGTTATGCCAACAGGGAAGAAAAATACTGGACTTCCTCAAATGGAAGGCAGGCTCTAAAAGCAAGTGAATCCCCCATTTTAACATGGGAGTCATAGTTAAATATGCCCAACTTTACAACAGAAATAAACATTCACAGCCTGGTACAATAAACAGGTCCATAATGGCAGGTGTAAATGTAAAACTGCTAAACACAAACATAATCCTGGGTAATATGTGAAAGCAGTGCTACATAAACTGACTACACAAATGACAAGTATGGAAAGAAACACACAGCGTAATGGGGACAAATGATGTGGTCTCCCCCACTCTGTCACAATAACTTTAGTCCATAAATAGACACAAAGCCATGTCATGTCAACGTGTAGGATAATTAAGATATGTGAAATATGGTATTTTAAGTACATATCACTGTCACTGCTATTTAAAAGATTAATAATAAGCTGCAAAGAAGAGTTCTATAATTCTTAATGAAAGCAAAGAATAAAATATATCTGGGTAGTTTGCACAAAAAAAAACATCTCTTGATGGTACAGATTCCATATCCTAAACTGGCACAGTAGAACTGTTGTATTAGTATGAAGACCACTCAGAGGGCTTTCATACCGGATAAAACAGTTCAATGTCTTTTCTTGATGCATTATGTTCCAGGCTCAATAAAAAAGGTGTACTTTAAAATGCAGTAACATGAATTTGTGCCGCTTGAGAGGATTAGTGTTTATTGTAGCTGTGTAAAGGAGAGTGTCCAGCTGGAGAGACATAAGGCTAGCAGCATGAACTATGAATCAATGTGCCAGGGAGGAAGTTAACTAGATGTCTCAAACGTACACATAAAAGACATCTCACCAGTGTTTTCTGTGTACTCTAATGCGAATGAATCACAATGTGAATTTGCTATTGAAACTGTATGAAAATGTTTTATCGGTGCAGCGTTGATTAACTCTGAATGTGATTATGGCATGGTCATAATATATGTGATGATCATCAACGTGATTTATTCTTAGATCTGTTTGCGGAAGGGAGCTGATCATTGCTTGTATCAAAATAGTTATATGTAGTTTAGAAACACAACATGATGACTGATATTTTGATTCCCTGAACTTTTTTAACGTCCCACTACATCTTGGAAAGGATAATTTCATGATTTATTCATCAGGCTACATTATACCCTTGTACATTTTCACTATAAATCTTAGATAGCTGAAAACCATTTGAAGTGATTTGCATTGCTTTTAAAATTAAATGTTTATTAAACACATAACATAATGCAATTAAATAATGATTTCATTTTCAATTGCATTGTACTAATACCACGTACATCGAATGGGCTGAGTTGGCTAATCCACAGCTGGTTTTTCAGATGAACCCATAAATATGTTTCCTCAAAAATGACCAGAAGGTTTTTTATTTAACATTTTCTCTAAAATCTATTAAAACAACTTCCTGGTAAGCAAGCTAGAGGTTGTAGGGTAATATGCAAGGGTTATTTATTTTGAAATATCTTGATTTTTAGCAAATTAGTCTTCATGTGGCTTACTCTTGTTTTAGGTAATTTCTGCAATTTCCTTTTAAAAATCCTTTTAATAATCTTCCCAGGCATTTATGAAACTAATTGTTTCCTTAACCTTATGGAACAACAATGATGTACATGATGTAAAAAATATCAGGTGAAAGCTGTTGTCATTAATTTTGCTGTTTTAAGTATTTGGAAATGCATAAAAAAAACCCAACATGGATTAATGAAATGCAGTGTAAATGTGTAAAGGTAGCTTATTTTACATTAAAAACTTCATCATGCCTTTTAACAATCTCAACTTTTTAGAAGTCTGTGTTTCTCATTAAGCTGTTGTTTTTACATCTAATCTTTCTTTTCTTTCCTTTCCTCTTGCTCTTGTAGTAAAAAGCAGAGCAAATTGAGCTCAGCACTTCCTGTAGCACTATACTCACAAGCCCTGAAGGATAAGCGCTCTGTATTTGCTCTACACTTCTTTCCTAAGTAAGACAAACTGTATTAATGAGACACTGCTTGCAGGTTGGCTTCCTCACCACTGTTGCCATTCTGCTCCATGAAATCCCCCATGAGGTAAGATTGACAATTCTTTATAGATGTTATAAATGTTTAAATTTATGGATTATGTTAAGGTTTTATGTTTGCCTTAGCTAAAAGTAGGAATCGTCAGATCACTACATTGCGTGTAAACTCCCTCAATGTTCAGCCGTTTGTCTTCAGCCGTCTTATAATGTAAGAAACGTCTTCCCCTGCAGGTGGGAGACTTTGCCATTCTCTTGCGGGCTGGATTCAACCGGTGGCAGGCTGCTCGTATGCAGCTGTACACGGCGCTGGTCGGGGTATTAGGGGCCTGCTTTGCTCTGTGGGTTCAGTCACCAAAAGGCACAGGTACATTTAGTCTATAGTGTTTATGAATAGAGCATTGAGACTGTTTTTAAGAGCTGCCAGAATCTGCCATAAGTCGTTTCCTTATATCACTGATCTGCTGATCCCTTATGAACCATCCAGACCTCTGAGATCTTCTGGGACAGATCTGCTCTCTGTTCCCAGAGTCAGAACTAAACCTGGAGAGGCAGCATTCAGTTTCTATTCCCCCACAGATCTGGAACAAACTCCCAGAGAACTGCAGGTCTGCTGCAACCCACAGTTTTTAACTCAGAGCTGAAGACTTTTCTGTTTGCTGCTGCCTATTATTGACTAATTTAGTCATATTTTTATTTGTATTTAGTTAGCTTAATTAGTTTTAATTTCTAATTGTTATCTCTAATTTTAAATTTTAGATTTTTTCCCCTTTTGGTCAATGTTTTTTAAACTGTATCTTTATGCTTTTAATGATTTATGTAAAACACTTTGAATTAGCCTTATTATTGAAATGTGATATAGAAATAAACGTACCTTGCCTTCTGTTTCTAGAAAATGCTACTTCCTGGATACTGCCCTTCACCTCTGGAGGCTTTCTCTACATCGCCTTAGTGAATGTGCTGCCTGACCTGCTAGAGGAGTCCAGTTTAAGGTTTGCTGGATGTTTTTTATTTGTTTTTTTAACAATCAAACATGGTATATCTGTTGTCTGAAACACACATTCAGGTCAGCGGTATAAAAAGGGGCAGATGGCATATTTCTAAAGGGGAATGTTTGTCCTTCGCAGGAACTCCCTGCTGCAGATCCTGCTCCTTTTCTGTGGAGTGGCTGTCATGGCTCTCTTGTCTGCCATTGTTGACTGAACTCTGAGGAAAACCCCTCGCCTTACCAAACAAAAATAACACTACAGCCCAGCACAGGAAAGAGAAATCCTGTTCTCAACCAGCTCCTTATATCCAATACCTCTTCTTCTTAAAATCTGATAGATTATACATCCTTGGTGGTATCATGGTACATGGAAACAGAAGTCTGCTGAAAGAATGACACTGTGGAATGATGACCGAAAGGAAGACCTTCTGCTGACAGGACATTTGTGTGGACACTTTGAAATGTGCCGGACATAGTAAATATTAAGGGAATTAGGAGGGTTTGTATGGATCTGTTACCAAATTGTCTTATATTGTCAATCAATCATGATGTTTTGCACATTTACACAGGTACATAGACCGGATGGGCCTGTTAAACAGAATAAGTCTGCAGGTATGGACCTCTACAGCACATGACCACATCCTTAGAAATGTATTCAACCCATAATTGTATATTGTTACTGTTGCACATCTTCTGTTTCTATTGTAGCAGCCGCATATTTATTGAAAATGAGACAAACAACATACAGTTTGTCAGATTTGCATCACTACCACTCCATTTTGTCTTGTTATGAAGTGCCAATAATTAAGGGTAGTCTTCTACATTTTGTATCTGCTCTACACCAAAGTACTCTTCTTCTGTTTGTGTCTTCTTCATACAGAACCGTTACTATATAATTGCCGTTTTGTGCATGAATTTGTGCTAATTAGAAAAAGCTGTTTTGAATAGAAAAAGACCCAAATATGACAATGTTAAGATATTTGAAGTAAAGATGGTTACTGTTTGTTAGCATTCAATTTTGACGTGTACATTCTTCCAGTATTTTTTGAGATTATGAATGGATATCAGCCAGTGCCACAACTAAAATTATGTTCATCATCGATTGATTTAGTGACTTTCTTAAATGATCAGTTTGTCGTTTGGTCTCAAACAAGTCAGAAAATGGTTAAAAAAAACACACACACAAAAAAACTACTGTTTTTCTCAAGCCTAAGATGCAACCTAAAATATAATCGCCCCGACAAACAGTCCATGACCTAAAAAAATATTTGGTTTACTGTGCTGAAGTCACCAGAAAATATGAATTTAAGATCTTGGAACGAGAGAAATTTTACACTTCTTCTGAAAAAATGACTCAAAATATAAACCGTTGAAATTCATTTTCTGTAAATCATTGCATCTGTAATAGCAACTCTCATATTAATCATGCAGAATTCTTTCAGTATTTTATTTTGACTGAAGAAATAAACCGTACATTTCAGACTTTTCAGAATTTATTTTCAACTTCACAACGCTCTCGGAAAACAAATGTCAAAATAGCCTTAAAAACACATGGTAACAGACAGCAGACCTTGTTGGTGGCAGCCATATTGATGTGAAATTGTAGGTAAATGGGTGATACTAATTAAGGTTCTATGCAGGTCAAACAGAGTCAGGGTGCTGCTATTGTGCATGCTGGCTCACTGCATGTCTCCGCTAAGCTTAATAGAAAGGAACCTTAATTAATTTAATTAATTAAACCCATGTTTATCTGCAATTGTATGTCCATATGGCTGTGGTGAAAAAGGTCCATTAGGGACATAGCCGATGCAATGATCTCCATGAGATCAGAATATCCTGATATTGATTGCTCGACCTGTAGGTGAAATGCTGACGTAGCTCAGTGTGTTGAGTTGACCTTGCTGTATGAAAACCTGCCCTCTATGAGCATATTTTCCTGCAAAGATCCTATGCTTAAAGTGTCATATGGGAGTGGAAGGGGGGGGGTGTATTGATCATGTGTTCACACTCGTCCAATTCCAACACAATCTGTTTGGCAAGCCTCTGTTGCCATAACGACTCCGCCACGGGTTGCCTTCCTTAGTCATCAGCCTGTGAGCAGCCGATAGTCTATGGAAGCCTTCCTTAGTCACAGATCAGAACAACAACCACCATTGACTTGACTTATAGTCCAAGAACATGATGGACAAATTATTAATTGATCAACTATTGACTATAATGAATAATTGGGTTCAAATAAATATTAATGTACATCTTTTGTTAATGCACACAACTTTTACCAGTGGCCAGTTTTGTCACCACTGGATTACTGCCTGTGAAATTTGCAGTTTTGGGACTTAATGTTAGTGCAGCGATTGTCAATTCCCTTTAGCAGAAATGTGAAAGTTTCCTAGATGAGCCAAGTCTCATTCAGGTGTCCATTGTTAAAAGGAATTAGAGATGCATCATTAGAAAAGCACAGGTGTCATCATGAACTTAATGATGGTGGAATTTATGAGCTGCTTCAGTCTCTGTGTCCTGGTGTTGTGTGTTGTTTGGTAACTGTGATCATTTACTGGGACATTTGATTAAAGCAGAGCCACTGGTAATGTTATTGGTGACTCCTGTGCTTTTCAAAATGTCTGCTCTTAAAAAGTCCTGTTAGCTTTGGCATGGTCATAATATATAATATACAGTATAAAGATAATCATTCAGAATAGGAAAAAGTATAAATTACTATAATGCAACTACATTATGTATTATGTAGACTATTACATAATTAAATGCTCCCTCTATAGTTGTGGTATACAGGATCCTACTGTACAATTAAAGATACAAGAAACAAGACATTTCATAACATAACACTAAATAAAATAAAAACAAACAATGAATGAATGAATGAAAAACTGTATTCACTTTTGTTCATTCATTCAGACATTATTATACAGGATGGTCCATCACCACTGGGCCACAGAACAATAAAAGCAAAGTACAAATACTATGAATAAACTGATTAATTATGAATAAATGATAATAAGATGGTGTTTACCAAGCTGGGTTTTGAATGTATATATTCTCTAGGATATAGTTTAACAATTGAATGATATGGTTGTAAAGAGAATCATATAAGTTAATATAGTTTTAATATAATATAGTAATAGGTTTATATGCTGACCTATGAATTAGTAGGTGTATGCAATAATAAAATTATTATATATTAATAATTTAAAGTTGGATACACATGAGACACACATAACAACCTAAACTGACTTTCAGTTAAATGTCTTGAGTGTTAAAATTCACACTTTAAATAAAAATCACTACTTTATTATGTGTTCACAATATTCTTCCATACTTTTATAGTGAAAATGAAAATGATAATGATACAATAACATAAAAATCATAAAGTGAAGTAACAAGAAGTAAATAGGGGAAATAAAATAATTGAGTAATATTCTTGAGGAACTCGTTCTCTATATAGGACAAATTATAAGCCTTTTTGATTTTAAAGACTTATACTACTAATGATGATAATAATAATCCTATTGTACCTGTTTGAGTGTATATATTATAACAGGGACAATGCATATTAATGAACATATATTTTCAAATATGCAAGATTATAACCAACAGCTAATTTCATCCTTCCCATTGGGGGGTTAATGTCACCGACATGAGAATCAGAAAATAAGAGATAGTAATTAGAAAAAGAATCAGGTCAATAAGATTTAAAAAGATTGGTGCATTAGAAAAATAATAATAATAAAAAAGAATTATTAAAAAATAAAAATCAGAAGGTGATTAAAATGCTGAGTGCTGGAATGTTAAAATTTATCGTACCTAAAAACTATTACTATTATACTATAATATAATATACTATTACTATTATAGGTACTATTACTGTACATGTTTTCACCATGTTTACCAAGTAAAGGCAAAAAAAAATGAAAACATTAACTTTCTGTTCCTGTTGTTCAAGAACTATTTCACAGTATAGGAACAATTCTAGTCCTTTTTGATTTTAAAGACTACCACTAATAATAATGATAATCCTATTGCACCTGTCTTTTCACCATGTTTACCAAATGAAAGCCAAAAAAATGACTGTTCAAGCATCACAAATGACCACTCCCCCATCAAACGGCACATTCCTGGCTGCTCTGCTCCCCATCCCGCAACAACAGCCTGGAGGAGAGAGAGCGCCACTGCACCTCCTCTCTCTGCCGCCGCCGCTGCCTCCTCCTCCTCCTCCTCCTCCTCCTCACAGCGTTGGTCGCCATCCATCCATCCCCTCTCCTCCTCCTCCTCCTCTTCCTCCTGTACCATAACAGATGGTGGGAACAACATTGCATCCACCGGGCACCACAACAATAGACCGCAGCATCCCGTCCAGACATCACTGGCCTTGCGTCCCCGCCGCCATCCTCCTCATCATGCAGGACCGCGCGAGGCTGTGAGTGCCGTCGTGATTTATTTCACGCGGTACCGCCACCGGAACCAGCACTGCCACGGAGGAACCTTCTCGTGCGACTGTTTTGGGCTCTCCATTACGCGGGGAAGATGGCCGCTATGAAAATATTAACCAGCACCGGGCTTTTCTTGGCTTTCTGCGCGCTGGCGCTGCTCGCCATGGCGATCTGCACCGACTACTGGTACGAGACCGACGCCAGGAGACACCGGGAGCGGTGTAAGAACTATGCCAACAAGCGCAACGACCCGGGCTACATCTACATTTCCAACCACAACCTCCCCCTCCAGATGCCTCCAAAGAGCTTGGAGCGGAAAGGTAGCGGCCCAGACGCTCTCGTCAGGGGGAAGCGGCACTTCCTGGCCGCGGCGAACGCTATGGAATCCCACTGCAGCCGCCAGTTCAACTCCACCGTCTCCGGGTTATGGAGAAAGTGTCACCGGGAAGGATTCGACCTGGAAACCGAGGACCTTATCTACAAAGGTAAACACCAGCAGCCTTTTTTTTCTTCTCCTCCTCCTCCTTCTTCTCGCGAGCACCTATAGGCCTCCGATGTTTCAGCAGCGATGAGCTCACCCCTCTACTGATCCCGAGGCCCAGCAGCTGTCCTCATATTTACTGTGTCTCATATTGAAATAGAAAAGGTATCAAACGTCTAAGATGTTTGTTTTTTTCCCCCTGATGCGTTTACGGCCCCTTTTCTTTATTTTGTGACTATCGCTGTCCATGGTGCTGAGTGAGCCTCCTCTTTCTCCTTCTGAGGTAATGGTGTCTCACTTGCTTCTTCTGTTTTCTGAATCCCATTCAAAGCAGACTGTGAAGCTTCCCTAAAGGTTAATTGCACAGCATGTCACAAAATGAGGGATAGATACACGTCTATGTGTACCTGTATAGTGCAGGGGGGGATGCATCATTGATGATTATGGTTTGTAGGGATAGACAATGAACAGCATGAGAAGCCATAGTTCAGGCCCCACTTATCTAGGGGTTAATCTGGTCCAGAGCCAGGCTCCTAGAACTGAGCAGATGCATTTAAAAGAGGAGGCTAAACATGGATTTCTGTCACCGTAGAAGTAGATGAACCTTGATTCATTAGTAGACTTGTACCAAATCCATCTTCCAACCGTACACAACCTACCCGACCTAGAAACAACGATTCGCCAGGTGCTGCTTCATGTCCAGGTTAACAGATGATCTGTCGCTGCAAATCTGCAACTTACAGACCATTATTCAAATATATACATATTTATTTATATGTGCACATATACAGTGTGCATGACAACGCAGCTCTTTTGTATTTTGTTTGTCAACTATCAATAAATGTTTTATAGAATTTACAGTTTACTGTATTGCTCAGGCCTGCAGGAGTGGATCTATAGCATGAACGCATGACTCCAATGTAATATCGCTGTAATATACATTATATTAACTTTATGACACATGTTATTTTAGTATTTTGCTGTCATTGTTTCATAGAGATGCCATAATATCGTCATAGAAATGTTTAACTACATTTTTGATAAAGAAAATGATTATGTATTATAATGCAACCTCCTAAGACCTGAGAAAAAGTATCTTCAAATTCTTTTGATTAAAAATCTTAGAATGTTATCTTTAATTTTACATTATGCCTTCTGTAGTGAAAATGCATATTGTTTCTATTGTGGATGTTACATTACATTACAGTTACATTACCAATTGACTGCAAAACCAATTAAATTATCTCATAGTTTTTTAAATGAATAACAGTAGTGGGTAATTAATGGAGGTGTAGATATGATCTTGCAACTAAAGGAAACAATCGTCTCTCCTGACCCACAGAAAACATTGTTCCTGCTCATCACTGTCTTCCTGTGTGTTTGTATTTGCCGTTTCAACAAACAATGCTGAGGTATAAAATACATTAGGATGGTCCTGGTGTCCGCTAAAACCTTCATAAGATTTCTATTATTTAAAAATGAAAAACTGCTTTCAGAACTGAATGTCTAATTTCTACAAGAAAATATATGAATATTATATTAAAAAGGAGAATAGATATGTAATGCTTGACTCACTCCTCCTGGTCTGTTTGTTGCTATGCCGGCCATTTTGGATAAAAAGAAGGAGAAAGTTCCCAGCGTCCCACCTTTTTATAAATTACATACCAGTGGGAAGCCCAGGATGTCCTCTTTAATGCCCAACAGGAATTGTTAGAGTAGCTCAAAAGAGTAAAAGAATATAAACCACATTTCCATGACAGTATACGTGAGTCAATGCACCGGGTCTCAGGAGTAAAAGAACTTCTAATCAACAGTATGAGCAGGAGAAATTATCACTGTGATCAAAAATTGACTGATACACTTGAATAATTGTGAACTTGTCCTTTAATACTGCTTGCTACTAATAGCACCTTATTTATCACGCTGATCTCCAAGTACCATCATCGTAGGTGAAGATTGAACATGTATTCAATTCAAGATATGATGGTTGTAGTAGCCCTAGAAATGCACATGCGTCATAGTTAACACTTGATTTTAATCAGTTTACTCGTCTTTGACTTGTAAATGTTCATTGCCTGTATTGGCGCTGATACCTGTGCAGGGATCAACCATAATGGCCATTGATCTGCCTCAGGAGTAATAGCTGTTTTACAGAAGTTGAAGACAAATTGATAAAATAAAAAACTGCATCATTTGTGTCTGATCTTTCCTCTTTTCTCTTGCTACTCTCGCTACTTTGAAGTAAAAATCACATGTCAAAGTGAAATGTTTAAATCACACATACCTAAATGAAAGGGTAGTTGTGTGGCAGTCCTTATTTAAATTCTGTCAGTACATTTACATGTTCAGGGCTACTTGATGCTTTTATAATCCGAATCAGTTTGGGAAGATGAGTATCAAAGATAAAAGCTGCAAAATGTAATGATTGTTTAACATTTGGCCACTTCTAATCAGGAAACATGATTTGTTGTATATTATATCTTCTAATTTGTGAAGTTTAGTGGTGCACATCATCATCACGGCTCTAATCATGAATAAAGTCTTGATGATGACAGCAATGCTGTAAGCAAAATACGTGTTAAGTTAAATCTGCTTGTGTTGATTTATACACACTGATAATTAAATCAACACAGTTTTTTCTCACATGCTCCACTTTCAGCAAATTGTCACTGTCGATGAGTGTTGTCTTTTAGTGAGGTGTTTTAAAAAATAATGTATTGTGTGCAATACAACACGCAGCAAACAATTCACAGATAGACACTAAAAATACTTCACAGAAAGACCAACAGCTCTCACCAATTTCCACAACGTACAAAAGTTCAATTTATTTAATTTAGATACTTCTTCAAACTTTTTCAGAAGCTTGCCTTATCTTGAAGGTCTTGCATGGGCTAGCACGTCCCCGACTGAGCCAGTTCATTACACAGAAGGACGGAGCAAGTTTGGACAATCAGTCTTCTTAGTCAGAGCCACCCAATACTGCAATAGTCTACCTCCTGAATTAAGAGAAAGCAATGACTACTTAACCTTTAAACATAAACTTAAGATGGCCTAAAGCAAACCAAACTTGCAATCATGAAAAATTATACTAGTGCATCTCTGGCACTGCTTTTACATACCGTTATTGCTTTTATATATTTTATTTATATATATACTATCGTTCAAAAGTTTGGGGTCACCCAGACAATTTAGTGTTTTCCATGAAAAATCACACTTTTTATTTACCACCGTGAGTTGTAAAATAAACAGAAAACGCATTCACCTTCTGATGCAATGAGCAAAGACATTGTACCATTAGAACACTGGAGTGATAGTTGCTACAAATGGGCTTCTATACACCGATGTAGATATTGCACCAAACCAATCTTTGCAGCTAGAATATTCATTTACCACATTAGCAATATACAGAGTGTATTTCTGATTAGTTTAACGCTATCTTCATTGAAAAAAAAAACAGTGCTTTTATTTCATAAATAAAAAAAATTCTAAGTGACAGAGGTAGAGCAGTCGTCCACTGATCAGAGGGTCGGTGGTTCGATTCCAGACTCCTCTGGGCTCCATATCGGTGTCCTTGGGCAAGATACTTAACCCAGATTTGCCCCCAATGGCTGTTCCATGCTGTGTGTGAATGTGTGTGAATGATTAGATTCCTGATGTGAGGGCGGCACCTTGTATGTCAGCCCCCGCCATCAGTGTGTGAATGTGGGTGAATGAACACGTAGTGTAAAGCGCTTTGAATGGTCAAGATGACAAGAAAGGCCTGCCTTACTATTACCTTTCATCAAAAAGGAATGTTTTTAGCCTCTTCTTAAATATAGAGAGGGGTCCATGAGAAAGGAGCCTGATAGTTAAAGTCTCTGCCTCCCATTCTACTTTTAGACTTGCTAGGAACCTATAATAAACTGTTCTGATGTGTTTTAGTTGGGGTGATAAGGAACAAAGCTGTTTCAGAGAGCTTAAAAGCTTCATAAGTGAGGAGGAGGATTTTGAATTTAGATTTTACCGGGAGCCAGTGGAGAGAAGCTAATACTGGTGAAAGGTTAGGATGAGGAAGCTCAAATGTGGATTAATGTGCATTGTCCCTGATAGATAAATAAATAAAAGAGGAACAAATATAATGCTGTTCAGATTGTACTTCAACATTTAGAATGCTGCCTGCTGGTTGTTACTCATAGTAGTTTCTACCCCTTTTTTTAATTGATTTCATAAGCCGATTCTGTGTCAGAGCTAAATGATCAACATGAGATGGACAGATATGCCTTGTGGGAAACTGTATTCATGATGTAGAGTTAATTGTACATGTTTCTATGCTTTGTTTCCATTAGAAAATAATTTTGAATGTGAGAAAGTTGGCTTGTGGTGTGTTCTTTCACTTTACAACACTTTCCATTTGGAATCATAGCCTTGGAAACCTGGAGATCAGCATCTTGGAGATCACATCACTGACCTTTTAGTGCTTTAAATTCAGAGAATTACAGAAGACAAGCTTTGACATAATGGGAGATTTTTTTCTCATAGTTCTAATCTCATTTTCCCCTTAAACGTGAAAACAAATCATTAGGTGCAGAGACACTGATAAAGTGTATAACATATTTTTACATATAGAACAGAACCACATGCTTCCCTTCATACATTTTTAATTCTGTGTATGTGCAGTTAATTTGGTCTGCAGTTTACTGTACCGATCATAAAGTAAATATGAAGAGATTTACTTTAAATTAGAACAATTAATTCTCTTCATATAGCCTTTGGTAGATTAATCCATATTCCATATTGTTTCCTAATCCTCCCATAATAAGAAAGAAGAGATGTTGGGAACATGAGGTTAATAAGCCTAACCCAGAAAATGAAAACTCAGTGGGTGTATAGAATAAATATGAAGCTTTTCTCCGATGTGTGTGTGTGTGTATTTCATAATCCTGCAAGTGTGATAAAGGTTAAAGGTGAGATTTTGACTGAATTTCCTCTTCTTGAATTAAGGCTATTCATGCTCCAGTTATGATTGTTTGCTTTTCTTTTTCACCAGGGATAATTCAAAGATGTACCCCGGTCAAGTACCACTACTCTTCGTCAATCCTCCCACGAAATTTACCCATCAACATCACAAAGACCATACGACAGGATGAGTGGCACGCACTCCGTAAGTCTGAATGTGGTTTTCTGTGTTTATGGAGATGACCTTGTTGTATCGTAACTGTTCATCGTTTGTTCTTTGTGTCCTTTCTGTTCATCCACATTCAATTTTCTGTGATCTGCTTCTTCTGTATTTGATTATTGTTCTCTTTAAGTAATGAAAGAAACTCAAACAAAGAGAAAATGATGATACTTATACCAGCTGATTGTGGTCAACATGATTTGAAGTATTCTCATTTGACAGCGATTTTAAAACTGTATCTCTTAGACAACAATGACTTTGGGGACCTGTGAAATTCGGTGTGCCTCAAGGCATGATTTTGGGTCCTTTCTTATTTTCCTTGTATACTTTTTCAAAGTCCTGTTTTTTGTGGACATAGCACTGGAACTGTTTTTTTCATCTTGTTTTCACCATTTTAGTGACTTATGAATATACTATTATAAAATACTGGATTTCATTTTTTTGGAGGATTCATGCATTTCATATTCTGTGCTGTTATTTCCACCAATCTTCTTTATACCTTTTAATTTTTTGGCACAGCTGGGTGTTACTCTGGATTATATCAATAACCTTCTAAGCCCTTCTTTCCTGTGTCTAGACTCATGATCAGAGGTCATCAGGTCATCCCTATTAGTGAGTCATTGCCTTTAAAATGGCTTATCAAGAGGACATTAGGCAGCACAGATCAGTGTCTTCTTTTAAATCAATCCTTTGAACACAATGATAAGGTTTTATTTCTCACTTGAGGGTGCCAGAGTTGTTTGACCTTGGATTGGGTCAGAAAGGGTTTTCTGTATGATGTACTGTTACTTTTATCTTATTGCTTCTAGGTCCCTTGTTTTATGTTCACTAGAGATGTGCCTGAATGGTTCCAGTTTTACATTTGATGTGGTGATTGTGCTGTACTATGCTCTGTATTGAAATGTGCTATACCAAACCATTATCTATGTGTTATCAATATGACATACACTCACCAAGGAATTTATTAGGAACACCTGCACAGTTCTGCCATAAGTTTGGTGTCAGGAAGGTAATAATTCTGCTTTGTTTATTATTGAGGTGATGGTGTAATGGAGTTCATTATAATAAAACATGTTCCTTAATATTTTGAACCCCTTGTGTTAATGGAGTGGACAAAGTAGTAGGAACATGGTACTAAATCTACAGTATACTTATACAGCAGGAACAATAACTACTATCATCCATCACAGTTCGATCCTTTAATGTATCAGTATAGTACAGTAGGCTATAATAAATTAGAATATACATGCTGTAACACAGTATCAATACTAGCATCTCTGAAAAAACTTTAACGAACTGAAATCTATATTAAATGCAGAACAAACTGTAACACTTGGGTTAATGATTATTTCCATTATTGAATAATTTTCTTTTGTTTCCTGAAAGAAAGGAAAAGCGGAAAGAAAACCAGCAAAGTTTAACATATGAGAAGCTGTAAGCAGTGAATTTAATGGTTATATTTATGTTCACGTTACCTAGTTGTAGTACAGTGTGACAATTGATGCTTTAACATTGTTGGAACAGTTTGAGTGATACAACTTGTCAATTCCAGCTTCTCTGCACTGTTGGATTTAGTTCTTTATAGTTATTATATAATATTATAATTAAAATGAGGACAACAGTTAAAATGTCATTTTAGTTCCTTTGAGCTACTGTAACTGTTGGTACTTTATATTTGTTCATGGCATTAACCTTTCAGACTAATCACCAGTTTTAAAAGATTGTCATCGCTTTCTCTGTTTAGTAAGTTACATTTTCACCTCCGCTTGCAGATCTAAGAAGAATGACGGCTGGCTTTGTGGGCATGGCCGTGTCCATCATTCTTTTTGGCTGGATCATCGGAGTGCTGGGATGCTGCCAGCAGCATGACCTCATGCAATATGTAGCTGGGCTACTCTTTCTTATGGGAGGTACTGTGAGAGCACACATGCCCGTATCCAGACGCAAGCATGCATGCAAAATCCAATTTATTCAATTTCTGTATTTAGGTGGTGGCAGCTGAGAGCATTCTGTGGTTAAGATGAGACGGTAGATCGATATCCTGCAGTAACATGATTCTACAGCACGCGTAGGAACTGATATTCGCTGTTTGTCTCTTCTCGCTCTCACAGGGACGTGCTGCATCATCTCCCTGTGCACGTGCGTCGCAGGAATCAACTTCGAGTTGTCCCGCTACCCCCGCTACATGTACGGCCTCCCCGAGGACATTAGCCATGGCTATGGCTGGTCCATGTTTTGTGCCTGGGGCGGCCTCGGTCTCACGCTGCTGGCCGGCTTCCTCTGCACCTTGGCCCCTTCCCTGAGCACGCCCGCTCGCACAACCCACAAGCCGAGGCAAGAGAACGGAACCGTGTGACAGGACCGAGGCGCCGTGAAGCGACTGACCCACGGAACGCACAAACCACACCCTTCCAACCTTGATGTTAGACTCTGAAACGATTTCTTTTCGTCTGATCACCGTCTCACACCGCCCTCGACATCGCCATTCCCCTCCCTTCCCCCGCCCAGTGTTCAGTGTGCCTGAGTTGTGACAGAGGGAGCAGAGTAACGACAAACTACACACACCTATTCTCGAAAAAAAAAAAAAAAAAAAACCCAGAGGGAACTCCAGGAACACCAAGAGTAACACCTAATGTATGACTGCTCTCATAGCACAAATAAGAGAATTTTTTTTTTTTTTTTGGGTTCAGATTTCTCACATGCTGACTTTATGGTGATCTAAAGGTGACTGTTTTCTCTGAGGAGAATTTGTCTTAAAATGGTGCTCAAATGCATTTGCCACATTCAGTACACTCCTGCAGGCACAAACAAACACACACACACACGCACACACACACACCAGCTTGTCCACACATGCTCACCTTCTCTGGATGAAACATGAGAGAATTCCTCCAAAATGAACAGACATCACACAAACATCAGGCCAGAGCATCCTGTCAGCATTCATCTTTCAGTCGAGTGATGTGTGCTGTGTTATTGTTCGTAATGAAAAAAATATATATATTCTGGCGTTGACTGCCCATTGCTTATCTTTAGTGTAGCACACTTACTGATATCAAACATTGGCCCTCGGGTCGACGTCTGCGGTCTTTGCAGAGCACACGATGGCTATAGCGGCGGGATCAGTACGATAAAAGACACAGAACTAAATTTGCATTGAAAAGCAAATTGTTTGTTGCTTCTTTAAAGATTCTATATGTACAAAAATGCATCTCTGTGTAGATCCAGATCATTGTTTGTGTGAAGTAGATTTTGAATAAGAATGTTTGTTTTCTGTTTGTTTAGAGGTAACAATGGCTGACAGTAGAGAGAGATGTGCAAAAAAAAAAAAAAACGAAGCTCGGCCACTTCTCACATTGTAGAAAAAGTGTTAAAGAATGGTTCTTAAACCATGAATCCATTATTGGATTCAGTATCGTGAAGGTATTTCATGGTACAGGACCAAGTGCAACAAAGAACAGAGAAGTAAAAATAAAGCATTAAATCACAGTAACTGCCGAGCTGTGACTTAACGCTGCTGTGCAGTTACTGCTCTGACCGACCCGGTTGTTTATAGACAACTGAGTCATAACTGAATAAAGAGCAACACAAGAAGCCAACCTGCGGTGAAGTATTTGGTTGCTCCATTGTTTACCTTAATACTGGTCAGCATTTTGTGTAATACTCTGAATACAAGCGAGTGAAACAGTTTTTGGGCAGAGAAAAAATGCATTTTTTTCAGTGATCCCACTAAAAATGAAAGCACAAGCTGCATTCTGAATCCTCATCTGCACTCTTTACACTACATAACATAACACAAAGGGAGAGGGCCAGAGTCCTTGATTCAAATCTTGACTCAGCTCAGTAACGGCTGAAACAATAAAACAAGCACCATGGGAAATCATTTAGGTCATCGACAGGTTTTGTTTTTTTTCTCTCCATCGGGTTAAGGCTCATGGCATGTTTAATGGTGTTTATTAGCAATCAGCATGTAATACAACACTCACAGGAGCTATCATGAAAACTTAAAAAAAAAATACATTTACAATAGATTTCAGTACATTATGATGTGCCATTACAGTGAGTCATCAGCTACTAATGGCAGGATATTCCATTCCTACATACTTATGTGATTCAATTGTTAAATTGAAAATACCTCCTAATTTAATGTTGGCAAAAAAAGCACAAATATTTATTTAGAAAAGCCTGTGAATGCAGCATTGTACACTAAAATCTGTGTCCCAAATACAGACAATATATTCATTACAATTTTTTTTAATTGTGGTGCAAGACTAGATGATTACAAAATGAGGTATACTTAATATCACAAGTATACATATTAAAATGGCTTGTTTTTAAGTTGTGTTAATAGACATTAATCTCTCACACTGACAAAAAGAGAAGTGTTTTTATGTGGACTAAGGTTGATTCATTTCTGAAAACAACAAAAAGTCAAAATTGAATAATACATTAGTATAAACAACATTTTTGATTAAAATTGTAAGTGTTTCAAATTACCAGTTCAACTTGAATCATGTGTCCTTAGTACACATCAGTAAAATTCATCATTTTTTGTGTACTACGTGTGCTTTTTTTTTTTTTTTTTAGGATGGGTGTAAAAGTAACAGGTCCCAGTTCTCCTGGTGACACTTTTAGACGATGATGACTCACAGCAGATGGCTTTCTGTTTCCCCCCCTCGCCCGTCACCAGACCGAAAGGAATTTTTCAAATTTCATACTTAAAAATTCACCTCAAGTTCATGATTTAAGAATATTACAGCCATGTGTAATGAAGTTTTTATAATATTGATTGCTGGAGATGAGTGATGAGAGGTGTTATCAGCTGTGTCAAATAACTTTCTTAGAAAAAAAAAAGGTGTTATAATGTGTGTTGACAACACTGTATGTGATGTTCAGTCCGTTCACCGTCACCATCGACCTCCCGATGAGGCAAACACTTACAGCAGTCGAGGATATGAACTGAGGCATGATTGAAAACTGTATCTTCAGTGTCTTGTGGAATCTTTGCACTTTGCTGGGTCTCTTAAAAGTCTGTGAACCTGAAGTCGGGGCAGGCGGCGATTATACATGGTTGTAAGACCACAAATGGGAGCAAAAATGACTAGAGCATGTAATAAGTACCCTGGTGTGTGTTTTACAAACAGTTTGGGCTTATGGTCTGTGTTAAGGGTCAATCCAGTCCAGGCTCTTATTGTGAAAATATTTATGCCAGTAACAAGGACCTACAGTTATCAAAGAAATAAAACAATTTTATATCTATGGTCGTTACACTGACTGTTGGGTCAGTGTATTTTCTGATGTCCAATGACTCATAATAACAACATAATGCAGCGCTGTTTGGTGTTTTGATTTTATAACGTTCACACCCAAACGGAGGCACAGTAATACTCTGTAAGTGTTACTATAAGCAGGAAAGTGTAATCATTACATTCAGTACAAGGTGCGAATATAATGTATTAGGACTGAAGCACAATTGCACACAATTTTTTTTCGGGGGGGGGTTTTGGTCGGTAAAATTGGATTTTTCTAGTACTGGTGTGGCACTACTGTAAATGTGCAGAACTTTGTCAAAAGGTAATAACAGAAGATAACTATATGTCAAATAGTAATCACATTACAATATCTGGGAATTAAAACTGATTTAGTTATAATTGGATTGGGTTTCAATACAGAACAGTGTAGCACACAGTAGCAGGATTTAGAAATTGAATAAATACTGTATTACTATAAAAATGAAGCCAGCACAGTGACAATGTATTTAAAATTATTGTAAAATCCCTCTCAAATGGCAACTTCCTGTGTTTCAGGAGGAACTTAGACATGTACTCAATGAGAGATGCCCTGTGAAAATGCCACCATTTCAAGTGGCTTTTATTTCAGTAGCACAGCTATTATTTTCTACAAGTCATTTATACTGGATCAATCCACTGCAGAAGTTGTGTGGGGACTAAAAAGACATTACAGTCTTGCATGATCTCATTACAGTTAGTTTCTTTCAATATTAAAACTTGTGTCCATTTTTAATTTATTTATTTTACTGAAATAAAATATGTAATTTAGTTTTGTGACTTTCAGTGTTTGTATTTTTTCCCCCAGAATTCACCCGTTTTTAATCTTTAAATTTGGACATTTTCTCTGAGCACAATGTTTCTTTGTTTCTTTTAGCTTAGAAATGTGAATTTATGATTCTCTGTAGCTGGCAAATGAAGCAAAAGGGTGTGTTTTTTGCACTTGATGAGGTTGAAGATTACATATGTGTAATCTTCAAGTAGAGAGCGCCCTCTTTCAAAGAGGCATGGAGGTCTTTTGTCACTTAGGACATGGTGCCATCTAGAGGGAGGACTTGATGTTGTTGGCTTTGCCTTTTCAGGACTGAGATGATGCATTTACTGCGACAACGAGATGATATAATGAACAGGCGGATAAGAAACAATGCATTCACACAAGTGCTTTTTGCATCCATCGTGTATTGCAGAATAAAAAATACTGAAAAATTATGATACAAACAAAATATTATGAGATGCACTTTAAACTAAATTGTGCCAGATTTGTCTCAATTCTATCTTTAAATTTCTATCTTCAGTTTGTTGTAAGAGTCAACTTGATTTTAAACAGATTATATCCAGTAAGGTAAAGAAACATTACTGCATACATTTAAAATCTACTACTCGGTTTGACACTATCAAACCTGAATAATTCAAAACTCAAACACTTCTATAGGACAAAACAGACAGTATGATTTAACTTCCACAAAAAACGCAATCTATAGCTCGGCTGTCACGTTGTTGCATGAGGGTTGATAATTTATTCAGACTCCAGTCAGGTCATATCTGCAGTCATAGCAACTTTTAAAACAGAAAAGGTCAGATTACGTCTAAAACTTGAGGTCAAATGGATTTGAAGTACATGTTATATCGCTGTCCTTGTATACTTTAGTTTGATTAAGTGAGTGTTCACCCCTGCTGCCCAGAGCCAAACACAAAAAAGTGACTTTTTTTTTTTTTTACTTCTTGCCACGGTAATGGGCACCGACCACCATGTAGCTGTCAGGCGACATGTTCAGACTGGGCAGCTTCGCTTTGTCTCGACAGACCCGGACCTCAGGCCTGCCAACTGGTCCTCTGCAGGGGTCGTGTTTCTGCAGGTAACTGATGAAGGTCTCCCAGCCTCCGCCCACACGCACCATCACGTGACGCTCATTCAGCATCTGCAGAAGGCGACGGAGAAAAAAACAGTCGAGTCAAATGAAATGTGCATACATTTTCTGTCTGACTTATTGCCAGGCTGTTGATGAATTCTCAATTATATGAAAAGCAGGTGCTGAGGGGAGAGTCCACCCCCACCACACACCCACCCCCATACACACACACACACACACACACACACACACACACTCTTAATATATACAAGCTTCTCCTGCATGTGTAGCTCTGGTTATGAAAGGCAAATAATCTCCTGCATAGCTTTGTCAAAAATCTCATTAAACCAAATGAAACAACACCTCGTGGCAACAGCTGAGCACACACCAAGGACTAATCCACATATGAGCATGCGTGCGCACACACGCCGTGACGCACAAAGGCACATCCACACACGTCTGTCCGCACACAAACCCCCTAATAAGCACTATTTCAAATTAAATACTGGCTGCATATCCGGTCATATCTGTTAACAGTACATGCGGTACAGGATGGTTGCATCTGAATCATCACATCCTTCAAAGATGGCCATCATTACAGCTGAACGCCAACTGCTGCCATGGCAACTATGGCCATGATGTAAAGCCAGGGAGAGAAAAAAAAACTGAAACGCAAGATTGAGATGAGTCCATTGCAGACGTGCGAGTCCCAGTAGACATTAACATTCCCAGGAGGCCTCCCGAAGCCGTTCATTGTCCTGTCACCACTGACCCACCCCCGTCTTGCCTTATCGCCAATAAACCCTTCATTAAGGAGCCATTAAGAATGTGATAACACAAGCAGATCTGATCCTCTTATGCTGGGAGATGTGAGTCACAGGTTTGGGTTGAACGTGCGCACACACACACATGCACAGGAACACATGTACACACATACAGCACAAGCATCCATAGTGGGAAGTCCCGAGGTTAGGGCCGGTCTCAGCTGTCTGCCAGCAGATTAAAATGTTGAGGTCGACAGGGGTCAAGTCTGACATGCTGAATAAACCATTTTCCTGTCAGACGCGGAGCCAATGTAACTTTGATGAGTCTTCATCCTCAAAAAATTCTTTAATTCCTAAGGAAATGAGTCATGTTTTGGCTTTATCTGCTTTTTTCCCAGTATTTTCTTTAGTAGAAATATTCTAATTTACTGTTGTAGATGTTTAAATTAGGTTGCCTAATTTTGGTGATATTATATGTCACTTGCTTGTTGCTTTCTGGATTTATATGCATTGGTTTGTTTGATGATTAATGTTGTTTCATCCAAATGAGACTATGGGATTAAATGAAGATACTTAAATGAACACTTCCCTTTAAAGTTGATTTAATTTAACCAAAGACTGGATTCTCCCGTATACTGCAATTTTTTTAAAGAACCGCGTCTACGGGAGCTCCCTTTGTGATGCAAGCTGCTTTATTCTCGCTCTCCCCTCCCTACAGGTCTCCATACAAAGTGTGCTACATGTGCATCCCATAAAGCACCGTCTGGATTCCCCTGTGTCCTCCTCCCTGCCAGCTCCATTGATTCCCTCTCTCCTTTCCTGCTGAAAGATGCATGAGTGTGCTGAGGGATGAGGAGTCATTTAATCAGCTGCCAGTAGGAGTCAGGGTTTAGCCATGTCCGCTGCCTTTGGTGCATTTTTTTAAGTACAGTGAGTCATTCTAAAATATACAGTAAAGAGACAAACCCACCAGCATTTTAGGATATACTATACTATCTGACTACATGTGCCTATGGCTATGCCATGTTCTCTTTCAGAGTCCTAGACACCTCTTTGATTCAACGTGGAATGTTACAATAAATATGTATTTAAAAAAAAAGAAATTTTGCCTATTTGTTACCGCTTTTTTGTGTTTGCCTTCGATTACATCAAAGATATGAGGATAAGGAGGTAAAATTGGATGAAAATTAAATAAACTTTAATTTTAAAGGGTGAGAATCATGGTTTCTAGCAGCTATGTGGCAGGGATGATAATTCAGTTTGTCAGTCAGTCAACCACTTTAGTCCAGACTAAAATATCTCAGCAACTCTTAATTACTTTGGGTAATGATAGTGAGTGAGTCTTCCTCCTGGACCTCCACAACTTTGTAGTTTTGAGTGAAATGCCATGAAAAAAATGAAATTGTACAAACTGTATATAGTGCTAATTAGCAAATGTTAGCATGCTAAACTACTAAACTAAGATGGTGAACACAGTAAACACGACTGATATAAAGTGCTGATGTCAGTATTTAACTCAAAGTGTCACTTTGCATGAGTACAGCCTCATTTATACTTTTTCAGCCTACTGATTCAAATCAATCCAATTAAATGAAATAGGAATCACTTTTGTGTAGTGTTAATACCTCCCTGGTAAGGTCAGAGGTCAGGGTCACCTATATCAGCAACTTCCAACCTTTTCCAGCTCATAGCACCCTTGAAGACCTCAAAATGTTTGTAGCCCACATCTGACACCATAAAACATACAAAAGGCCAAATAATGCAATTTGTTTCAACTTCCATGTAGATATTCACTGTGTAATATAATCTTTCAAACTTGTTTTTTATATAATTACATTTTACATCCCACAGGTCGGGATCTATGGAGTCAATGTCTTGCTCATCAGCCTCATTTTGTTGATTTTGCTCAGCTACAAATAGAGCTCAAAAAACAAGATGTCTTCCTTTTATTCCTTAGACCTATCTTTTATGTAGAATCTTTCCTCCCAGTGACACAGTCAGACGGTGTCCCTGCTGCTACGAAGCTAAAGGAGAGCCTAATTGGGTGCAGAGAAGAAAGAAAAAGCCTTCCTCTATTTTAACACCAAAGAATGGCGGAGCACTTCAGGGCCATCGTGATTGAATAGTCTCCAGAGGGAATAGAGAGCGGGGTGAGAGGGGAGGTAGAAAGTTTACATGAGAGGAGGGGCAGTCACGCTCAGCCGCTCATTAACAAGCTGTCTGATTAAACCCCTCGCTAATGACTTTGCATTGGGAATCAATAGTATCTGCTCCTTTAAAAAGGTCTGCACACATTGAATGGTGCACTTGCCTATAGGAGCATGCTATCACGGTATATGGTAATTGAGGTTTGTGCTGTCCCCCCCCTCCACACGTGTAGGCAGCTGTGCGGTTCAGGGTAATGGATGGAGTCTGGGTCGATGGGATGTAGCGCTCTGTTCACACAGGCGAGGTGGAGAAAAGGAAAGGGAGCAGCGCAAGTAGTGTCTACAAACTAATAATCATGGCTGAAAACTGACAGACGAACACGTTCGCGACGAGACGTCATCTCTGCAAGGCTGCACACAAAGTGAGCACAGTAGATACACCGTAGGAACATAAATCCTTGAAGTTTCACAGTCGTCTATAACATATTTTCCCAGACAGCTTAATTTTTTAATATTATGCATTCTGTGGATGTTTTTATTGCTTCCATTTCCTTTGATGTGGTGTTCAGAAATACGCTCCGGCGCAAAAGAACAGGTGTTCTCTGACTTGAAGGGGGAGTAAAAATCGTTTTGTGTGTCAGTCAGTAAAAATGTAAGTGTAAAAGTCTCCCGTGAGAAAACTGACACTGGTAAAGTGACCATTTTAACACCAAAGAATGAGATGAGAGTGTGTTAAGTCAATGGAGTTTTCAGTAAGATTAACGAAGCATTTAACAACTTTCAATAAGTGTGTCTGTGTTTAATGTAGAAGGTGTGAATTGTGAAATCATGTTCTATCATTCTGTGTTGAGATGATTTCACAGAGTAAAAATAGTCTTTTCTAATGACGCAGCACTGACAAATATATATTATTTTCAGTTTTATAGCATGTTCATTTACACAATAATCTCTACACACTGTTTCTAAAATGAATGTATTTCTGCCTACCACTGAATTATACTGTATGTGAACTAAACACATTTTGAAGCCCTTACTTTTTCTTCCCTGTATGGACAGAGACAGAGACTGCAATAAATCCCTCAGTTTAAATTCATAACCCTCCACACCTGGATGGATAAGGACTCCGCAGTGGGCTTCCATTTAAACTGCCACCATAGCAGTAATCTTTGCAAAAACCAACCTGAAAGAGAGGTGTTTGTTTTTCCTTCGGGTCTGAACTCTTCGCCGAAGGTCTGTGTGCTGAATAAAATCATTGTCAACCTGGGCTTATCCTGGCCATTGGTTGCCAAGCAACCCTGCCTCCCAGAAGGCCATTCCTCGAGCCTTTGTACGGAGGCACACGGGTGGTGCACGACTCGGGGAAGCTGAAAGGCTCCAACATCCCCATCCCAGATGAATCAGTGGCTCTGGTATATTGCACTTGTTGCTGACTCAACTGTTGATGAATATCCTCATATCTAATTATGTGTTATAGCATCCACTATAGTCCTCACTGGGTTATAAGCCAGCATCCAGTTATAATTGTACATTAATTTGAAATTATAGCTCTAGTTAATTTATTTTGCTGCCCCTTATGAAACTAAATATTAGTGATAATAATGTCAAACTGGTGGAGGAGGAGAGCTCGAACCCTTATCTTCTTAGAAATCATGTTCATATGCTACATATTTATATTGCAAAACATCTTTTGATTGAGAATTGCTGCATGATTCATGTTCACCTGGGAATGTTTTTTGTTTTTTTCACATGTAGACAGCGCTATGTTTTCCTGGTTTCAGTTGAATGTTAATACAATAAACATGCCCTGTGTCTGAAAAGAGACTTTAATACTGATCCGAGAACACGATAATTCCTTTAACCTTAACCCGGTGCTTTGGCTGCCCGAAAAGAACCAGGACGCGTTAAATCACATTTTAGTTGCTACGAGCTGGAAAATAAATGTGCAAATACATAAAGTAAATTTTGCAACTAGGCAAATACATTAATTCACAGTGTTTCCTCATTGTTTTGCTGCTTATTACTCCTAAAGTTTATCCAGAACATACATTACTTACCCTTATATACAGAACTTTATCCCCCACACGGTAACAGCCTTTGGGCTGCTTTTCAACGGGGAACCTGATGGGACAGCTGCAAGGGGGGTTTTCTATAATGTTTCTCACCTGAAACAGTTTAAAAAAGGGAGAAAGAGTAGAAACACACAATATGCACCTTGAAAACAGGAACATGGGTTCATTTCACTGGAGGCATGAAGTACATACAATATCATCCAAAATGCTGCTGCTGGTGCCTGTGCTCTTTCGTCTTGAGGATTTTCCAGAGTGACGGGTCAGGGCTGCAGGTTGAGAGGGGGCGGGAGGTGCTGCCGTGGTTTGTGTGGTGGAGCAGACTCTGGGGGCGGAGGGCGCTGACGGCGGGGTCGATGCAGACGTGTCAGTGGCGCAGGATGACGAAAACAAAGGCGTCTGTGTCGACGCCGTGGTCGTGCAGGGGTTAGCGGCCGAGAGGGGGGACCGGGGAGGGGATGATGGGTTTGTTGTGGCTGATGGAAGATCAGAGGCGAGGGAGGCGGCGAGGGGTTCAGGCACACAGTCTGGGCTCGGAGTGAGGGGCGCTGGCGGGGAAGGGGAAGAGGGAGGGGAGGGGGCCG
This sequence comes from Lepturacanthus savala, assembly GCA_030544235.1. Lineage (NCBI taxonomy): Eukaryota > Metazoa > Chordata > Actinopteri > Scombriformes > Trichiuridae > Lepturacanthus > Lepturacanthus savala. The sequence goes on along the minus strand of CM060462.1, from coordinate 17,321,117 downwards.
GGGGCAGGGACGATTGTGGCGGGGAACGCAGTGGCGGGAGAGGGAAAAAAGACAGGGGCAGGGGGGATGATGGAGATAAGCAGCCCGCCTCCTCCCTTTCTATTTCTCTCTCCAACTTCACCAGCCCCGGAGGCTCCACTCCGTACCTGAGACAGGGTAGAACACAAATACATCAGCAATTAAGGCGATAAATCAACTATTTCATATGGTTAGATAAGGATAGTGATCCCTGACCAGGGTATGTGGCTTGGGAAGTACCTCAAGTGCAAAAAAAATTGAATTTTTTTTTATATATACAGCTGTCCTATTATCCTATAGGGCATGGAAAAAAAAAGTCCAAATAAATACTTGACTAAAAGTGGTTGAAATAGTTATAATAGCAGAAAATAATGGATCATGGATCAATAAACAATTAAAATAATTGAATAAAAGTAACAACACAGATGAAATAATAAGTAATCACTGGGTAAAAGGAGAAATGGATAAATGGTCAAATCTTTGAGTTGCGTCTCCCAGTGGTTGTGGTGCACATTAGACCAAAACAACCCCTCACACTGACAACAGACGGTTCAATTGTATGAACATTTTTAACAATATAAATTGATTGCCTTAAAAAACATCAAGTTTAATACGTATATAAATGGATCTCCCACTCTTTTCTCTTGTAACTTATTAGTCTCTATATATGATTCTCCATTAACCCATTTAAGGCCAGAGTTTTTAAAAAGATTTCATGCACATATTTATGTCACTTGTATAACTAACAATCATGTTATATATCTACTTTTTCCATTTCTTTGCTGAAAATACAATTTAATGGCTATTATTATAGTTGCCGCTTGCACAAATCTGCCCATAAACAAAAACGTATTTATGCCATATATAAAATTATTTTGGGGGGGATTATTCTAGAGACCTGAATGATTAAATAGATACATACATGTCATGGTTGAAAATCCTATTAAGCTCAAATGACCTCTTTCTGGGAGGGTTTGTCTTCTCCATGTTTTCAGGAGAAAGGAACAGGAAGTCAATCATGCACATTGGAAACTTCAATTATTTGCTTAAAACCTTTTGTCTAAGTTGTCTATTATCATTATAAAAAAAACCTGTATGAGTAACATTTCAATATTTTATTTTAAGTATAAAATGACAGTCATAGACTTCAAAAGCTCATAGGCTTTAATGGATTAAAAATTATTATATGGGGACTTGAATTAACAATCCATCAATTATCAAGTTGTTCCCGATTCTTCACTCTTTTTTAAACCAATCACTAACTGATCATAAGATAGTCTATTTTGATGAGGAATTGCTCGTTAACTATTGGCTCACTAGCAGTGAGCTCCTCATTCGTTCCATTGTAATGTCCCTTATGGTAAAGCTTTACCATGATTTATTTTTGAGAGCCTGCTTTGAATGTGACGGATCTTCTCTTTTAGTTACCTGGCTGCAATCCGCCCCAGCTCCATCAGGCACAGACACACTTCCCGAGGTTGCTTGTGAAGGACTTCATACAGCACGCAAAGCACAAACAAAGAGGGGAGGGGAAGAAAACTAATTAAAGTCACTCTCTGAAACGAAAGATGTTTCCGGAGATAAACTCCTGTCTGTCTCAAAAAAACGAAAAAAAAAAAATCAAAACGGGAGGTGCTTTCTGAACGGAGAGGCGCTCCGTCTCTATTGTGCATCTCTATCTTTGAAGTGGAGCTGGAATTCCTGTGGGCTTTGGATGTGCAGCTGAGGGCATGAGGGCATGAAAGCTTCATCCTCCGTCACTAGTCCACTTCCTATACATTAAAAAGGGCCTCCATGCATCTGTTTGGACCACAAACATTCTGGTAATTTCATTTGTGAAGATGGTTAAGCATGCATGTGTAAAACTACAATATGTGGCAGACAGTGGAGAAAACATAAGAAACTTAAACAATATGAAAACACTTATCACAGTCATTAATGGGTATTTTATCCTCATTCACCTGTATTTGACATCCGCCATTATATCATGGCTGCAGCGGGAAAGGGAAACAGGAGAAAAGAGACAGAATAAAACTTCCATGTCACTGAGGCAGGAAAGTGAAGCCTGTCAAAGTACAGCAACTTTTACTCTCCCCGTCACTCAGTTAGAAGCAAGTTACTCTCCCTTCAGGGGAGAGGACTTACTGTTGGTGAGGATTAACCTGCACATTATCACTCTCACGCATCTGCCGCCATGCGCAGACATGCCCAAGTGAGAAGACGTTCATAGAGAAGTGCATTACAGATGTTTCAGTACATAGCATTTTAACTGCAAAAAGAACATCAAACGCACAACAGGTGTTAATGAGAAGCGATGCAGGAAGTCTGAAAGTGACTCGTCTGGCTCATTTAAAAATGTTAATATTCCTCATGCGATGGTTTCAATGAGTTTGTGGGTTGCCTATGTTTGAACTCAGATTAAAGTCACAATTCAGTGATGAGTCCATGAACAGAAAATTAATAGGCAACCACTTTGATAATCAAATAATCTTTTTTGTAATCGCTTCAGGAAAAATGCTGATTGCAGCTTCTTAAATGTGACAGTTTTATATGTTTACGTGTCATACAGGGTCAGAAAAAACAAAACATTTAAAGACATCTTATTGGGCTTTTATAACTTTAACAACTTATTTTTCAGTTTTTTGACATTTTATTGACAAACCTTATTACAAAAAAGATTAATCAATAATGTAAATGACTTGTTGTCTTTGTTGCTGCTCTAATTTTAATTGTGACTGAGATATGAAGTGTTTTTGATGGTATGAAAGTGATTAGTGGAAATTCAGGGAAATCATTTTCTCACATGACAAATAGACACATTTTTGTGTCATTATTTTCGTCAGGCCTTTATCAGAGACCTTCAGGTACATAATGTTTGATGCAACCCCTAAGTCTAAACTTACCTAAATCCTCTGATTCAAAAAGGTAAGCCTCGTCAACGCCTATCTTTCGACACCAGTATAGGAAGTTAGAAGTGTTGTCTCTGGCAAAAAATGATCCAGACGTTGCATCAGCTCGCCACTGGATCACTCTTCTTATGAAGGGCTGTACGCAACAAACACACACAAAGTCACATAGTATACATGTAGCCCTGTGGAAATTTATTAATATTAACACAGGAAAATATTTAAGCCAAAATAAATAGGTTAGCTGTGCAATAAATAACAGTTATGGTTAACAAAGAGTCTAAGTTCAAGGTCTGATATTTAAAGTTTATGTTTAAAATGTCAATTAAGGTAAAAAAAAAATGAGTGAGTATTTTTTATGAATATTGTGAAAAATGTTTAACGATGTCTGAAAGAAAATGAAAAAAGGCATATATATGGTTCATGAATATATTTTATTTTGAAAGGGTAATGCGTGTGAGGGGAAGAAACAGGAAGTGACGGAGGAAAAAAGAAAAAGCGCGAACGAGAGAGAAAGACAAGTGAAACGATGTGAAAAGGTTTAAATAAACAAAAAGTTAAATTAATAATTGTCACCAGGGGTGTTTAAGTGTTAAACCAGGACTCTTTGGAAGACTTTGTGGTGACTTTTCTGAAGGTTTTGAGTGGACTACTCAACACGAAGAATGAGAGAAGAGTGGAGCTAGTTGCCGTAGAGGCTAGCCTTTCACGTTCACGGACTTTGCTAACAAGTTTACGGCTAACGGGGAGCCATGCTGCAAGTGAGATCACCTGCGACAGGAGTTTTCCTTCCTCCATGTGAATCTTCTCTACATTTCTCCTGATTCAGCTGCTTTTCTGCTCAACTGGATATTAACAACTGAGGATAAAGGTACATTCTTTTATTTTTGGCCTTACGATAAAGCAGCTATTTGTTTAACTCTACACCGTGTGTTCACGCCTGCATTGGTGAATTGGGTATTCGGGTATCCATTTTGAATTTATCTTATTGCCGGCTATTTTATTTTAATCAGTGTTTCAAGCTTTAAAAGTGTAGAGTGCAATTCATTTATCATTTGGGTAAATATCTGTTTAAAAGTGTTTACCTTTTTTAATTTCATTTGTGGACTAAATATTTGAACGTTTTTAACAATATAAGAGTTGTGGTCATTGACTTTGGTATTTTGATTTCATTGAGGAGAGTAAGAGAATTTCACTTCATTATGAAGAGTGGTGCCTAAAATTTTATTTAAAGCCATAGTTAGGTTAGCCACCTCTCATATCTACATACACTTGAGAGAAAGAAACCACACACGTGCACACAGAAGCAGTACAGCAAAAAATAACATGTTTCTCTAACTAAATGATTCAAACTTTATGCAGCACAAACAGGAACCTGTGTGGGGTAAACAAGCAGGTTATGAATATAAGTATAATATGAATACAATGGTGGAGACTGACGTTCTCTCCTTCTCGCTCCTTTGGACAATTTATCTAGGTGCACACTGAGGACAAAGCAGGATCTTGCCCAAACCGACAGGCCTGACCTGGTTTTGTGATCCAAGCCTCCTTTGGGTTCCGTGGCTTTTATTATCATTTCATTCTTCACGCTTTTTTTCCTGCAGTTCACAGGTTCTTAAGAACTGGGCCGAAGCAGATTTAAATTCAGTAAATCAGATGAGACACTATCATTGGATCTTGTCTACACTTTTGTTTCTTTGACCTTATTATGGCTTATACAGGTTAGAGAAGTCAGTAGAGAATAAAAGCACATGTTCATCATTTGGTATGCTTGTGTTTGAACCGATTGGTGTTTTTTTGTGGAATGAGTGTGTTGTTGTGTGTTTGTGCAGTTGCGTGTGTGTGCACGTCACAGCACCTTGCCGTTGTTGACGTGCAGCATTTTATCCTGGAGCAGCTGTGCCAGCTGACAGAGTAGAACGCCGTTATCCAACCTCTCCATCAGACTGTCAGCCGTAAGGGCCTCACCTGAAAAGTATACACACACAAACACAGAGATACTCTGAATTATATACAGCAGTTTATCTGTATAACTTGGGGTGTGTAGTTTTAGCAGATTTTATCACGCAAATACCCAAAAGGAGTAGATCATATTGAAGATAATTTCACTCTGATGTAACATTATGCTCTTGTGCATCAAAGAGGGGTTGGTTGAGATAACTGTAGGTAATGCGATTTGTGATAGTAATAAAACAAAATTGGAGGTAAAAGAGGAAGGAAAGGAAATGTATGATTAAAATGCGAAAGAGCTTCAGGTTATCTGCCAATTAGACAAAAGTCTCATCGCAACAACATATGGAACTACACTGACAAAATGAAATCTTAACAGATGAAGATATTTTGTTTTTGGTATAATTAGTTCAAAATTTAGTTAAATCATCTTATTCCACTGGCAGATAATTTATCGTATTTAATTTTTTCCTGATTTGGCTCAATTTGGACTTGTTTTAAGAGAACAGGACAATATTTTCTTAAAAAAGATGAAATAAACTTGAAATATACTAAATTAACTGCCACTGACACAAAATAATTCTACTCAGTATTAGACTAATTGTACAAAAACAAAATATTTTAATCTGTTATGACAATTCTACAATTTTTAAGAATGAAACCAACCAAAAGGAACACTTTTTTCTAAACATTCCCAAACCAAGAAGTTAAATATTGCCTTGTATTGCTGCTTGGGTTTTTCGTTCATATGTCATTCTTGAACAATAATCCACTATTGCAGTGATTATATATTAGTTCCAGTTTCAGTCAGTTCCAAAAAACACTTTAACATCAAGATGATGTCTCCACTGTTTCCTGTTTGTTTAGATTGATAGATTCACAAGACTCTAAAATTCCAACTGTAGCCACAGGAATGCTTCTCCTCAGGAGAGCCATGACAACCATTAAGGAAATCAAGTTTCAGACAGAATTTATTGCCCCAAACACATCCAAAGTGAATTTGTGTACAAACGTGTTTTGACTTTTTTGTCAGAATCCCATCATGTTGGAGTCTTGTCACTTTACAGACTCCTTCCAACAAGTTGTGGCATGTGCAGAGTCTTGATGTTTTCCCTCCCAATGAGAAGACGCATCCCTTTCCAACATAGTACACGTCATGGAGAGGCATTTCAGGGATTTGGGATAATAAGTAGGTTAATGTGTCTCTGTTCTTGTGACTGCAGCTTTTTCATCTATTTTTCAGAATAAAAGATGTAATTCCAAATTAAGTTTGCTCAGTGTTGTTCATTGGTGAACAACTGTTGTAAATTACAGCCTGATGTGGTATCTGGACATTTTCATTAAATGTGCCACACTGAAGCTTTGAATTCTTGTTCTGTCTTACTCTAGTATTCAGTTGTAGTCTTTTAGTTAGAGGACAACTGTCTCACCCATGATGGTGTTCAGCCAGAAAGCCAGGTCTTCTTTCATGGGCAGTAGGCTGGCGTCGTGGCGGTAGGGAAGCCACTGGCTGTATTCCTGAGGGCTGGTGAGGCCTGGACCAGAGTGTCTGTACTTTTGGCCGAGAAGGCAGCTCATCCCCAGCCCTGTGAGAGGACTTTGAACAACGGCATTCATCGCTTCCACTTCAGTGTCCATACTTCAGTTCTGGTCCTGGGGGTATGAGTAATGGAGATGTATATTTAGTTTTTTTATTCACCTTTTTCCATATGTCCAAGTGTAAGATTTTAAAGTAGTGGAGATCTAGGATTCCTGAGCTCTATTGCCATTTCCAGTCTAAACTGCATATACACTACTGTTCAAAAGTTTGGGGTCACTTAGGAATGTCCTTATTTAAAAAAAAAAAAGCATGTTTTTTTCAATGAAGATAACTTTGAACTAATCGGAAATACACTATACATTGCTATTGTGGTAAATGACTATTCTAGCTGCAAATTTCCAGCAACTATCACTCCAGTGTTCTAATGGTACAATGTGTTTGCTCAGAAGGCTAATGATTGATAATGATTAGAAAACCCTCATGTTAGAACAGATGAAATATTTTAACTGATTAGAGAAGCTAGAAAACTGACCTTACTTTGACAAAAGCAAAGTTTGAAGGAAAAACATTATTTCAAATACAAATAATTATTTCCCACCTTGTCAATGTCTTGACTATATTTTTATTCATTTTACAACTCATGGTGGTAAATGAAATTGTGACTTTTCATGGAAAACACAATCTTGTCTGGGTGACCCCAAACTTTTGAACGGTAGTGTAGATAACAAAACTACAAATTTGTCTTTTAATTCCCACTTCCATTAGGAAAGACTTTGTAAATACCCTGGACATATGATGATAGTGCAAAAGTACTACATTGAAATAATGGTTGGAAAAAGAAAGAGGGCTGATTACCTAAGCAGTAAATAATTAAGAGATTATGGTTTTGGGAGTGTGGGAGGTTCCTTGGAGTCAAAACGGTAAAAAAAAAAACAATACATGATGGAGCTTTCTACACAGTGGCTTCCATGCGTGGACCCTACACTCGCAAGTGAGCAATACACACAATCATTAATCAAACGGATTAAACTGACTGACTGCAGGCTCGGGTTTAATAACATACAGCTACAACCCCGAGCCAGTCTCCTGGTGCTGCTGCATGGCTCATTTGTCCTGTTCCCAGAGCAGTCTCCATCATAAAGCTCAGCCCCATGCAGAGACATGCTCTGACTGCCAGTAACACTCACTGCTAATCAGCTGGAATTCAGACAACAACACATGCACTGGGTCAGTGGGTATGCTCATATACAGTAGTCAGATTTGGTTTGTGCTTGGTGACCATCTTTGAAGTTTCAGTCATGTAAATGCAATCGTCAGAGATTTTATATAAAAGGAGAACAATCGGGTAGAAGCACACCTGGATGACAGATGTTTGAGACCCAGACGGGCAGCATCACATCTGTTTTTTTGAGCTTGTTTATAGTGTTTACCACCTGAGTTTGTTGTTTGTTTGTTTTGTTTTTTGCTTTAAAGTACCTGCAGATTGGTGGTGTAGACAAGTTCAAGTGTAGTTTGTGGTGAAGTTGTCCTTTATCAGGAAAAAGTTGATGGCTCAGAGAATACAGGAGCAAACACCAGTGAATTCTGTGCACACAGTATATGCATGTAGTACAGGTATGCAAGCTGAAATGAATGACACACAGAGATAAATGGGAGGATGTTGTAGACATGAAGGCCAGAGCCAACGTGGGGAAAAGGGTCTTTTGTAAACACATCATGCAGACTTGGGACAGACGAGATATATGGGGGTGGGGGGTCTGCCTGCCAAGTTTGAGGCTGGTTTACGGGTTGACCAGCAGGGCATGAGAGCCTCTGTCTCTAACAAAACATCCAGGTGCAAGATTCACACCTCTGCTACAGGAGCCTCTGCTGGGAAGAGAAGGCAAAGGTCACCCACTGGCCTAAACTCCTAGACACTAGCAGCCTTTATACTCCTGCAGAACTAAGGGTCCATGCCTGCAAACACACACCACACACATAGGCCTGTGCATGCATGCACCCTATTTACTTTGAGCAACATTTAATATTTCCAAAGATTGGCTTTGGTGGTGTTTCAAAGCCTTTAATTGTGTTGCCAATAAAAACGATCATCTTCACGCTCTAACCGTCTATAAGGGGGAAACAGCTACAATTACACACAAGCTAAAAAATGCCCAGAATGAGGGCTCTGAGCTGAAGCAGCTCCTTAAATACCTGAATGTGTACTGCATGTATGATCACAGACTGATAATTTGCATGCGGTCTTCTATGCAGCTAATAATGGTTTCTTTGGAACATGAAAGCTATGTCGCAACTGGTTAGCAAAATTCAGTTTCCTTACATGACATGCTGAGTTGTCATGTTTACTTTAGAAAATGAGTCAAGGCACATTTGTCTCTGAAAGGATCATGTCTTCAGTCAGAAACGTGTTATTCTGGTGCTAAAACACATTCCTGTATGTTTGTTGTTACTCTAACCTGCAGGATTTTCACCCTTGTGCATTCAGATTTTTGTCTTCAAAATCAGAAACCACTCTTTGCGAATCTGTGACTCGACTATTAAAATAAGATATCAAGATGAATGACTTCTTGTTTCCTACATCAGTTTTGAGCGACTGATCTGTGGCAGGTGTCTATTGCGATTGTAAATCATGAAAAAAGGTAATGTAACACTAGTGCATAAATTATTAGTAGTGAATGGGTACAACTGGTATAGTGAACTGTAGTATAGGTTTCAGCTTTATGCTCTCAGCCCATGACTTTCCTTCATTTGCTTCCAGACTAAATAAACCACATTTCAACACAGGATGGAAAGGTCTATCGCCTGCTGCTGTTTATACACCCTGAACAGCGAGGACTCACTGTACAGCTTTGGTATAAAACAATAATATAAAATATTGGCGCAGAGGTTTAAAATAAATAATAAATTTGATCAATTTAGTGTAAAAATCAAATGTGGACCACCTCAGAGCAGGCTGTACAATGAGTGACTTGAGACACTGTGAACATAGCAGTGTTATCTATAATATATTTTTTTGTATTATTTTAAAATAATAAAAATGAAGTTGGCAAAAACACATCAGCTACATCCCAATATAAAATGCAAACAATTTAAAGGTCTTAAGTTGGAAATCTTAAATTTCTACTTCAGGTCTGTCATGAATTAAAAAAATCTAATATTCAAAAAGTTTATATACATAATGAAAAGACTGTTAGAAACACTGAAATAATCAATTACGTTGTCCACATTCAAGGTTGAACAATATATCCTACATAATGTAAATTATAGGTACTTACAAATAGTAAATTCAGCTGAATTCTGCAGAATTTTCCCTTTTACTGGCAGTATCTCTGCTCCCGTACTTTCCTCTCATTCATCCACACACACGCAGTCACAGCCAGATGTTGAACGCGCCTCAGGTTCCCCACATGTTACAGTGTAACGGACGGAGTTAAAACAAACTCTCCTGTACCCGCCTGCAACTGTGAGGTGTCATTTTACACAGTGGCGGCCTTAAGCATGTGGGGGCCCGTTTCAAGAGCTAATGTACCCCCCCCCCCCAACACACACACACACACACACACACACCAGCTCCATCATTGCTTGAAGATACATTCATTTGCAAAAACAAACCTGTAGCTATTAGTGCCTCCTGGAGGCTGTGCAGCTCCTTACAGGTAAAACAAACAAATGTTTAAATTGACCAACACGACCATAGAGGGTCTATTGGACTGTATTGTTATAATGGGCAAGCTATAATATGAAGTCATTCATTTAGTATTATTCCATTTCTGTGCATGTGTTGTGCATATTTCTGTCTGTCACATCATTCTTGAATTTAGCACCTAATGGTTAAACTCTTAAAGGTGAGTTTTAATTAAGGTTTTCTTCACAGTTCATGTATTTATTATATGTGATTTAAAGCACAAAACTTCAACTTAATGTAGTTTTGCAGAGCTCTCTCAAGTGTCTTGTGGGAGGTCCAGATTGCACAGGTTGTTTTTGTTCTGTCTCTTATTCATGAGGCTCTCTTCTGATTGGCTGATTGATGGCCGTACTGGGAGGAGCTACAGAAGGAGACACTACATGACACCACAAAGCCAAGGAAGTGCAAACAAGCGATGAAATGGTATGATGGATTTTTGGAGCGATTAGTTTTTTTTTGTTGTTGTTGTGCACCCCTAAACCTTATCTTAATTGTAAAAACTAAATTATTAAATTTAAAAAAACATGAAATATTCTATTTGTATGATGTGGGACCTTTAAAAAATGTTTTTTCTGAACCTTTTCTTTGGCTGTTGCTTAATCATACAATGTGATGAATAACATTTGAAACCAAATTTCCAGTAGCTTAAAAGTTAAGGTTGAATTTAGAACAATTATACTTAGCTATGCTTATTATGTGTTAATTACATAATCTTCACATTGCAAGCTTCAGTGGCATTTAGCAATATCCTTAATTGAATGTGCAGTTGGTTGCCTGCAGAGCAGCAATCTTCTGCTTTAGGCTTCCAACTTCTTCCAACTGAGTAAAGAAGTTTTACTCGACTTACCTCTGTGCTTCCTGATAGGAACTACAGCAGTCAATACTATGTTGCTTTTCAACCAAGGTAAATGTTACTGAAGGAGCTGTTTCTGATGATGTCCAGCACCATGTCTTATCTGCGTATTGACCAGAACCCAAAATATATTTTTATTTATTATTTTATATACACTGCTCAAAAAATTAAAGGAACACTTCATAATCAGAGTATAGCATCAAGTCAATTAAACTTCTGGGATATTGATTTGGTCAGGTAAGTAGCAGAGGGGGCTGTTAATCCGTTTCAGCTGCTTCTGTGTTAATGAAATCAAAAACAGGTGAACTAGAGGGTCAACAATAAGACGACCCTCAAAACAGGAATGGTTTTACAGGTGGACGCCACTGACATTTTTCCCCTCCTCATGTTTTCTGATTGTTTTTCCACTTGTTTTGCATTTGGCTAGGGTCACTGTCACTACTGGTAGCATGAGGTGATATCTGGACCCTACAGGAGTTGCACAGGCAGTCCAACTCCTCCAGGAGGTTTGCTGTGTCTCTCAGCACAGTCTCAAGAACATGGAGGAGATTCCAGGAGACAGGAAGTTACTCTAGGAGAGCTGGACAGGGCCGTAGAAGGTCCTTAACCCATCAGCAGGACCGGTATCTGCTCCTTTGTGCAAGGAGGAACAGGATGAGCACTGCCAGAGCCCTACAAAACGACCTCCAGCAGGCCACTGTTGTGAATACCTCTGACCAAACAATCAGAAACAGACTTCATGAGGGTGGCCTGAGGGCCTCTAGTGTGCCCTGTGCTCACTGCCCGGCACCGTGGAGCTTGTTTGCCATATGCCACAGAACAGCAGAATTGGCAGGCCCACCACTGGTGCCCTGTGCTTTTCACAGATAAGAGCAGGTTCACCCTGAGCACATGCAAGAGATGTGAAAGGGTCTAGAGAAGCCATGGAGAACGTTATGCTGCCTGTAACATGGTTCAGAATGACTGGTTTGGTGGTGAGTCAGTGATCGTCTGGGGAGGCATATCCATGGAGGGATGCACAGACCTCTACAGGCTAGACAACAGCACCCTGACTGCTGTTGGGTATCAGGATGAATCCTTGGACCCATTGTCAGACCCTATGCTGGTGCAGTGGGTCCTGGGTTCCTCCTGGTGCAGGACAATGCCTGGTCTCATGTGGAGCGAGTATGCAGCAGTTCCTGGATGATGAAGGAATTAATACCATTGACTGGCCACCACACATGTCTGACCTAAATCCAATAGAACCTCTGGGACATTATGTTTCAATCCATCTGATGTTGCCAGGTTGCACCTCAGACTGTCAAGGAGCTCAGTGATGCCCTGGTCTGCCAGGTCTCCAGATCTGGGAGGAGATACCCCAGGACACCATTCGTCGTGTCATTAGGAGCATGCCCCGATGTTGTCAGACATGCATACACACATGTGGGGGACAATACAAATTACTGAATACCATTTTGAGTTGCTGCAATAAAATTTCAGCAAAATGGACTGGCCTGCTGCATCATTTTTCACTGTAATTTTCAGGGTGTCTTAGAATTCAGCCCTCTGTAATTTGATAATTTAACAACATTTTCAGATCCACCTTGTTACATCAGATTGTGATGAAATTGGTAATTATCGGTATTGAAAGCAAATATCTCTTCTGTTCTTTCTTGCTCATTAATATTGTAATTAAATTTGGCTGCAAGGATGGTGTGAGTGTTAATTACACTTCTTAATTTCTACTTTTTAGAAAGTCGCTTCAGGGCCTCAATCAATCAGGTAGGCAGCCACATGCTAACTCCAATATGCTTACAGTGTGTGTGTGTGTGTGTGCGCGTGCGTGTGTGGCCTCAGGTGTGGCTGCTGGTTCATTTGCAGCCCCTCCCCAGGGGACGAGTCCCTCATGTCATTACATCTATCAGACACTCCCCTCTTCCTCCCTAAGTACACCTCATTGCCCTCCCACTCATTTGCACTGGTTAGCATTCATATGTCCTATGCCATTGTGAATATTAATGTGTTAGTGTTTGTGGTGTGTATGTGTGTGTTGGTTTGTCTGATTTTATGCTACAGATATATAAGAAAACCTGTTTGAATTAAGCCTGAAATATAAGACACAACAAGCCTGTGTGATTTGCTGCTTTGCAGAAACTCCTGAGACGAGTGCTAAACTGAGTGGTGAATCACATCCTGTTTGTGTTATAGAGGCAATGTGCCTTTGAGCAGGTATGGTATAGTGGACATGCTGATGACGTTTTAAAGACCTGTTAAACCAATTTCAGTGTGGCTCAGTCGCTCCCACAGAGTTAATAAAGGTCCCTTGGCATCTGGAACGCAGCCTGGATTATAAAAGGAAGCCAAACAACATGGGTATACAGGTTCAGGTTTCCTTCTGTTGTCGCCCTAGAGCTCCACTATTGTCCAAAAACTATTAAAACACTTCAAATGAGCCACAGCAGTGCCCTATGTGACATGTTTCTGTATCCCTATAAAAGAAGAGATAATATTTAGAGTCTGCTTCTGTGAAAACCATAAAGCAAAATAATAGTCCTCTACAAATGCTCTTTTTGCTGTGTTTTGTACATGCAATTCTCTTCAAAATGTTTTCACTGTCTGAACCCTGTGCCCTTTTTAAACTTCAAACATATTCCCTCTATGGCCTTGTATTGGAGAATATGAGAGAATATTTATACCATCTTAAACACAGCAAAAATTGACATCAGGTGAAAATATCTTGTTTTTGATGCAATTAGGCCAATATTGAGTAGAATTATTAATAAATAAATATTCCACTGGCAGATGATTTAGCTTATTTAATTTTTTTTCTTGATTTTAGTCAATTTATTCTATTTTCTAAATGAAATGTTAGTCTTGTCTGAAAAGAAAACCAAATTGACCCAAGTCAGCAAAAAACTTGAAAGATAATTCATCTGCCAGTGGAATAAGACAATTCTATTCAATATTGGACTAATACCATTATCTTAACCTGTTAATATTTCAGTTTTTGCAGTGAAGCTCCACCCTCCTTGTTTAATTCATGATAGAATACTTTTGTTCTAACGGGAGGTCTGGCAGTGAGAAAACGATTGAATTAAAACAATGTCTCAGCTACACGATGTGGATCAGCACACACACGACAGATGGCATCGCATGTTGCCAAGACAACTGAACCCTAATCCGCTTCCTCCTTGTCTCCGCTGCAGAGGTGGTGGTAGCAGTGGGGTGGGGGGGTCGATAATGCAGCACAAGGCACCATGTGCTGTGTTGCACTTAAATTGGTCCCCTGGGTCAAGAGGACCCCGGGCCCATCAGATGGGGACACACTTATTAGAGACTCACAAGTGTTTTATCATTCTGTCAGATTAAAGCAGATCTCATTTTGAGGTGGAATAAGCTGCTGTTAATGTAATTGATTTTTTTTGTGTATGTGTGTGTGTGTATCTGAAAGATGACTGAACTTTTTAGTTCAATTTAAAGCAGAACTCCACCATTTTTAGCAAAAAGTATTAGAAATGTATATCTTGTTTGGCTCTAGAGGGACGTCATGTCTGAGAAAATTATGTCATCTTTAGGTTACTACTTTTATGAAGAAGGCTTCTCACACAAATAAGAGGCATGGAGGCTGGTTGCATTATGGGAAGTGTAGGATTGACCTTGACCTTTACCAGGAACTTCTGGGGCAATCCCTTGTACTTGGAACACAGAAAAAAATAACCTTTGAGATAAAAACATTGAACACTCAAGATATCTATCTAGCCTGAGTACACCTTCAGATACACCCAACCTCTGACAAGTCCTATAATGTTATGCTATTGGCTGCAATCGCCACATCTTGAGCACAGTTGAGACCCCTGAGTTGCAATACACGTTGAGAATACTGGGTTGTTAATGCTGCAATTTGCAGCTTTTTGCATCTCCCCCCAAAAGTCGTCCCCCCTTATAATAATTAATTTTGTTTCAATTTCACTATTTGTTTTTCGCTTCTATTTGAAACTGAACAAATCAGAGATGTGATTCAGACATTTGAAACCAGGTTAAATTTACATGGCAATTAAAAATTTAGAATCTAAGACCCTAAAATGCCCTGAGACCATGATGAATTTCAAATGACATGTAAGTATTCAGATTGCTATTCATTTTTAAATGCCTCCCACAAATAAAGGGCTTGTCTGTCTGCACACAGATGAATACAGTATGTGCTATCGTCATTATACTATATTATATTATATCGACTTATATGAGGAAATATATTCTTTCATCTTTTTTTTTTTACTTCATCTTTTTCAATCTCAAAGGAACTTAATTGCATAAGTTAGGCATCACTTTAATTATCAACGATTATTCCAACAAAGTATGACCTGCCGTCAGTGGGTGTGTGACTGCGAGGCGTTCATATAAATGACTAATAAATAATGTCAGCCAGTGCTGCAGATGACAAATGAATGCTAGTTACCTCGGCTCAGGCTGGCAGGGCAGGGGGGTCAGTAGCTGTGGGGCAGACCTTTCCTTTAATTAAACTACCCGTCACATCTAAACGTGAAGCTGGGCTGGAGTCAGAGCCAGTGAAATTACTCCACTTTACCTCTCAGTCTACGGCAAGCAGAAGTGGCAAAAATCTGAAAATGCACGATAATGTCTTGCCATGTGTATTTCTGCACATTTTCCTTCATGCAAAACAAACCATCATGCATTGCCCTGAATGCAGCAAAATTGTTTATAATAGTGGAGTGTTAAGAAATAGCCACCAGAGGGCAGCATAGCTACTCAATTACACCCATGAAGCTAGACTGAAATATAAAAAAAGGGAGGCAGCTTTACTTTTAATGGAGAGGACATAGCCCTTGTGTGGCAAATTCATTAAGTATATAATAATAAGGTTTTAATAACTGCCTAGATGCTACATTTCTTCAATTTGCAGATGGGCAGATCTTTTATGAAAACAAGAAGCAAATGCACGTATTAAAAGGTACATTTCAGTAGCTGTATGCCTATGCAGCTCCATGGTTACCCAACAAAAGCTTAATGCACTTCAAAAACCTTCAGTCAGACGTGTAGAGGGTTTGGGCTCTACAGGCGGCTGCCTCGTCATTTGTCTCTCTGTCACTGGGATTCCAATCACTGGGATTTTAACAAGATTACCGGGAGCGAGTGGAAGCAATGGAGTACCCGTGTAATGTAATTATCAAGTGATGGAGTGCCTGAAACGGCTGTATTATCACCGGCTAGTCGCTTAACCCCTGTCAACATGTGAAGGATCACACCCTCACTCCCTGTCTGATGATAAACAAAGGTTTATAAGACTTTAAGAGCATGGCGACTTAATGTTTTAATTTGCAAATGCAGACAATAGAAGGGTGAACGTCTGCCTTTTTGCCTGTTTCCTCATCTTCATGAATTATTAGCAGGAAGTACAATGAAACACGTGTTCTTCACTATGTAGCAAAAAACAAAGAGCCTGAACCTTGAGTCCACATGTGCACGCACACACACACACTGCACACACACACACTCCACACGCTCACGCTTTCAGCCTCAACCTCGTGGTCCCAGAGTGTCTCCTGACAACCACATTTCTCTCTTTCGCCACTTCCTTTTTACACAAGTATCCCAGTCTCCATAGCAACTCATTGCTGTTTTAGAAATATGGACAAAAGACGTGGGGAGCAAAAAGAAAATAGGCAAGGGCATACACAAATAAAACACATACACACATTAATCAATATATGCACACACACACATACACAGATGTGTAAAAGCAGAATTACACAGGCACATACACACGTCCTTACAAATATCGCAGCCACACCTACACAGTACCACAACTGAAAAAGGATACTGAGGAAACTAATAATTTAATATAATTTCTCTGGTCTATTGCCAAATAATCAGTGTCAGATTCTTCAGTTTATGTTCACAGAGGGATCTGAGATCAACGTCACCCAGACGTCTGCTTGTCATAGTGACATCACTCAGACAAAATGACTGTTCCTTTATTGCCTTTCCAAAAAAAAATAAAATAAAAGGAAGCTGTATTACGTCAATAGTTTGACATCTCTCTTTATTAATTATTACAAATGCATCCGACACAAGATGTCTCACACTTACTATTACATAGACATTTTTTCATTCTTAATTCTCTTTGAGGTGTTCTAGGGTGAGTTATGGGGACAAATCTGAAGAATTTCTTGGTTTCTTTCTTGTCCAATCAAATTCTTGCTTTTTTATCTGAGGAAAAGTTAAATGAATTTGGGTTAACTGGATATTTGAGGATGACTGACTTGTTGAAACCCCCGAAAGAAAGACTTAGGGCAGAGAGAACATGTTTTATTGGACTAAATGTAAAAATGCCGGACTCTCAGTTTGATCAGAAGGCAGAAAGACTGGCAGATGGACACAGAGCAAGGGAATAAAAAAAAAACAAACAAACCTCTTGCTCCTGAGTGGACTGACAGATTTACTACGTGTGCACACATTTCTCTCGTGAAGCAGCGGCCAGAGCAGCGTGAAGGGAACACCATTAAAATCAGCTTGTTTGTTTAGTCAGGAATGGAGGTGCAGCGGTAAAGCCAGTGTGGAAATAAGCTGTGTTTGATATGTCGATCAAACCAGCTCCGGCTCCGTGGAGCTGAAACCTGCCAGAGTTTGAACGTATATAAGTGAGCGTGTGTGTTTCAGAGGTTAAAGGATGCTAAGGTTAGTGCAGTTCTTGCGTGGGCTACTCGTAGGCGCACATACAAAGTTCTGAAACATGGACGGTGAGCTGCGTGTGACTCATCCGATATATCATTCAGATGTAGCATCTCTGCAGTGTCTGAGTCACCATGCAGCAGTGACAGACTGAGGGGGAGCACAAGGGAGGGAGAGAGAGAGAAGGGAGGAAAGCAGATAACAAAGGAAGCTGATATGATGAAAGGAAGATCATGACATTATCTTATCCTTTTCATCTGACTCTTTTCTCCAGCCGTCACTTAGCTCACTTTAGACTGTCAGACGTGTCTTGTCGTGACTTGTGAGACTGATAAAGTGTCAATGAAGGGTTCCGCTGGAGGTATGGAGCCTTTGTGGATGTTTCAGAATTGATGATTAGACATTAAAATGTGCCATAAAATACCAAATGCAGCTATGTTTCTTTAATACTGAATAGATGTGATATCTGATGTGAAAATGTGATGTCTGTTTCTTTAACATAAGTGTCAGAATATTTATCATCTTTTAAATAAAATGAGATTAGATGGCCGAGAGTGTTATTTAACAATAATGTAGGGAAAAAATAATAGTAAGCTAAATTTATGACTGAGGACAATTTACGAGTTAAAATGAATCATTGCATGAAGATACAAGTCATATTTATCCAGTCTAGATGTAAAACTGATGGAATGAAATACCACACTCTATTTTTCCATCACCTTTCCAAAGCAAATGTCAAAGGCAGTGGCAGTGGAGGTGGTGTGCGTGTGTGTGCGCGTTTCAAACCTATTTGTTTATTGTCCATCCCTTTTTCCTCCACACATGCATCCCAAGGTGTCTGCTCTCCCAGGCTTGGGCCCTTAAAGGCACCGCGCATAATTATTTTATTACCTCAACAACACTGGACAAAATCCATTAGCTGAATGCAAATGTGAATCATTTGAGTCCTAGTTGTGGAAAAAAAAGCAGCAGCAGGAAGTCAATAATGAAGTGAAACGAATGACTGTTTGGATTCAGATTTCAATTGAGGAGCAATTGTGTGCTTTTCTACTTTAGATAGGAAGTAATTGCCTGCAATTGCAAAGCAATTTCTAACCCTAATGGGTAAATTGCATGGTGTAAATGCCAGGCTTGGTGTCGTGCCATTCATACCAGCAATTACTGCAAATGGTTTAAGATGAGCTTACAAAAGGCTTGTTTTTTTTAGATAAAGATTATATCCACGTGCATTTTTTTTCTTTTTTATCTAGGGTATCGTTCTTTCACGAAAGTGAGATTTGCAGAAAATGGATTCATGGCGGGCAGCTCTTGCTGTGAGGAGTGTGTGCTGAGCAAACAGAGAACAAAAGGGCAGACAGCGATAGTGTTGTCCCTGTGTGATCTCTCCGCTTTGAGACCTCTCTATCAGATGTGTCACATCGGTGCAGATAATGAAATCAAATGGACGAGCATTGGTGGCTGCATGGAATCAATAAAGCATGAAAGGAAGTGTGTGTCATGATGGTGTGCCTCAATACGAGTCTGTGTCCATTTGTTTAATTTTATGAATTAAAACTGGTGAGTAGGCTTGAATCGTGATAATCACAACTGTTCTGTTGTATCTTTTCTATAACACTGCTGATACTGTAAGTTGGATTTCTTATTTTATGTTTCCTCCTGCCTGATTAGACATGAAAGCCCTCCCCCCATCTCTCACTTTTTAATGAGATTTGGAGTGTGTGCGTCACCCCACTGTGAAGCCATCAGTGACAGGCACAAGGACAAAAGGAGGCCTGATGCTTGGGTTTTGGGAAATACCCCCTCCTTCTAACCAGACACACACACACATTCATATACACACACATACACACCCCTAGCTCCCATCTGGTGGTAGGGCATTAAGAGGAAAGGAGCGCATGCATGCATGTTCATGCTTAGCTGCATGAATTGAGATAAAATTTTCCCTTCCTTTCCTGTTCGCATTTGAAAACCTACTGTACTTGAACTGCAAAAACTGTGTTTTTATTTTTGTCTTCATCTAAATATTGCACTGCCAGCACATGTTTCAGAGCATGAGAGGAAAATAAAGCAACAAGTAAACCCAAAATGAACTCCAAAAGTTTTTTTCTTTTTTTTTTTTTTTTTTTTTTTAGACCTTGTGTGAAAAACAGATGAAAGTCTCCTCCTGAAAGTTTCCTCCAGACATTAAATGTATGTTTTTACTCTGAATAACGGAGGGACTTGTGAAAGAAGCAGCAGCATCCTTGAACAAAAAGTGCTCCTCATTATTCATCCCCTTGAATAGAGGAAAAAAACAAAATGTTTTCTCTCGGAATAGCTTCGGTCTGAAACCGGTCGTGTGCTCGAGGGCACGGGAGGAAAAGAGAAGATGAAAAACATGGAAAAAGAACATCATGTCTGTCTGCATGTACGCACGCACGTCTGCGGGAGGCTCTGCTGCGTGCACGTGGTGTTGCATCATCCCGCCGCGTTTCTGCGTCGTCTTTCATGTGCGTGGCGTGTGATGTTGAAGGAGGCCTGATGAAGGAGAGTTTCTGACTTCCTAATATTAGAGTGCCTCGCCCCAGAGGCTCCCCTTGACAAGCCAATGACGCACTTCCCGACGAGATGGTAGGAGGCTGCGTATGTAGAGATGGAGGAGGAGGTCGTGGTGGTGGTGGTGGGGGGGGCGATGAGGAGGGAGAGGGGGCAGCTAAATATACACCAGCTGTGGTGATAGTGCTGAAGGCTGGCATGTGCATCCAATTGTGCTTCCTGACTCGTGCAGGAGGAGGATCCTGCCGCTGTTTTCCGAGCCAATCGGCGTTAATCCGGAGAGCGTCAAGGCGGCAGGGGGAGGGTTGCTACCCAGCAATTGTGAAGAAGTGTGATGTATAGAACGGGATTATTCAAGGTCCCGAATACCATGATGCCCTGCTGTGTTTTCATCTGCATTCTGCATATCTGTGTGCAGCGTTTTGCCTTCAAAAACACGCCCACGGTCGCAGTGATACTTCATTGAGCACCACAGACAGCTCACGTGTGGTTGTATGTGACTACAGAAACTACTTCTTTAACACCCAAAACAAAGATGTTTCTCTGGTTTTGGTTATATTTAAGAAAGCATATCCTGAAACTAAATAAAAAAAAAAAAAAATCTAATAAGTGATTCAGAAAATGTAACAATTCATTAGGTTTGGGGGAAAAAAGGGGCGAATAATGTTTTGTTTGTGATAGGTGAAACATAATATTCCTGTGCTTTTATTTATTCCGTGTTCGACCTTAAGTGAGCTTAAGCTTTGGGTTTGAGTCGATATCCTCTCCGAAGACATATTTTCTCATCACCCTGTGAATTGCTCAGCGTTGCCGGCGGCACAGTGTGCAAATCAGGAGCTTATTTATGAGCCACATTGGATCCCAGGGGCCCCAGCAGAACATGAGCACAGCCCCTGAGTCATTAAAGAGTGATTCTGGCATCCACTTCCACTCCCCTCCACATAAACACACCCCTCAGATCCCTTGAGGCTCTGGCAGCACCTGCCCTCCGCCCACATTTGAACAGCCATTTAAGATGCTGAACATATGCGCACGCATTCCCTCAATTTAGGAGCCATGCTGTCAGATGCACACGCCCACATGCTATATTTGTGTACGTGGATGCAAATGAAAACATTAAAAGTCAAGCGAAATGTTTAAAAGAGCTGCTGCATGAAGGTTGTTTTCTGCACAAAGATCACATCAGTACAGCAAGGCTGCTAGCTTTCTTTAATTTTTATTTTTAAAAAATCGTTTGTTAGGAACTCAGGAGCAGGGTAAGCGGTGACGAGTTTTGTTTATTAAGTGGATTGACAGTCGCGTATAAGGGTTATGGGTCACCTCCCTCACTTGAACCAGGACAGGATGACAGTTCCGGCTGGTTGACTGTGAGAAAATACCATTTAGGGCAGCTGGTGGCGAGTTTATTGAGCCTGTCAAATCAACAAAAGCAATGAGCTGAGGCAGGACAAGAGTCACGATAACACACGCAACCCACCGAGATTAAACACATGATTAAAACGTGGAAGTAATTCAGCAGATCGTTTGAATAAGACGACCACGTCTCCTTATCCTATTCATTCCTACAGCTGTCTGAATTTACTGTACCGCCTCCACCTGCACCTGCATTCAAACAGCGTTCACTCGGATGTCTGACCTTCACTTTGCAGAGTGACGTACGTGCTCAGTTTCACACCGGAAGAAGTTTTTGAACTTCAAGAGTTTCTTTTTGCTCACCTTCGATGCGAGTTTGAGACGCCTACGTACGAGGTGGGTTTGTGATGTCACATCGAGTCTGGAGCCAATCGCGGCCCGATACACAACTTACGCATGTCTGATGTGGAAACTTTAAGCCTCGAAAAATTAACTTTTTCACTGCAGCAGGAGACATCTGAAATGTCATCCTTAACTTTTTTTTTTTTTAATTTACTTGCATAATCATTCTGGAGTTTTTCAATGAGAGAAAATAAGTAGATCTGATGCTTTGAATGTTTCACTAAAGAAAACATGTATCAGACAAATTATTATTCTAAGGAAAGTATTTTTATTCGTCCTTTTTTATATTTCCAACTGTCAAGAAACCCTCACCTGACTTTAATTGTCTGAGATGAAGATGAACAAGATGCTTTACAGTCATTTTTGATGGATTTTCACTGTGCCAGTCGATTTCTTTCATAATAAATATTTTTCTTTTATTAGACCAGTAGGCACAGTTGGGCATTAGAGGCCTGACTAAGGACTTCAGCTTTTACAGGGCTTTTATCTTAATTATACCCGATGATGATAAGAAAGAAACATGTCTACTCTTTTGTTGTATCACCCACGATGATCAACTGTGCGAATAGTGCGTTGAAGCTGGTGAAGGAAGGGGTCGGCTCCTAAATCGAAATCACACCTTCAAATAGCTCAATAATATCCTCCTCCTTCTCATCTCCATTAAGAGGTTAGAACAGTCAATAGGTCCAGCCGAACACTGGGGAATGACCCTATTGATTGAGGAGGAGCCGCCATTAACTGGGCACTTCCTGTGGCCTTGGTTGAGCAGCTAAAAATCAGCTGAAATCCTCACTCTAATGGTTCTTTACACCGATCTCATGTTTTTCTTGTTTATATTTACAGAAATCTTAATTTAGGTAATACCTTCAATAGCAAACTGGAATTGCCTGGATCACAAAATCCCATTTTTGGGAAATGTTCCTTTGAAAAAGTGAAGCTGACCTTTTCTTCTGGCTCCCACAAAAGCAAAGACCATTCATTCCTTATTACTGAAAGGCTTCTGTTTGACACTAAACTGACTTGTATTCCGAGCAAAATTCTATGTTCATCAAAAGTTTTCCTCCACACAAACCAGTCAAATTAAACAAGGACCAAACCTGATGCCTTCATATGAGCAGCATATTCAACATATCACAGAAAACAGACTGGAGACATTCACCTGATCTGCCTCAATGTCTTATATGCACAACTATATGAGAAATGGTGCATTTATACAACTCTGGGAAAAAATAAGAGACCACTGCATTTTTCTGAAATCAGCATCTCTACATGTATTCCAGTCATTCCATTCTGATACACAAGCACACCTCATTCTGCTTAAAGAGGTAGCAGGAATGGAATAACGTCACCAACAAGAACAATGGTAAAGACTTGTGGAGAACATGCCAAGACGCATGAAAGCTGTGATTAAAATATGCTATTTAAAATATGCTATTAAATGATAATATTTTTATTTGGAATGTTGGGCAAATGTTGTCAGTAGTTTATAGACTCAAAGAACAAAAAATGTTCCTTTTGCCCAAACACATACCTATAAGTAGTAAAATCAGAAAAACTGATAATTTTGCAGTGGTCTCTTATTTTTTACAGAGCTGTATGTAAGTGATAATGTTCCATTTAAACTGCAAATGAGCTGCAATATTAAGGCTGGGTGCTGGAAGTCCAAAAGGTCACCAGCTTTAAGGTTATATTGGTGGTGCAATAGATTAGATGGAGTTGGTTGTAATAGAATTGCAGATGTTGAAGTTTATAATTTATCTACATTTTAATGACTTAATTGAATAATAAATTCACTCAGGACACTCATTCATTTGCTTCTCTTTGTTTTTTTTTTATCAAAAAAAGGATATAGAGTATTTCATTTTGACATCAACAAACCTCTCAATATACACAGCAACAGAAGCCATATTATCACACTTCAGAGGCACAAAAACAGGAAATGTATAACTACTTCAGGTTGCACGTTTCTTTTCTTTTTTTTTCTTTTTTTGGAAAAATGTATAATCACCTGTTTCGGTTTCATCTTTAATGTCAATGAATATCGTGGTGACAATGACATCTGGAGGTACAGAGGAAGTGGGGAAGGTACATGTGGTTAAGGAGGGGAAAGGGGGTCCAGCCACTTGAAGGTGAACATTTATTCAACAAAGAAAGGAGAGAGAGGGAGACAGAGATAGAGGGAAAACAGCAGCACACAGTCCATGAGGACAACATTAAAACAAAAATGGAACATGAAGAAGAAGAGCTTCCGATTTTAACGGAGCCCGGGTTATCATTCTCATCTGGTGAGCAGCCCCCATCACAAACTCTTTGCATCCTTTTGTTGTCAAAGATGTTTGTGTTGGACTCTATAACTATATTTTTATACATATATTTCCCTTTTTTTTTCTTTACAAGTATTTGTATTTATTTTCTACATTTGTTATCACAAAAAAAACATGACTTTTGAACAAATGCATATAAAAAAGTTACATGAATGACGTATTCATGACGTTTTGACGTTTTAACCAGAACTGTTACTACGGATTTATTGCTTTGTACACTGAGTAACTTTTGGTGCCACCTGCACATTTTGGGGGGTGTGTGGTGGTGGTGGTGTTGGGGGGGGGGAGTAACAGTTTCTGAGACAAAGATGAACAACAAAAAAAGAAAGAAGACATACTACAAATTTCACTCCATGCATAAATACACATCCACACACATCTAATGTGAAATGCTGACATTTGGTCTCCAACGATAAGTGAAAAATGCAACAAACTTTGCCCCTTTCAGACCTTATCAGTGTAAGTGCAGAATAAAGATAATAGATTAGGTTGTGCTCAGGAGCCTGAAACACGTTTCATTTCCAGGTATAGACATTATATAATTATCTTATTTAATCATCTCTTTTCCATTCTGAAATGAAAATAAACAAATTGCACATTTGTGATTGCACGTCATAATCTATCTTTACTGGAACTATACATAGAAATCTTCTGTTTTGGTGAACTTTACAACAAGTACTGATATCTGTAAACATTCATATATTTCACTTCTATCATGTTGTGACATTTAAATCTCTTCTTCCTATAGTTTGAATACATGAAATTAGACATCACTCACGTATATCTTTACTCATATTTATACCACTATTTTCAATATTCTTATATCGCATTAAAACACCATTAGGTGTGCTGCTCTGGTATATTAAAGGCCCCATGAAATGAAAAATACATTTTTCTGAGGTTTAATCCTGTGTCCCTGTGGTGAATATGTACTTTTTGATATATGTGAAAGAAAATTTCCTTTTTGGAATATTTTTACATTTAAACATTAATCAAAGTTGCAGTTTTTTTTCTCTTACTGTAGAATAGTTTCTAATGTTTGATGACTCATCCAGCCCACTGGGGCATTTGCAAAAGTTCATCCAATCAATTGTGTTTGAAAAGAAAAGTCTGTATTGAGCTCTGTGATTGAGCTGAATGCTAAGCTCCGCCCTCTTTCTTATGGTCCAATCAAATGTGAGGATGTGATTTAAATCGCTCTAGCAACGGATCAAGGTCCTAGCTCCAACTTCCATTTCATGGGGACTTTGGGTCTCTGGTACTGATTGACTAATTTGTATTTAAAGTCTCTATCGTTGCACAAACCCTTCGTTAGGTGGTGTATAACGACAAATCTTGAATCTGTCAACTCTTATAGATCTTTACTCAGTGCACCTGTGGTTACTTTTATAGATTTAGCAGCTCGACTGCTCATGAAAATGGCTTCACTCCTGCACTACACTGTTGAGATGTGTTGGGCTACAAACACTAAAATCATACTCTCACCCGCAGAGGTACCGTGTTACGAAATGACGTGTCACATGACATAGCAAACATTTTTGAGGCTTTTTTTTTTACCATTTATGCCACTCGTCAAATCTCTACATCACTTACATGTTAAGGACCGAAGAAGCCAGTGATAAGAGAAAAAAAAACATATTGTGCATATGAAGAACACACTACTCTGAGTGCATTCAGGAGCGATAGAGTACAATCTATATCAGTCAGTGTCTACTTTCTGTTCACAATGCTGTGCAGTGACATGTTTCTACACTGTAATGGCTGGCTTGTAGGACATTGTACTGTAACAAGAACCAGTTCATTTGATAGATAAGGGCTCGCTTTTGATGAGCTGCTTCTAATGTGACCCTAAGGGGCTTCAGTGTGATCAGTAAAGCCTCCGCCGACGGGAATGAAAATGTTCACGTTTACACACGATTGCACTCCAAATAAATATATCTATCATCAATATGCATAATAACACGTTTACAGACTGCCAATCTGATATGTTACACCTCTATTAATCGAATATCTTTTAGTAATTTCTTATATATTTAAGTGATTTTTTACATTAACTTGGTACTTTTTTTACATTTTGTTTTTTTAGAACTTGTGCAAACAATACAACAATTGATTGTAGTTGCTCTTTTTCTTGTTTCTCATTTGTTGATATTGTTATGATTAAACTGATGCACGCTCAAGAAGATCTAGTGGTGGGTTTTTTTGTATTTTTTTGGTCTAAGAGTATCCCTCGGGCTGCCTGTATCCGTAGCCTCCTCCCTGTGCTTCTTCCTGGACGTACTCCTCCGTCTTCTCCCAGCCGGCAGCCCAGCCGCCGTTCACCTGCGTGGTGGCGCCGTAGGACTTGGTGGGACCCCCGTAGGCGCCGTAACTCTGAGTGATGTCGCCCGTCTCCTCCGCCAGCTCGTCCTCATCGATGAAGCCACACTTCTCCTCACTGGTCAGCTCGGGGTCGGCCCACGGCTGTTTCTCTCCGGACGCGAAGATGCCGTAGAACACCACGCCCCCGTAATGCACCATGGAGGCGATCAGGAACACATACTGCCACTCCTCTCGAGTCTGAGGAGGAAGGACAAGACAAGTATTGTTAAAGTGTCGTTATTTGTTCTGTGCCCTTTGAGCTTCTGATGTTGGAGGATCTGACTCTGTCCTGGTTCACCTGGAAGCTGCAATGGATTTTATTACATCAGCCTTCTGACACAATGAGCAAACACATTGTTCCATTAGAACACTGGCTGGAGTGATAGTTGCTGGAAATGGGCCTCTATACACCTATGTAGATATTGCACTAAAAACCAGACATTTGCAGCTAGAATAGTCATTTACCATATTAGCAATGTATAGAGTTTATTTCTGATTCGTTTAAAGTTATCTTCATTGAAAAAAACAGTGAATTTCTTTCAAAACAAAGGAAATTTCTAAGTGACCCCCCAACCGACCCCAAAACGCTATTCTAATTAACGTCATACTCAACTCTTTTTCCTGTTCTAAATGTATTGGTTCCATCCTGTGCACACATCATCTATTGCATGCCTCTCTGCCCTGGAAGCAGACCTCCTGTTACTTTTCCTAAGGTTTCTTCCCTTTTTTTTTCAAGGGGGGTTTCAGGGAGTTTTTCCTTGTCTGATGTAGAGATCTAAGTACAGGGGATGATGTGTTGCTGTGAAGCCCAAATCTGTGATTAGAGATTTTGGGCTACTCAAATAAAATTGGTTTGACTTGCCATGATTCTTTTTGAGCTGAACATCCTTGTATGTCATGTGTCTGTTTTTAATATATATATTTGTTGTGATGTTATTTATCTTTGGATGTATTCTTAAATGAAACTTTCCTTTTTTAATTTTATCTGTTGGTCTCCTGCTCGGACTCCCTAGCAGAAGAGATATTGTATCTCAATGGGACCTTCATATAGACATAAAAGAAAAAAGAAATGAATGTTGCTTAAATCCAATTCCTGTACTTGAATGGTTAAAAGTGCAGGTATTGCAAAATGTATTGATTTACTGCCATGCCTGGCATGTCAAGAGTCTTTACCTTGTTTTTGGTCATAGCACCAACAATCAGTGGACACACCATCCCAGACAGGGTCCCCACACCGTTAGAGATGCCCATGAGGATACTGGCATAGCGGGGAGCGATATCCAGGTGATTGACGTTGAAGCCTGTGAAAGTGAAGATTTTAAGGAAAAAAATGAAAATACAGCTGACATATTTTCATCTTTGTGAGTTTTGGTGACCAGGTTCAAACAGAGGGGAAACACTGATACACAATGTGTATCAAAAGAAAATGGACACGGTTGTAGATGAAAGGTGCACAAACGGTGACTGTCTTGTTGCAGAAAATAGGCAGCCAGCAACTCGCCACTCGCCACCACACATCCTCCTCCCCCACACTCCGGCTGGCTGAATGAGTAAGTGCCCTCGCCGGCTGCTGCACGCTGCCTGCCTGCCTGGCGAATCCCCTGAGGCAGCTCACACTGAATTATTAAACACTCCAGGAGAAGCTTGACAACAAACCAAAAATCAGATTTTGCACTCATGCAGTCACAGACCTCTGCATCGCCTGCAACATGAAGACTGAATGGCTGGAGAACGCTGTAAAGTTCATTTGCTGTGCTTGTGTAAATGTTGTAAATGTAACTGATGTTGAAAATTTCCAAATAACAGCAGGGTGCGTTTATTTGTCTCTCAACAGATCAGGCGTTTATTTGAGACCATGCGGCGATTTGGGACAGGCGATGACAACTGGAAAAATATGGTAATTTACTCAAATTCTTTAATTAAACCAGTATGACGACTGTATAACTTACGTTTTTCAAAAATAAGATTACAGTACTGTTGTTAAACGTCTCGTGGCTGCTTCACCTGAGTTTTTCTCCGCCTGTTTTATGAAAGAAAGTTTGAATTTAATGACATACTTTGTATTTTTTCACCATGGAGATCGATAATTAAGCAATATTACCAGAGAGGGTGTTCTTTAGCTTCATGACAGTGATGCGGTCAGGACAACATGCAGAAAAACGTGCAATGTCAGAGGTCACATGTTCTCCCTTGATTTTTGATTTTTTTTTTTTAATAAATTAGACTCATCATTTATTTGGAACTGGCAATTATTTATCAACATATACACCTGCACCGGGTGGTTAGTTGAAGATCAAATTATTTGGTAATTCATGGTAAATTGTTGAACCTCAAGCTAGTGGTCAAACAAAACTTATTTCAACTTTAATTAACCTCCAGGCTGCTAACCACTACTAAAGGACTAACCACTAATGAAGGAAAATATATTTGTTCACGTTCTTTGCAGACAGTTATGAGAAAATTGATATGCTGCCTGGCTCTGTCCATAGGTCCAAAGGTGCTGGACTATAAATCTCGCAGCCATTTGCCAGGATGCAGTCTGGACATGATTCCATGTTAAAACATGCCAAGCTATGCTACTTACCTCCTGGATGGAGCTTCACACTTACCAGAGAGATATGAGAGCGGTATCCAAAATGTCAAAGTATGCTTTTGAATGTCAGTGCTCACTTTCCATAGTAATTACTAACTACTAATTCTCTATATTGAAAAAAAAATCCTTCTGTAGTGAAACCACTCTATTAGATCCTCTTATTTTAACTAAGGAATACTATTCCCTAAATTGTATCTCACCTATAATCTGAGATACTGAATGTGTATCACTACTAACCTGATATAGCAAATCCACTGAAGCCCACTGCCAGCACCAGGAAGGAGATCGCCACCCCTTTGCTATGGGAATATCCCACCACCAGCAGAAATGTGGCTTCCATGCCAAATCCTACCAGAGAAAGACAGCAGGTCACACACACACGCCGTCAGCCATCACTGTGCCAATTGAATTAAGCATGATACACAGTCTGCACTCGATTACATAGTGACAGATATGAAAAATCAATGCCACCGTTAGTGAGGCCACTTGTGTACAAGTATTGAACAGATAGGTTTTTTTGTTTTTTACAAAAATAATAAAAAAAAAAAAAATAATAATAATTTGACCCATCTGGTCAGCATGCGGCGATGGATCTAACACCGTGACAGCAACACCCTGTCGCTGTGCAGCGAGAGGTGTGGGAAATGAGATTTCATCCGCAGCTCAGACTTCTCACCTCCACAGTTCATGATTTTCCTGACGTTGGTGGTTGACATTATGTTCTTGCTGCGCAGGTAGTCGGCCAGCTGGCCGCCGATGGGCACAATGATGGTCATCACCAAATGGGGCAGAGCAGACACTATGCCGACCTACAGCCACAGACAGGACATCAGCTGCATTATGACTCACCTTTTTTTCAGAATTACACTACTCACAATAGGTTAAGGATATTGTGAAAAAATATTAAACTAACGAAAATGGTTTAATACTAGTAATATCACTTATAACTTCTACTTTTATTAAAATTCAGACTAAATAGGAACGGCGCTCATGTAAATAACAATATCCTTAACTTATTGTAAAATATTCTTATTGTAATTATGCTTTCTGTTGTACAACGTATACAGTTTTACAAAGGAAAAGTTGGCGTTTAACAATTGTTTGTTTTCTTTTAGCATTTTTTTCTATCGGTGTCTAATCAGACATCAATTTGTAATCAGTATCTAATTTGATATAATGATACCAGCCTTTTATAGGATTTGTGAACTGCTTTTGTCTTACACACACATAATATGTAACTTAATGATAAATGGCAGCAGAAGGCCTGAAAACCTCTGACAACCATAGTTTTTTTTTGTTTGTTTCTCCATTACATTTGAAGACAATATTTATCAGCCACAACACTGTTGACTAATGATGGAGGCCCACCTTGCTTATCTCAAAGCCAAACACCTCCTCAAAGTAAGCAGGCTGGCTGATGAGCAGCAGGTAAAATGTCCAGCTCCTGCAGAAGTTGGCCACAATGATTGCATAGACAGGCATTGAGGTGAAGAACTTCCTCCAGGGGGTTTTGAATTTCTGTAAGAGATAAACACACAAGATTTGTAAAAAGGTACAACATGAATTGGAATTGATATTCGTCAGGTATCTTAAAGTGGCCCTTTTATGAAGAAAAACAACAGTTTTGTCTCTGTTGTTCCTACTAACACCCAAACTGTGAAATGAAACCACCGTCCTGTTTTTGTCTGGCCTCACCTGCAGTGTTGCCGAAACCTGGCTGAACACAAGCTATGGCTCCTGTTGTGATGTCACAACAGGATTGGGAATTAATAGTAATCTCTACTGGGTCCAGCTCTCTCAGAGGTGTCACATTTTGACAAATCACAACAGAGTAGGTGTTTTTATAAGGGAGGGAAGGGGGTTCTTCAGTGGTACACACAGTGTGTGTGTAAAAAGCCTGACTGCATTGCCACTGGAAGTCTAACTATGTGCTTTTGCAATATAAAATCATGCTTAATTTTTTTTATAAATAGACCATGAAAATTGAAATATAAACTGGGACAATGTTAACATAGGGCCCCTTTAAAGCAAATTTTTTAAATTTTCTCCCCATACCTCGGTAGGACCCGTTAGCAGAGCGCTCTCTCCAATGCTCTCTTCGATGTAGCAGCGCTCCTCGTCAGTGATGGTTGGATGTTCAGCGGGGCTCTCATAGGACACAAAGATCCAGAACATGTACCACAATATGCCGACGCATCCTGCACATCACAGGCAGATACCAGAGTCGGATTCAGTAGGAAGTACACAATGCAGAGTGTTTGGCAGCCTGAACTTTCCATAATACCTGAGAGAATAAAACCCAGACAGGAAAGCTAACTGCATCCTGTCCAGAGAGAAAGATGGGGGGGGTTATTTATTGACACACCAAAACACCAGGGGGGAGGAAATCAATACGCAGTCTGGCGGGATAAATCCATTTGACTTTCACTGAACTCTCTGACTGTCAAACTCTTAAGCTTCAAACCATTCTTTTCAGGATATTTATACTCTTTTTTTTTAATAATTTCAACATAGAATTGGATTCTCTTGCAGTAATCCACAAACGTATGCATGCAAACCCTCAACAATCAGTCTCACCATAGACATAGAAGACTGAGGACCAGCCTGAATACTGAACCAAGATCCCAGCCAGAGGCATCGCTATCACAGCACCAGCATAAGAGCCTAAAAACACAGAGGCAAAGCAGTTAAAGACAGATATGTTGGGACTTTAGGAATTTTAAATAAACAATATTTAAAAAAATCCAATTGTGTCTGAAATAAACATTTACCACAGAAAGAGATAGTAGCCAGGCGACTCCTTTCCAGCGGAGGAGCCCATTTACTCCAGATGCCATGACAGGCTGGGTAGGTGACTCCCTAAACATCACAGAGAATCAATCTGTCAATCAATCTCTATCAAGGAAACATTAGTTATATGCAACTGGACAGGTTCAGGTGCCCAAATGACCACTGACACATGATTTGCTTGCAATGATAAATTATTCCTGTTACACTCACACTCATTACAGGGATTGATTCCCTGAAGCACAATGCTTGTGTAAATATAAAAAATATACTGTATTTTTATACAATCAAGATATTATAGATCCCGACCATGCACATTGAACACGTTTGATGGATCCAATGCTGTTTTGCACCAGTTAATAATTGAGTCAAATAATTACCAATAGAAAATATAGATATAAACAATGTGTGCACCCCATTCAAACCATATAAATCACTACAGTTTTCCCTCCTGACATGCTACCTCACAGGTTGCATTGCTGAGTTTAGGATGTACTACCACCCTACAAGATAATGTCCTTTTAGTCATAAAATAACAGATCTGAGATAATAACTAACAAATATTAACATTGTCACCCATGTAATTAACATGAGCAAATTGCACGGTGCCATGAGCAGAGGGGACGTGGTGAGCTGTTCATGGACCACAGCAGCCCAGCAGCTATTAAATGTTCATCAGCCACTAATTTGAACAAATTGTGCAGACGTAAAATACAATCTGTATTGACTTCCTGAGCAGAGCAGTGCTGTGGCCACCTGGTCTTGCAGGGGATTTATTCTCCACAAAATGTATACAAACTATCTGCAATAAAGGCCTGATGCAAGGCCACAGATATACAGATGTCACCATGACCAAGCATTTATCCAAAAATATTTAAATAAGATAAAAAACACTCAGCCAAACACATTCATCTCCTAAAAATTAATCGTCTAATTATACAGGATGCCCACCAACAACTGTATGTACAATATATAATATTATGCAAGAAAATCACAAGCCTCAGATTTCTGTAGCCTTTTTTTTTATTTTTTACCACAACAACAGGGAATTAACATGTCAGCATTAACTGCAGCTGGCAGCCATATTGGTGTCATCTTTCACTATAAGCCAGAGGACTGATGTGCTTTTGTGAATCAGCATTTCCTTTTCCATCTTTCATCTGCTGGACACGGAGTGTGACAGGAAAAACGAGGAGCTGGACTATCCCACAAACAACCCGCTGTAGTGGACCGAATCAATGTCATCATGTTACAGCCTCTCCTTTGCTTTCTTTTTGTGAATTATAGGGAGTCCCTTTGTATTTATAGACTACAGTGCATCATGTCATTTACAGCTATTAGTGGTAAGCTCTTACCTCCACCAGTCCTTGTAATATCCTGACAAAAATGACACACCCATAATGGACTCGTGCAGCAGCAGGAATGAACATGTTGAGAGTCGAGGTTAGGACGATGGCTGCACCAAACACCCTGAAAGGATATTTAAATATAACAATTAACAATTGTGTGCTTGTGCCATAGTGACTAGAAACAGATATACATCAAATATAGCCTACCTTTACCTTTTTAACATTATTCTAGGCCTAACTAGGCTCTGATATAAGCTCTGGAGCCTGCTGCTTTTCACACAGGTTAAGCTGTTTGTAATACTTTTTTAGCTCACTTTATATATATAATCATATAATGATTTATTATTTATTTTTAATCTTATTTTTTTTATGTATGAGGGGATGAATAAAATATCTATCCATCCAATTTGCATTCCACATTAAAAGGCCATTCAGAGTGGCTTTGTGTTTACTGTTTCCTTCAGAATAAACACTAATTAGATATTTCGTTTTATATCCTGCTCTTCTTGGTTCTGATTGGTCCCTGTGCTAGTGACGTCACAGGAAATTAATGTGACGTCACTTCGCATCCATCCTTGCTAGCTGGTGTTAAATAATAAAATGTATTTTCCTATAACCCATTTAATTTTGATTTGACATCATAATTACAAATTTTATTTCATTATGTTTATGTATTTATTAATGTTTTTACAACAGTTAAGTAAAATAGCCATTGAAAGCTATTAGCTACATTCTGGACAGGTTTCTTTGTTTTTGTTATTAAAGGTATAATACAGGAAGACAATTTAATTTCCATTTTTCTCCATTTTTAAAATCACGTGGGGGCAGCTTCTGGAGGAAGAAGAAGCTGCTGCAAGGTCGAGGCCACCCATAAACATCCAGCTATTCCTCATCACTGCCACCCTCTCATTCACAGGGGGGCACGCCCTAATCCTGCTGAGATTACGAGCACGAGACCGATTCAATCACATCCGCATGTCAATCAACAGAACGAGGCTAGACATCGTGTTTTTGTTTTTGTTTTTTTTGGCCCTTTAAGGCCTCATGAAACACGTTACTGTAGAGGATCTGTCCTGATTTATTTCCTGGTGAAAAATCCTCACGTTTGATTGGACCACAAGAAAGTGGGTGGATCTTAGCATACAGTACAATACAGATTTGTTAGGGTTTTTGTTGTTGTTTTTTAAATAATTGATGATTGGATGCACGTTTGTATGGATTTAAGAGAAAAAACGGTTTTATTTCAATATAATTGTCTAAATCAATTAGGCTGAGTTCATACCTTGACAGACTCCCTTTTATAATGAATTTACCAATAATCTAATATTATAATGCAATTTAACTTTTAATTCGGATGTGTATAAATCGCGACATCGGGACTGGGGCCTGTCATGTTGAGCTGTAGGCCTCAGCATGCACATTTATTAATATTATGCTCGGTCTTTGCAACCATAACGAAGCGATGTCATGTGCATACAGCCGACTTAACATTTTATCCCCAAAACCCGCGCCTTCGTATTGAAGCATCGTGTAATATAACGTCGTTATGACGCGTGTCGCGTTGGCAGCGCAGCGCTCATGTGATTAAAACCTTTTGGCGACAAGTCCGGGTCCAGGCCCCCAGAGAGCGACGGATTAGACCCGGATCCCCCCAGGGAACTCATTAACAGGTGGCAGAAAGCCCTGCAGACCCGGGTCTGCTGCAGACCTGACAGCCCGGCGCCCTGCTGCAGCTCCATGTACTGTAGCACCTGTGAAGCCTTTTGTTCATTCAGCTCACGATTCAGGCTGTCATGACGCCAGTTTTTTTTTATTTTTATTTTTTTTTTATTCTGGCCTTGGCTTTGCTTGATTTTTTTTATTATTTATTATTGTAAGTAGAATTTATTCTAGTTGTTAAATTCCGATTCCTATCCATTTGATAAATAGCCTAAAGATGAAAGGAAACAATTAAAAAAAGGAGAAAGGGAGAGAGAGAGTTGACAGCTGCTCATAAAAACCCCACCGCCTCCCCGCCTGTGACTGCGCTGTATTTCTGGAGATTCTCAGATTCTCCGGGAGAGCCGCCTACCTGTTCGCCGCCAGTCTGGAGGATATGTATCCTCCCGGGATTTGCGTCACGATGTAGCCCCAGAAAAAAGATCCATGAATCAACCCCACCGTCTCTGGATCCCAGTTGAACTTGGCTTTCTGGTTTAGGAAATAAAAAGCAACAGAAATGAGCCAACGAATGAACCTATAGGTTGTATATGGTGCAGACTAGGCCTTATTATTATTATTTATTATTATTATTGTAAGGAATTAATTAATTAGTCCGTCCAAAACGCAAAAAATGTATAAATGTAGGCCTACACAATTATATACATTTGTGCAGTACTATATATATATATATATATATATATATATATATATATATATATATATATATATATATATATATATATATATATATATATATATATATATATATATATATAAATCTGTCCCTTTTACATTTACAGATATTTGACATCCATGTAGATATTTTTGTTAAAGAAATGTGGATCAATCAATTAATAACTACGTGGATGCATTTGCCTTTTACTCCACTTTTTTTTTATTAAATGGCGTATTATCCAAAAATATATTCTATAGATTACATGTATTATAGCTCATGACAATTTATCTCTTTCATTAACAAGTTGGAGGACTATTAAAGTGTTTCTTACGCACAAAAAGCAGCATAAATGTTGAGAAAGCTCATCAGCATGATTATTGTTCATCATTCAAGATTTGAGACTTAATTTTATGGCCTTATGAGGAAACAGGCCTTTTGGGCCACACGTTGCTATATATATGAGAGAATGATAGAACCCCCCCCCCCCCCCCCCCTTGATAAGGTGTCACGCGTGCTCTGCGTGGTTTCTGACGTCACGAGGTGCTCTCGCGCTGTCGCCACACCTCTTTGATGATGATCTTCCCGTTCTGGTGGATGGTGCTGTTGTTGACCATGCCCACTATGGCCACGCCCAGGTTACACCGGATGCCGAAGGAGATGCAGAAGCCCAGGCCGCTCATCATGGCGATGATGTAGCGGCGCGGCAGCCCGAAGCAGCTGCAGTCGCACAGCGGCGGCTTCTTCTCCGCGGCCTCCCGGGGCCGCCCGTCCTCCGTCAGCTCGATCACCTCCCCGGTTTTCTGTTTCCTCTCTATCACCCTGCAACAGCCAGGTGAGCACAGCGCTGTCTACAGAGGTCACGTGATACAGGCCTAACGCCACCCCCCCCCCCACGCCCCTTCAAAAAAAACAAAAAACGAAACAAAACACACAGTGTAATATATTTCCGAGGAGGTGTTTTTAATATTTGATCCGGATTCTGTTTTACAGGAGGTTTGTATGAATATCTGGGATTTCTTGGATCGTTTCAGTCCGAATCTGAGCACCGAGGTGTGCTGCTGTAGAAAACAATTTAGAAACAAATAAAACACATTTCACACTTGCTGAAGCCGGGATAAGAAGAAAAAAAAAGGTCCGTGTACCGCATTGCAGCAGCCCCGCTAGTTTTTACGCGCATTAACATTCACGGGACACGAGCGGCGGCTCCAGCCTCCGGACGCACGTCTGTGGGTTTTCCTCAGTCCTCAGTCTTTTTTTTTTTTATTTTCCCATTCCCGCCCACACCGGGAAACTCGCATTTATTCACCTATTCACCACGCGTTACTCCTCCAAATCCAGCACAAAGATATGATGAAAATATCTAAATCCTAATGTCTGATATATGA
Source organism: Lepturacanthus savala (assembly GCA_030544235.1). Lineage (NCBI taxonomy): Eukaryota > Metazoa > Chordata > Actinopteri > Scombriformes > Trichiuridae > Lepturacanthus > Lepturacanthus savala. The sequence goes on along the minus strand of CM060462.1, from coordinate 17,284,030 downwards.
TGAAAAACGGGGCTGATTAATTAAAAAGAACCGAATACAAACTTATAAATGAATTGTAGGGAAGTCGAAGGCCTCCTGAGATATACGGCCACTGTTTTTTCTTCTGATCATCAGTAGCTCTACTTATTCATTTTGGATTAAATGCACATTTATGGGAATTAAACGCAGGTTATTTGTTTTGTGAAATAATTCTACCAGGTTAAATGCAGATAATTCACAAAGGGTTTTATCTAAATCTGGCTTGAAGTCTAAACGTCTATTTCTTCAGATGCAGATCATATTTCTACTAGAAGAGACGAATCCGTGCGTGATATCGACTGGATGAGATGGATTGCATTTATTATGAGGCTCTCGTGCACACCATTGGATGTGCGTCACTACAGTTTTCAAGATAATATGAGAGACAATAAAAATCTTGAATGAAACCCCCACAATTACGCGCGTGGGCCTGCACTGATGAGATTCAGTCACACAGGCCCGACGGACTGACTGACTGTGTGTGTGTGTGTGTGTGTGTGTGTGTGCACGCACGCGTGTTGCCCGTATGTTCTTGCATCCAGGGCGTTTAGGTTTCATGCAAACCCCTACCAATAGCATAACCAAACACGCGCAGACACGCACGCACGCGCCCCCACACACACATACACAACCATTTGATTGCATAATTTTCCTCTCACTTCTAGAGGCGTGACTAGAAATCCCTGTAGCCTAAGTTGTAAAACATTCGTCGGATCCGGCCTTGCGGATCCGCGCAACCAGACCCGGCATCCAAATATTTCACGTCCACAAAAAAAAACGACCAACAGAATAAAGTCCTCACCTGTACATATGGCCCAGGGTCTTCCCCGCAAATTCCTTCATCCCCGCCGCGGCTCTCGTCTTCACTGACTCCATTATCCAGTTTTTTTTGTTTGTTTTGTTTTATTTTTTTTCTACGTGCAGGCCTGTTTTCTCAAATAGTATCTACTGCGTAATCGTCATGTTACGGCGCAGGACAGCCGGCTGCTGCGGCCGCGAGGAAAACTACAAGTTATTAAACGCGAGTCCAGAGAGAGAGAGAGAGAGGCGAAGGTCCGGGCACAGATCCGCGTTCTTAGATTTCACAACGAAAGCGCCGTGGTCGTCGCTGCTGTGGCTACACCTGCGCGCAAAGGGGACTGGAAGGAGCTGTGCGCCCTCAGCCGCCGCCAACTCATCTCCTGCCTGGCGTACAGTAAGCTGCGCTCACGACGAAAAAAGGAAAAGGAGTGACATTGAAAGCCCGGCGCCGTGGAGCGATATGGATCTGTCTCCGCGGAGGAAAAAAAAAAAGAAAAGAAAAAAATAGAGAGAGAGAAAGAGGGGGGGGGGAGAATGGGAAGTGTATATATTTCAAAAATAGACTTAATTTTCGATTAAAAAGCAGAGATGGGTGTTTGGAGTTGCTTCAGTAAATCAAAGAGGGAGTGAGGCTGCTGAGCGTCTCCTGTGGTGAGCGCAGGTTCATCTGACGTCGCGTTTCAGCACCGAGGTCAGCGACAGCGGCTCCGCGTGCGAACATCTGGCCAGCTGCTCAGCACAAATGAAGGCCAGAGTCACGCCGAACGTGTTTCTGTTAGTTATTTCGTGTCGCGAGGCATTAAAAGAAAGGGGGGAAGGGGAGGTGAAAGAGGCTGAATCACCTCTTGGAAATGGTGTTTCTGTTTAATTAAAGGCGATATCTATTATGTAGTTTTTTTTGTTCGTTTTGTGCTTAAATAAATAATTAAATACGAGGATAGTAGCCCCATTTATAAAAAGCTGCAGCTCTCCCGAGGGCGGTGCTATGGAAACCAAATGAGCAGGAGTGTTTTTTTCCCCTTCTCTCCCTCCAACAAGCTCCTCTCCTCTCACGTAGGAATCCATCAATAATTTAAGCGTCTCCCATATTTTCATCCCCCCCCGACAACCACATCTTCCCCCGGAAACAGGCGCACATTTTTGGAAGACTAATTGTTTTAAAATATTTAATGAGGATTCAAAGAATTATTATTTATCAGATAAATATCCTTCTGCAAACTAAATCTCCAATTTATGATATTCTAGTAAAAACAATATTATTATTAATAATAACAATAATACTGTAGTTAATATTACTAATAGGAATAATAATATACTGTAAGATATATCTCTTACATGTGTAATTTGAGGACAAAAGAGATGGGAATATAGATCAGTGTCTTTCTTTCATTTGTGGGTATTGGGCACCACCTGGTGGTCACACATGGCATTTATTCAAAATGAACAGCTTTAAAAAGTAAATTCAGTTTTTCCCAAACATTTTTTAGACCGAGGGCTCAATTTCTCAATTTTTCAAAACTCTTGAGACAGAAAACTGATGTAGAGTTTAAACCACTTTTTCAAAACTCTACAATTCTCGTGCAAAATACAAGTGTTTGCATTAATGTGATCTCTTCTCAATACTGATTCCAACACCAATCACACAGCGATCAAATGAATTTTCTTTCTGAGCACCAATTAAACACCAGTGTGATAAACCCTAAACACTACAATCAAAGCGTGTTCATGTATGATATTCAAATGTATAAAATCATGTAGAAGTTTGTCCTTTTTCTCCTTTTATAAAGCTGATCTTAAGTACTTAATCCCCAGGCCTATTTTTCAGTTTTTCTGCTATGAATGAAAATAAATATGCAATGTCTCTACAACCACAAAGGTTATGTACCTTAATCTGGTGTTAAATAAATCTGCAAGATGTGATATGACTATAGAAGTGTCATGTTACTGTGACAGAGCAAATACAGCTGGAATAGTACAGAAAACCTAATATTGTATCTTATTACAGATAAAATACTATATAATATTGAGGTCACAGGGGTCCAATCTCAGTGCATCACAGGCAAGACGCAGGGATACACCCATGGGGGTCGCCAGCCTATCATGAGTGCCCCATCACACCCGTAATTTAGTCTCCCATTAACCCATTAACACATGGAGAACAACTCCACACAGAAAGGTCCCACTATGTTGCCCTCAAATCCAAATGAAACATCCAAATACAGGTTAGTTGCAGCCCTACTACTGATATTATATTAAACTATATAGGCTGCAATTGATGGGTTATATACTATACAGCTGTTGCTATAGTGTAATGGAATTATATGAATATATTATATGTATAAATTGTATTAGAACAAGATACAATGCACTTTTGTAAATCCAATAAGCTCTAATTGGTCTAAATTCACAATCAGCTTTCTACAGACTATACGACTTCATACAGACATAGACTATAAACTTACAGCTGATACTGAAAGATTGTTGAGTTCTGATGTACAGAAATATTTCCTATTTTGGCAAAACTTACAAGAATTGCACCGATAAGTAAAATGAGTAATATGTCAGTAAGAAAAAATGTCTTTATGTCAATGTAATGTTGAAATCACTGCATCTAAGGCAACAAAGCAAATATGTGTTAGTGTAATAAAATATTGAGCTGGAAAAAATATTTTTCAATATAATATTTTTTCATAGGCCCACAAACAAGAACTAAAAATCCTTACGCTCTGTTGTTCTCCATGATGCTCAATTTTGTCCACAAACACACAGTTGAGGTCACCTGAGGCCTTTTGTGTTTTCCTGAGAGAGAGTGAGAGATTTGGTAATCAGGCCATCGTTTTCCAGGTGAACAAAGATTGCTAACTCAGTGGTTCTCAAAGTGGGGTCAGGGGTCATTAAGTGGGGTCCCCAGAAAAAAAGGGGAATCGTTTATTTTCACTGTAATTCCATCTAGATGGTAATAAAATGGCAAAATGTATGACTTTATGGTCCTAGGCTCATACATGGCAAAAGTCTGATCAGATATTGTTCTGGTTGTATTTGCATCAGTTTAAATATCTTTGATGTGATAAAAGTTGAGAACACCATGCCTAATAATGCAACTTGTGATTTGCAAAAATAAGATTTATACTGATATTGTCTTTAGACTGTTTGGCAGTTTGGAGTCATGTTGTTACATGAAATTCAAGTTTTCAGAATTGAGAGAATAACTCCATTATGTGGGTGTAAACGATGGAGAAACTTAAACATATGTTGTTTCTTAATTTATTGTAAATATTATTAGCATCACAGCATTTCTGTACAATGGGCTACAGTGCAATTAGAATATGATTAACAACATATATACATACCAGCAAACCATACACAGACACAACAAGCTATTTCACAATGAATAGCAGCAGAGACACTTGATATGAAATCAGTTTTGAATTCAGATAGGAAACTTTTTCATTATAAAATCATACAAAAAATGAGTAAACACAGAACTTTTAAGGCATTTTTTTAGTTTTTGGATTCATATCATGCACTTCATGGCAGGATCCTGCATTTCTAACCCTAACTAACCCCAACCGGACATCTACACACTGTGATCAACAGACACTATCCTGAGATTGGAGTAAGTCAGGCTTACTTTCTGAGTGTGAAATAAGCCTGGCAGACATCTGAAGTACTACTTTGTTCTGGAAGACAAAGTTTCAATATAAAAAAAACTATCAAATGTATGTAAGGTTTTAGACGAGTATAAAGACATCCCACTATATCTGATAAATGCCTGAACTGCTGTAAAAAATACCAAATCAGAGCAGTATCCCACATAATTTGTTGCAGAGGGCATTTTTTACTTGTCTTCCTTGACATAGGAGTGATTCATAGCATAAAAGATACTTTGAGAATTGCCCTAACTGAAGGTTATTAATATGAAGTGATATTATAAGACATCAGATAACGCAACAAGGATTATAAGACAACTCTTGACACAAAAGCTTCAAGCTACAAACAAGCCACAGATCAAAAAATAATTTCACTAAAACCCTTTTAAATAGATACAATATGTACAGTAACATAATATAACCAGCTACAGAGTACGAGCTGGTTGCTGCTATAAAAGTGATTTCATCATTTCCTTTATTTTCACTGAATTTCTTGCTATTGATCCCAGCAGGGCAAGAGTTCCGCTGTCTTGCAGCAAATACTTCACATCATCATAAGAGTATCTGACTATGATATATGGAGACATGAATAATGTAAAACAATAATACAGGCTGTTTATTATCCGAGTGTATGTACTACAAGGAGTAAAACTCTCACATGCAACGCATGAAACATCCTCTCGTCTTGAGATTGTCTCCAGCATCTTCGTCATAGTTTCTTCTGATGGTAGAAAATGTTCTAATTGGTCCCGCAGCAAGTTGGAAATTCATTTGGAAGATGGCAGCTGCTGCTTCACCATAAAGTACTGCTGCAGCCATGGGCTGAGGATGAATTGTGTGGCAATAACGATGCATTATCGCGTAAGTGTGATGGAGGTACTCTGTTTTAAACACTGTTTTTTGACAGTTGTTTTCACTCAAGTAGCAAAACTGAAAATCTTATAGCCCAGCTAAAGATCTGTGGAACAAGACAGGAAGCTACCAACGTTTTCCAATGATAGCGAAGCTGTTTGTGTTTCATATATCATAGATTTAAGAATATTTAACTGGTCATTCATAGTTAAATGACATTCAACGATATGGGTACATCATCTATCCACACACAGATTTCTTTTCTTTTAAACTGCAATTACCTTAAACAATATGACAACTGACATGCAGTGTAGCTTCTTGTTGAGCAGCAGCAGGGGCGTCATTTGGGTATGACAAGATACCTCACTTGCTTGGCTGTAGTAGACACAATTTTACTTATAATTAGGACTCAGTTAAATTAATTTTAACGCCACTAACGCAGGGAAACATGAGGAGAAAACAACACAGTTCTGGTTGTGCATCACTGCATATGGGTCAGTGACAAATAATGTTTGGCAAGATAGGAAAGTCCAAACATTTTTAAAATACAGTTTTAAGAAGCATTTATCAGTTTTCTCAAAATGTACATTTTGTGTTCATGATGGTTTCTTTTTATTTAAAAGTCCATTTGAATCATTTATTTGTACAAAAAAATCACAATTTTGTGTGATTTTTTTTGACAAGAAATGTCAAATAGTGTAACCGAAAAACATTAATACATTTAAAATAATTAATCCACCTAGAATATAAAACTAGTTCATAGCATGTGTTTTTATATGTTAAAACCTTTTTACGAGAGTTAATCTATCTGGTACCAAGTTTTTCGGGTTACACCATATGACTGTTTGAGGAACTCATATTACTCAGTAAACGTAAAATTTAACAGGTCGATATGACTAAAGCTTGTTTGGTTTGTGCGGACCATATTTTCTGAGCATTTTCAGAGCAGAGCTGAGGTTTGAAGTTATTGAAACCATTTCTCATCATTCCAGTGATCATAAACAGACACTTGCCTGAAGCATTTGTCCGCTCACATGTTAAAAGTGTTAAAACATTGAAAAACATTCCTTTAGCTCAATCTGAAGGATAATATTATGCATTAATAGTGATTATCGGTAGTCGATAGCATCTTGATTTTGCTCTCATATTGCACCAGATTTCTACATTTAAATATACAACGATCACATTTTTCTACCCCCCCCCCCCCCCCCCCCCCCAGGAGGCGGGGTTCCTTGCCATACCTCGCCTTAAACTGAAATGACGCCACTGCTGAGCAGCTCAGTCCTTTATCCTGTATTCTCATGAAAAGAATCACATGCAGGTAATTAAGTTATCAATATCATTATCAACTGGTAATTATTTAGAATGTCACACATTCAACACCATGATCATCAGTACATACATATAAGGTATTTTACTTATGAGACAGAGAGACTGCGGTATATGGGAAATGTTGGCTGCATATAGCTGCATATACAATGCAAGCTGCATATACAATGTTTTTTCTTCACAGCACCTTCCGATAATTCCCTATGGCACAGAAACATTTCATACATTTAAGAAGCTGATTTGAAAGCAAAAAGAAATGGATTTTTTTCCTAATGTTTCTGTCCAGATCCTAATATAGGAGGACACCATGTCAGATGATCATGTCTGTTCAAAAAAAAAAAAAAATGCTGTTTCAGATCTCGAGGACAGAAGCCCTTGTGTAAAACTCCCACAAATATCTGTTCTTCACTTTGGTTACTTGGCAGCTACAAGCACTCAGACAACAATTCATGCTTGTCTGAAGCGGGGGAAAGCTCTGACAGCGGCTCCGTAAGGAAACTGGCACTCATTTGGAGTTTGACCCTCTCCACCTCATAGTCATGCAGGTATTCTTGAATCAGGTAGCGCTCCCGTTTAATCCGCGCCTTCACGTCTGACGGGACGTCCGGGATCATCCACGCCACAAAGAACTTCACCACAAAGACCACGTGCTGCAGGCGGAGAGAGGGGGGAGGGATCACATGATTGAAATTAGGAAAATTCGAAAAACAGAAATTCTTAGCATTTCTTTCTTTGAGAGAGAGAGAAGTGGAGAAAACGTACTTCCATGATAATGATGAAGGCCATTTTGGCTGCGAGGATGTGCCAGAACTGCATGGTGTGATTGTAGGCCTTCTGGTGGCCTGGAGGGTAACGGTAGTCACGGTATCTGTACAAAGCAGCATGGACAGGGGCATCATACAAAGAGTCATACATATAAAGTAATGAAGAGAAATTCTACATTCTACAGCAATTAAAAAAAATCCAATCAGGATGATATGTTGCTAGTCTGGTAAAACCATCTTGAAATCACATTGTACTTCATTTCACAGATAAAAACAATATGAATTCCAGTTGTTGGAGTCACTAACAATCATGTTATGTATCTATTTTTTTTCCCATTTTGTACTCAGAAAATAGCATTGTAATGGCTGTTATAGTTGCTGGTTGCACAAATACTATGTACCGGTATATACTAGACATATTCTATGTATGTATGTATTCTTTTTTGAGACTTGAATGATTTTATATATATATATATATATATATATATATATATATATATATATATATATATATATATATTTATATATATATATATATATATATATTTATATATATATATATATATATATATATTATATATATATATATATAAAATATATATATATATATATAAAATATATATATGTATATATATAAAATATATATATATATAAAATATATGTATATATATAAAATATATATATATATAAAATATATATATATATATAAAATATATATATATATATATATATATATATATATATATATATAATATTGTATATATTCGATACAATATTATAGTAAAGTGGATAGGCTTGCTTTGTACAAATGTTTTTTTTGTTTTATTGCAAACCACAACATACAGTGTTACAGCCATTCACATCTGTAGTCAGTCATTTTCTATACCTATTTATTCCTCATTAGGGTCACAGGGGTCTGCTGGAGCCAATCCCAGCGCGTTACAGCGAGAGGCAGGGATACACCCCAGATGGTTGCCAGCCAATCGTGGGGCACACACACCATTCACTTCACACCTACAGCCAATTTTGAGTCGCCAATTAACCTCAGCATGTTTTTGGACTGTGGAGGAAGCTGGAGTACCCGGTGAAAACCCACACAGACACGGGGAGAACATGCAAACTCCACACAGAAAGGTCCCAGACCCAGGACCAAGGAGGTCTTGAACCTGCGACCTTCTTGCTGTGAGGCAACAGCACTAACCCCTGTTCCATGTCGCCCACGTCTGTAGTAATACTGTCAATAAAGATAATACTGTCACAAAAGCAGCTCCTAAAACAAGGTGAAACAAAATAAAAGTGCATCTCATTGTAAACTAGGACTCAGCCTATAGTGCAGTTACAGTAAACCATGGTTTATGCTTTCCTTTTCTTGAGTTTCTTAGAACATACTAGCAGTCAGGCTGTACTGCTCTTCATTATCAGAGGCTTATCAATCCAGCCTATGAAAGGATGAGCATGAACCTGTTGAAGAGTTGAGCTAACCTAATAGCCTACTTATTTCCTTCAATACAAATAATTCCTACAATCTTTCAGATGGTGCTGAAATAGCGGGTGTTGTTAAGTACTTGCATGCAAGACAGGGCATCTCACTGTGCGACGCTTCATGTGTTCATTCATAAGTTTGTTAGCCGATGTCTATTTCAACCCTTTGTGGGGCGCGCTAATTGTTTTGCTCCCAGTTTACAGCCAGATCCTGTAGTTTGTCTAACGTGGCCACAGCAGTTTATGAAAAAAACTTATCACAGGTCACAGAGAACGTTAATCTCGCGTTAAAAAAATAACATTGTTAAAATTGTTTTGAGTTAACTCGTTAATAACACAATATTCTTGACAGCACTAATGAACAACAGGAAGTTGATGACGTCATATGAGAGGAAGCACAGGAAAACCTACATTTTTGCTTAAAACCTTTTGTCTAAGTTGTCTACGATTATGTCATTAGAAAAAAAAGTGAGTAACATTTCAATTTATTTTAGGTATAAAATGACAATCATAGACTTAAAGGCTCATAGGCTTTAATGAGTTAATACCTGCAGGTGTCAGTTGAATTGTCAAGCCAGTTGATATGGTCTTCTGGCATATTATTGTCAGGGATCTGTGAGATGTTGTATACTGACAGGCTGTTGTTCACATAGCCTATCATGGTCCTGTTATTGTAGGCGTACAGGTAGACCATGCGGGGAATCATGTCTGAGGTGAACGCCATGATGAACGCCTAAGATCGAAGAGAACGCAACAGGTTATAGAGGAAATGTTTGACATTGCGACATAACATTGCTAGAAAAAAAAAGTTGAAGTATCATACAGAAGTCATTCTTAGAAAAAAGCCATGTAAAGATTATTGTTTACACGAAACTCACATTGGTGACAACAGACAAAATGGCCACTCCGTTGAGGATTTCCTGCCATGCGCCGATGTTTCGGGCCTTGGACGCGACTGGCCGTCTGAACTGGGTGGTGAACTTCCAGGCGTCCACTCTGATCTCCAGGATGTTGTTGCACAAAGCCAGGAGGGGAGCCAGGGGGAAGGAGGCCACAAACAGAGTGATGAAGCCAAACTGGATCACTGAGAGCGAGACAAAAAGCGGAAAACAAAACGAGAAAATAAAGGATTAGTCTTTAAAAAAAATATGTAATCAGTAATCCATAATTTCATATGCAACTCTCAGTCTTGCACCCCTCCCTCTCACCCATCTCCAGGTACTCATAGAACAAGCCCAGTTGGCTGAAGTTCAGCAGCACGTTGTCCTGCTCCAGGCGGCTGTAATGGTTCTCAGCACGTTGCCGTACCCTTCTGCCACTCCACCAGTTACGCATCAACCTAAAGAAGCCAACAAGACATTTCCAGAGAGAGAGAGGACAACGATGCCATCAGCACAGCTACTGCAGAATTAGTAGCTGCAGTACACTGTCCTACACTATATACAGTATGTTTACATACAGTATATACTGTAGATATTGGTAAATATTAAATTCTGTGCACAAAGAACAATTCCTCATCCTGTTAAAATCCAAAAATCCCTGATACAGGGGCAGCATTGAATTTTATACATATATCACAAGAGAAAACCTCAGCTACAACACTAAATAAAGTATTTTTATCTGTAGTAAAGTTACTGTTACATTATCAGTATGTTGTCAATATTCACATCATCAACACAATAAGAAAATAGTTTAATATAATATCAGTAGTAGGGCTGCATTTCTTTTTCGGACATTCTGAAATCAAAATAAAATTCCATTTAAAAGTGCCTGTGTGCATTAGATGTGGGAAAGTCCCTCATTTCTCACAATTTCCTTTTGTCCCTCATTTGAAAACAATCAATTCACAAAGGATTCAGGAACTTTGCCTTAAAACAAGCCATCAGGGCTTCTGTGAAGCTGTGATGTCACAACTATACAGTCACTGCCCACTTACCCCTAGTCACAGTCAATCAAATCAGAGGAGACTTCATTTATTATTAATGAGACAGACACAAAACAAGCTTTTCTTTCTAGAGCTCCATGGAGGAGATGTAAAATTATAATGAGATAATCTTTAATAACTTAAAAAAATCAACATATCTTCACAGCATCAAATAAAACCAGGAAACATGTAAAATATGGTACTCCTGATCTTAATAAATCTATAATAGTAAATTAAATAAAAGCCTTTAGCAACCATTTGTTCACACACAATAATTTAAAAGAAAAACAGCTCTTATGAAATAATAAATAAAATAGTAAAATAGTAATAGTAAATGACTGAGGGAATAATTATGAAACACAGGACAAAGACTGGACAGACTCACGGCAGCAGAGCTTCCTGAATGTTGCCCCATAGTTGTTTTCCTGACATGATGATCACCAACTGTGTGGTCAGCTCAATCAGACATCCTCCAGGATCACACTAAGAAAGCATGACATTTTTATTTTTTTTAGAACATATTTTATTTAGAGGCAGTTCCAGGTGACAGATCTGAGATTATGAAGTGAGGAAAACACCTGCCTTTTTCTATGGAGATGTTTACTTGAAGAAAAACAGCAACATAACTTAAATCAATAATAAATATCAAAAGGAACGTGTGTAAAGTTAAAAAAACAAACAAAAACAAAACAAAAAGCTGGAAAAACTCACCTCCTCATTCCTCAGTTTGCCCTTACTTCCAAACATGTAGGAGTAGTCGCCAGGAAAACCCACAAATTTGCCTTTAAAGAAGGCCACATAGAAGCAAGAGGAGTAGTAGTTGACAAACTGGAACAGAAACATCTTCATGGTCAGCCTGTTCTCATACTCCAGGTGGGTTTTAGGGATTTCTACAGGGAGCAAAGAGATCACTCCATCAGCATGGTATGAAAGACATAGACGTAGACATAGACAAGGCGTCTCTTTACCCATGTCAGTGATCCAAATAGCCACCCTCTCATAAAAGAAGTTGAGGATCATAATGATGACAAAGTTGATGCAGGAAGCAGTGACAGAAGTCGCTAGCTGTGGAGTGATGAATCTGCCGACGACCTGGATCTTCCTCATGGGGTCTTTAATGATACTCGCAAAGGCGGCGTACACGGCCAGCCTGTACGCTATGACCCCGATAATACAGGCCACTATGAGAGAGATCTATGGGGAGCACACACACATTCACACACGCAAATGAATGTTGTTGGCAGTATGTGACTAGGCATTAAAAATAACTCAATGCTGCACTGAGGTGAATATTCAGTTACCCAGAAGATGACGACGGATGTAGAGAGGCAGAAGCGAGCACATTTGCTGTTCATGGGCAGATATGGCTCCATTTCCTGAAAGATTATTAACATTTAAAATAGTTAGTTTTTTTTGTTTTTATTTGCAAATCAAAAAAATACATGATATTCCCAATGTTGGAAAGAATTTCCCGGGGCACCTGAGTGATCTTGTTTAGCCTCTTGTGGGTGCACATGATCTCGAACTCGGGCCGGATCTGAAGCTGCTGCTGTTCCTCCTCAAAATCCACCAGGTCCCACTCGTACTCCAGCCGGGCTTGCCGACGCTTCCAGAACTCCAGAAACAGAGTTACTGCGGAGGGCATATGAAAAAATCGTGAAATCGTCATCCCTAGAAAACATGCTGTCTTTGTGTGAGTGTGTTTCTGTACCATTTATTTTTGGTCTTCCTTATGTGGTTTTTAGATCAGAGCTGTTGCTAAAACGACTCTCCCTTCATGGCTGATTTCTGCATATGACGCCAGCCTTTAGGCACACTAGGCCTGCAGTGTGCTGGACGAGCTATGTGACCACACTAAGTGTAACATAATGGTGCTGGCAAGGTGATCTGGGCTTAAGCGGTATGGATGCAGGTTGATACTTGAGTGTGAAAAGACTTTAACTGTGAAAATCTGTCTCATAAGAGGGGGGTGCATTGGGCCTCCAGCACAGGTTAAACACAGCAAGAGCAGCAGTTACTGACTTACCCCAAATCCCCATAAATATGGCAAAGAACACTGTCCCCTCGTTATCAAACAGATGGGATTGCTGGAAGAGAGAATATGGATCAGGTTAAGTTACATAGAGAAGCGGAGGAAGTGACGCTGGGCAGGAACAGGGTGACATACTGCTGACTCTGCAGGATACAATTTAATGCATGACTTATTTCAAATAATTCTGGAGGATAAAAGTGTAAAGTTTTACCCATGAGGAAAGGCATGTAGAGTTGAGCTTCCAGAAAGGGCACTTCTTATCACAAAGGGGACACATCACAATACTGCCTCCAATGTTGGGATCACAAATCTCTTTGCTAAAAGGAGATTAAAAGAGATTGAAAACAACTAAGGATGCATGCAATGAAATGTTAACATTTTTGTGAAATACAAAGCGTTATTACTTAAAAACGGGCTGTTAGCATGCAGTTTGTAAATTTGTTTGTATTTTACTCTTTAATCAGTAAATTAGTGAGAAGAAAAAGGAAGACCAATTCCTACTGATATGTCCAAAAGTAGGTGGACACGGTTTTCATGACTTCAGAGTTATGTGATAACAAAGTTCTTGTCACACTCGCAGCACATTGGATATAAATGTAAAGTGAATTCAGCCAAAGAATATTCACCCAAATAGCTACAAGTCTTAAAAAAGGTGACCACGAGTGACAAAAACGTCTTTCATGTGCGAAGATCAACAATTTCAGCAACTGGGGCTATGCACATGTTTGACGTGCACTCCTTATCCCTCGGAAAGACCGATTTGTGTCGACAATAAGCAACACATACAGTACAGGCCAAAAGTTTGGACACACCTTCTCATTCAATGTGTTACAGCCTGTCAATGTTTTATTAAGTACATCACACCATAAACATGTGTTCTTTCATATTATATTTCATATTTTTGGCCATTTTTTGGCCTCCTGGTGGTACTGACCTTGATATGTTGTCATCATAACTGAGTACTCCATAGATGAAACATATAAGGCCCATGACAGCTGCAAAGAACAGCATCTCTGTGTAGAATCCCAGCCAGGCGAAGTAGATCCCAATCTTTTCCCCATAATATTTCCTGCAAATGAAGAGTCTTGTTTGAGAATCAGAATCGGAAAATCTTTTTTATGAAAAAACAAAGGTGTCTCGTTTACCTGATGAGGTTAAGGGGCTGTTCTTTGTAAAAGCAGAGGAACCTGGCCCAGTGCTTGTACAGGTTGTAGCGCTCGCTCTCACATTTAGTACTTTTTGCCTTTTTCCAGTAGCGACACTGAGGGAATGAGAGACCATGCAACATGCACTGTTGAGGAAAACATCTTTGAAAGTTAAAAGACTTCTCCGCAATGATTAAAGCAAATTCCCCAAAATGTCAAATAATCCTTCAACAGCTGTGGCTCCGAGGTAGATGGACGGTTCAGTCCATTTACTTCAACACTAAATATCTTAATATTATCAAAACAGTTTCATCACAATTTCTTTAAAGTGAAAATAAGTTTCATAATGTAAAGGGTCTTCATCATATAGCAGCAAATGCATTTGAATAGAGGAGTAAGTTCTTACGTCATTGGTCATGATGTATAAAATATTGTGGCTGTAGAGATGTAAGTGGAACAAGGAAATACCCAAACAATTTAAGTAAATGACATATTAGACAACAGAGTAACTGTGTTTTACTACTATTAACACTTTTACTCCTATGGTGAAAAAAGTAATAGGACAAGTAAAGATAATATATCTCATCTTCTATACCTGCTAATTCCTCATTAGGGTCGCAGGGGTCTGCTGGAGCCAATCCCAACACATTACGGAGAGAGGCAGGGATACACCCCAGATGGTCCCAGCCAATCATGGGGCACACACACCATTCACTCACACACTCACACCTACAGGCAATTTAGAGTCGCCAATTAACCTCAGCATGTTTTTGGACTGTGGGAGGAAGCCGGAGTACCTGGTGAAAACCCACGCAGACACGGGGAGAACATGGAAACTCCACACAGAAAGGTCCCAGACCCAGGACCAAGGAGGTCTTGAACCTGTGACCTTGTTGCTGTGAGGCAACAGCGCTAACCCCTACTCCACCATGTCACCCACAGAAACTGCTCCATCCATTGTTTTAAAATGGTATTGTTTCTGGGCCAGAAAGCATTAGTTCCATCTACTTAAAATGAAATTAGGCTACATATTTTAGGCAAAGTTGCATGAAAAATATGTGCAAAATTCAAATAAAAGTACTGGAATACTCTTAACACTTTTCTACCTTAGTTTTGAAGCAGAATTTTATGAGTCTCACGAAGTATCGGTGCTTATTAATGTGCCAGGAAGTAAAGACATTTGAGTAAATGTGATATTGTGTCAAACTCATGCATATTGATGTTCTAGCATGTGTCTTACATCATGAAGTGGGAAGGCTGCTGTGTACGTCCCGTTGCTGAGCAATCGTTTGATTCCTGTCTTGTCCCTGTCTCTCCGTCCCTCTTTGTAGTACGGACAACGAGCCAGGATGTAGAACACCTGACAGCAACAAAGCGTTTAATGAGGGGTTAAGCAATTCAGATTTATTGATACTGTTTTTTATACTTGTAATACTTTTATACATCATATTTCACATCAATGTTTCACAAGCCTTTTCGAAAAATATAATATTTCCCCAAAGACTTCTAGGGTCAGCCTGTGCATGAGAACTGTGAACGTTAAACTGGATTCACCAGACTGGATAAATACTGATATAAACCTACAACCCAATACGTACTTACAGTGTAACAATTAAATTCCGATTGTAGAAAGACATTTTGCGAGTAGGAAACACTCACAATTCTGTTTCTTGTGGAGGGTGGGAAGAATGTGTCCTTGTCTTTGATAAGGAAGAAGTCGGTCTTGTTCTTGTCGAAAGGGTAGGTGAAATAGTCCGCCTGAGGACGCATGATATTCTCTGGCAGGCGGAAAGGATGTGAGAGCCACTCCAGCGGGACGTCCTGACCATGGGGGATGTCGCTCGCCTTGAAGGGAACCTTGATCTTCAAGATGTCCGCATAGGTGGCCAGCACATCCCACGGAGCATGGATCTTCAAAAAGTATGTCTTTTGGTCTCTGGAATCCTGATTCCATTATAGATGGGACAGAAGAAAAAGAAAATAGCATTATTAATTTCTGCATATTTTCTTTAAAATACTTCAGATTGGCAGTAGAATGTGCTTTTTTTTTCTTTTTACTGCACCATCCCTTTAAGACTCTTTTCGTCGAATATGATGTGCCTCAGTGTAAAATCCACTAGGTGGTGCAAGTGCTCTGTGGTTGGGTTTCTTACTGATTTGTCATCCGTTTCAAGCTGTAGTCCAGCTTTCTCAAGGTTGGCCTCAAACTCCCTCCTCCTCTCCTGTGGACCAATACAAACACACACACTGCAAGCATGAGTGCTACGCAAACTCACACAGTCTCTGCACATTTCTCCTTTGCTGGAGCAATGGAAAAATGTAACATTTAACAGGTTCTAAAACACAGATTTCATCTGTTTGTCAGTTGGTATCTTAAAACTCTTATGAATGGGTTTTCAGAAAGAGAAAAGAACAGAGACTGGTTTCACAGGGCAATAGGTGGATGAGATAAATGATAATTTAATAATAAATCAAAAACAAACTCTCTATTACTGGCCAAGTCATGTTTGTTACATCCCATAAATGTAATAAACCACAAACATAACCTGCAGGATATAATGTAATAATCCTACAACCCTTATGTGTCCTATACGTTTGCAGGGATTTGTTATGTATCAGAGTTTCTGTATCTTACAAGACTTCCCACAATTGTAATAATTCACTGATATAATCAAAATCTAAAGCTTATAGAAATTTCTAAGTCTAAATGTGTTTAACAACCAATAACATTTTCCTATCACATATTCTTTAGACTGATCGGGTGCAGCAATAAATCATCAACTATCAACTGATCATCTGTATTACAGATGTCAACAATAAAAAAATGTATGCAAGTAAACAACGTAAAGTATTGTCTTAATAACATAAGGTCAGAAGTAAAAATTGAGAGGTTTTGCTCACAGAAGGGATTTTACGTTTTTCTATGGTAGATAAAACTAACTTTTGCTTAAAATCCAAGTGAATTTAAATGTATTGACAGCTGACAGTGCAACAAGACGTTATGCAACTGGCAAACTTCTACCCGGCAGTTACAACCCTGGAATGTGACTGACAATCACATGATTCATATTTCATGTATGTTGCCATATTCATCTTTCAACGTTTTAAGTGTTAAAACGAAACACACTAATGAAAGATTACAAATATGCTGATGTCAGTGGAAAATCACCATCTGACTTCCTCTTTGCAGTGCCATGTATTCCTGTTCTGGATTGTGTAAGAAGATCAAGAGCATCACAGCGAGTCACTTTTTTTTCTGTTACACTTACCTGTTTCTTTTCTCCGTCTTTGTCATCCACATAAGACAACACAAAGTCGATCCTCCGCAAGCCGTCCTTGAAGAACACAGTGTCTTTAGTTGAGTGTAGGTTTTCTGTCTGTGTAATAAGTAGAAAATAATAAGTTTAGCTCTCTAACAGAATGGGAAGCAGAAGGAAACAGACACAGCGACTCACCAAAATGTGTCAGAATCTACAGACAGACATGAAGAGCACAGACTTTAAGATTGGCAGTGTTAGATGTATAAAAGAATACATTTTATTTAGGTTATAGTGGTGGCCCCTGATTCTAGCTATTTAAATTCAGCATATTTAAAGGAGATTGGAGAGGAAGTATAATTTGGAGACAACAGAGAGAAGCCATGACTTCTGTAGTGAAAAACCACATACAAAAAAGGTCCTGAACACAGTCACAGCCTGTTATTATACTAAATTCAGCTGGTGGGAAAAGAAACATGTAGTAGCCAACATGGTCAGTGTGGACTTCTGAATTTCAATCATTTTCTTAACTCACAGTTTTAAATTCTTTCTTAGATTTTCTTTTCATTATTGTGCATGTTTGTGTTGAGAATAGACATATCCGAGTCTCTGAAACAACACTACTGCTGGAAATAACACATTATGAAAATTATTACCAGATTATATGTGACATAAGCAGTCTCAGTTTTATTCAGTATATGTGTTTGCAATTCTGTCACAATAATGTATGTGGCCTGTGTAAATGTGTAGGTTTCAGAAAAGAGTAAATTCTCTTTAATCTGCTTAGGAATATAAATACAAAGTTAATTATTTTGATAACATAAATGAAATAATGAAATTCAACAATTAATATTAATCAAAACATAAAGGCCTGAATTTTGGGTTAAAATTGTAGGTTTAACATGAGAGTAAAGTACAAAACTCTGCTGTCCATCTTTTTATGTTGTTGTTGTGTGCAGCCTTGAAAAAACACACATTAGATTGGAATAGAATTAGAGTAAAAGTGAAATTGTATTTTTGAATAGCAACAATTAGCTGATTAAAACATTTCTCAAAGGACAGTGGATTAACTGGAAAATATTTTCTCTGGTTTTAGCTGCACAAATGTGATGATGTGAAATGTTTAATGACTGAAAGAGTGAATTGAATAGTGAATTGATTATATTTGGGTTTTCGACAGACAAGATAAGACGTTTAGTCATTAATTATATAACCATTCTTTGCAGGAAATAAGCGTCATTGCTCTATTAAAAAGCAGGGTTGACCCGGGATGTTTGGTAGTTTACAGAACCCCACCCAGCTTGTTTATCAGAGCCCCACATCTGCTAACCTCTTCTACAAGGCGTGTGAATGCTGCTCTCATGTAGTCATGTTTTGACTTAATGAGAACAAAAATACACAGTTTGATAGGTTAGCACCTAACCCCACTTAGGCCAAGATTTTTTTTTCAAAGATTTCATGCATATAATTATATCAGCTCAGTCACAAACAATCATGTTATTGTTTTTAACCATTTTTGTACTCTTTTCTGTGCAGAAAATAGCATTTCAATGGCTGTTATAGTTACCGCTTGTACAAATATGCATATATTTCCAGAAAGATTTTGCAAGGAAAAAAAAGATCCATTTTATTGAGGTTATTATGATTTTCAACCCTATATAGGTTCAAAATCATAATAATAATGAAAGGGATCTTTCTGGAAGGGTTTGTTTTCACCATGTTCTTAGGAGAAAGGGCCATGTCATAAGAGAGGAAGCACTTGGAAACTTATTTATTTTTTTTTTTTTGCTTAAAACATACAATGTTGTATATTATCATATCATAAAATGACAGTCATAGACTTTCATTTAGGTTCATAGGTTTCAATGGGTTAGAGTGCTGAATTTTTAAAGTCATATATCACAGAAATTTAAAAAGAAATTAGTGTTATAGATGAAGATGGGTAAAAAATCTGCTGCCTCATTGAATCACTGGCTGACAACAGGCTCCCAGAGTCTGAGCAGCAAGTGTTTATTTCTGTCTCGCCTTCAGAGAAATGACAGGAGCTCTTTGTGACACGGAGGTCTTGTGACTCAGCGACAAGAGCAGTGAGAGTGCAAAAGATCATAAAAGCCTGTAAAATCACACAATCACAGACAAAAACCTGCTGGAAGAAAAGCACAGTCACCTCCGTTATCTACTGCTGAAAATCATATGAAGGACAACGGATTTTGTTTTGAATCCGATCACATTAACATTAAAACTAAGGCATGTGATGATGTAACTATTATTATTATTTAAATACCCACAAATATATTTGAACCTACTTCTGTGTGTCCAGGCAGTGTCGCTCTGTCAGATAATGAATCGATGCCATTTCCGCTGTTTTCCTCTGCAAATGAAATAAGCAGAAAAAAACAGATAAATGATACACTGCAAAGAAAACAGAAAGAAAATGATAACATGTGTGCTGTTAGAAAGAAATGTGATAGCAATAGCAACAATAGTTTCCTTTTGAATCATGTTCATTGTAATGTTATATATATCATATATGATGTCTTTAAATGACAGTTTATTATTGTTGGAAGGATTTTACATTTGACTGGGAAAACCTTCCAATGCCTGCATTTTGAAGTAGTGTCATGAATAATGCAGCTGAGATATGATTTGAGAACCCTGTGTAATACTGTAGGTGTTTTATCTCGAGTTGAGCTGCTTTACTGCTCCTACTGATATCCATGATTCAGCTGAGCTAGTATTCTCACTGTTTATATGTATGCAGGGTATATACGAGATATTAATAAAACACAAACTTCCCCTTTAAGGATAATCAGCTTGCTAATAACTGCTTTGGCTGCACATGAATCCCAGACAAACTTAATTTAACCCAATGAAAATCCTCCTGCTGTGTGGCAACATAAAATGCTTTTCATATTGGTGAGCACTAATAGGACCTGAGAGAGAGATGAGAAACACAAAGGCAGCAGCGCATACAGAAACACACACACTCTCTCTCACACACACACACACACACACACACACACACACACACACACACACACACACACACACACACACACACACACACACACACACACAGACACACTCTCCCACAGCATTCCAGCAGAGTGCTGCTCTCTCCCTCCATGGCAGTGGGAATGTGCTCATGTAGCAGCGTGCTTCTCTTCCCCCTCTTTTATTCACGAATGGTGGGAAAGCTGCACTTCCTGTGGGGGGAGACTGAACGTGTGTCACTGAGGGGGGACGGACTTGGATCTCCGCTGAAGACCTACCTCCCCCTGGATGAACCGGAGCGCACAAAGGATAATCTGACAGACAGTAGCATGAGCCAATGACAGAAGGACGGTAGCGCCTTCATGTGTAAGCTCTTTGATAGGCCGGGCAACTCACTACAGAGGAATGTCTCATATACGTTGGGGCATAATGGAGGAATCCCAGAGGTATAGACAGAACAAATTGTAGAGGGATTTTTCCATTGAGCCCTGCAGGCAGCATTGTTTCTCTGCAGCTCCATTTTTTTTTCTCTCTTTCCTTTTTTGGTCCCGCTCCAACTGTACAGAGCTAGTTATCAGAGGCTGTGTTGAACAAACAGGAGCAAAGGGCCAGCTGTGTGGCATATCTGCTTCCACACAGAGAGACAAATAACTGAAACTGAGTGGGTCATAATGCAGATTAGGCCGTAGAAGTGTGCAGCTATGGCAGGCGACACCATAGATAAAACCCTTATGTAGAGGAACTCTCGTTCATTTTGACTCGCAAATGCTGTATATAAGCATCAATGTTCACTGAAGCACATTCAAAACAGTTATTCGCTCATGCAAAATTACTTTAGTAATCTTGGTTTTAGGAGATGCAAATTATCTAAATTACAACTCATTTGAAAATAAAGTGTTTTTTTCAAAGCATGTCCCAGATTGGCAACCCACAACCCAGTTACACTTTTCTATTCATAATAGCGGAAATATTCTCTTTTGAACATGCTAAAATGTCAGGAAGCTCCAGTGGGCTGTAAATTAAAGTACACACCACTTTTAACCTCTGTTTCGGCAGTTCACAACCCAACTACAGCCCAGTACACACCTGCATTCATCCTGATTGATCTGGTAAATGGAGTCGACCTGTCCAATAACATCCTCAGGGCCTTTTTATTTAGTAACAAAATGGGCCTTCTCAGTCTTTGCCAAGGACACAATCAACTGCTCTGCATTCCTAAATGCTCTAATTCCATCCAGACTCACATCATGCAAAACAGTTTCTATATATGCACATAATCCAACAACTGTTGCTCTAGGGAACAAAATAGTTACTTACTTTAGCCATTTATTACAACACTTTCGTAAAATTGATGTCTCATGAATCAGGTTAAAAATAAGTGTAGCTGAGACATGAGGTATTCAGCTTTGAAAGTCTTGATTATTCCCTAGACTAGAAAAACACTGGATTTCCTCTGTGTTAGATCCTCCCTTTTTGGTAAACATCCATTTCTTCTAAACCACATGTTCCCAATTTTTAGCATGACATTGTTAAACATGTGTAGCCTTCAAGCCAAAGCCAAAATAACTCTGGTGATATCATTTGGGTGTTATTTTTAGATTTAAGAAATCAGTCAAAATGATATTGATGAGTAAGTAATTTCCTTTTATGGAAAAAAAATGAATTATATCCACTTTCAGATTCTCTATGAAAAGCAGGCTGTAACAGTCCACATTCCAAAATAGTCAGTGCCAACAGCAAGGCTGCACTGAAGGACAACGGTTTCAGATTGTCATTTGCTCAGTTGGTTCAAGTGTAA
This sequence comes from Lepturacanthus savala, assembly GCA_030544235.1. Classification (NCBI taxonomy): domain Eukaryota; kingdom Metazoa; phylum Chordata; class Actinopteri; order Scombriformes; family Trichiuridae; genus Lepturacanthus; species Lepturacanthus savala. Next base: position 17,261,984 of record CM060462.1, on the reverse strand, counting down.
GAATCATAGATAATCATGAATGATAATATCCATATACCTGTCAAACAACTATTGTCTCCTTGTCTTGAACAGACCAATTATGGTCCAACATATTCCAAATTCCATATTACACCTTAATTTGTCAAACTAGTGCAGTGTTTGTAGAAGCATGCATTCCTAAAAAGAAAAGTGGAAGCATTAGTAGATTTCTGGCTAAATGAAGGTGTGTTGCACTGTTACATGGTGTTAATAGATATATTACATTGGGTAAGACAAGGATATACATTGAGGTGAGGAGAGACATGGAAATACAGTTATTGTATGGAAAACGCTACATTTTATGTTCAAGGTTCAGATCTCAATCAACATATCAGTTTTTAAATTGTGTTAATAGGATAAGTAAAACTGGATTTATGATAAATCTCTGAATTAGTACTTTTTCCTGTGTCCTGGGCATGTTACTGTAATGTGTGTTTCTATATGAATGAGTTTAGGCCTAGATTCTTTTGTATTAGGTGATAGTGCTGGGATTTCCTGAGAGTCTGTGAACGTGCCTTGGAGACAGCTACAGCCCACAGTAGCCTGGGTTAGCATGAGGAATACAGTAACAGCTAAACTGGGTAATGTGGCGTGTTGTTTTAGATGTTAAAATGATTTCATTACGTTGGCTTTACAGTCGGTGCAGGAAGAAACGGGACAATGGAGCTTTGAATTGTAACTAAAGTGATGGGACGCAACATGAAGTGGAGTGCTGTGATACATAGCTTTAAACTGTAAAGAAAGCGCTGCTGAAGGATAGCGCTGTGATACGTAGGTCTTTTAACATTTTAACATTTTTGTTTTTTTAAAGATTAGTTTGTGGTATAAACACCTTTATTATACAGTAGCCAGACAGGAAGTAATGAGAGACAGAGATGAGACTTGAAACAGAGTCAGCTGCTGAAGAAAACACGTCTCTAACGGCAACCACTCTAACCCGACACCACTACAGCGCACCTATGGGATTTTACTTTTAATGATAATAAAGATGTTTTAAATATCTAACCAAAAAATTCCACAAAAAAGGATACACATCACCCTACCATGCGCAAAGCTATATCCGAAAGCTGAGGATGATCTGACCAACAGTCAGAGAGATCCGCGAGGAACAGACGCTCCATGTTTTTATAGATACACCTTCTAACCAAGCAGTAGGAAGGAATTTACCACATTAAAAACTGTAGGATTGCAGAGATAAACAACAGCTGTCAAGGTAAAACTCACATAGGTCAGACCCAGAGAAATATGACCATGTGCCTCAGGCTGCAGCAGCACCTCCTCTTACAGGCATTGCAGTAAAGGCCAGGGAGGAGTGATTCAAATAAGAGTCCAATAATTTACCTAACTCTGAACAGCTGAAGAAATCAGTAGAGGAATATATTAATATTTGTATATACGTTAGCAGAAGCATGTAAAAATATCTCACACTCATACATAAAATATGATCAGTGTTTTCATTCTTGGCATGGATTTCTGCAATATTAGACACGTATATATAACACGAAACACTACTCTGGTTAAAGGTCATGCACTCTAAATGTGCACATCTCTGAAAAACAATCAGAGTGGGTGATATGGATATAATCTTCTGTATGTATTTCATGTTGTGGCTTGACACAACAAAGGATTTTAAAAGCGGTAAAGCTAATTATCTGTTGGTTGACAAACACCTCACGGCACACATCCCCCATTCCTAAATGACGCATTACCGTGCACATGCCTGACTCCAGTATGCGTGTGTGCATGCATCAGTGCAGATGTGACACTTCAGCCATAAACACGGAGCACAAGCTGAGCACATTTTACTACCAGCTGCCAGGCTGTGCAGACACAATCGGAGGCCGAGATGGAGGCTGAAAGACAGACAGACATTTTGACTTTCTTCTGACCGGAAAGCAGCACGGAATTAGCAGCCGACAACAGAAACAACACAACTACGACAGAAATGGACAGACAGGCATTACACGAAGTCTCTGATCTGCACATACCATACCTGAGTGCAGGTTTATCCTGAATGAAGTCAACATTGCAGGACCATCTTTAAAGGACAGATAGATAGACACAAGTTAAAAGGTAATCTCACACTGTAGCCAAGGGTAAGAGATGTGTTTTAAGTGCTGCTGCCATCAAACCAGGGCTTCCATCTGCAGCAGAACAGCTCAACAACCAGTATCCTTAAAAGAATAAAGTGAGTAGTGCATATTTGATCAAATAAGATACTAAATCGCATTTTTTAGTAGGACTCTGTGTGGGTAGTGCCTCTTAACTCTTTTGCAATGGTGGTGCTTTGCTCACATTCACTTACTCCACTCTGATACCTTCATTTTTACATTTAGACAGTCTGTTTTATGCTATAACAAATGTAGACAGACTAATCACTCTGGGGTATGGAAAAATAAACATTTTCTTAAGAGAAGTGATACAGATGTGGTACAGATTGTCCTACAAGTTCCCTTTACATAGAACACATTGATAACAGATGGCTGACTTGTGTACCTGAAAGAGGTGATAAAGGTAAGTACTAAATGTAATGGGTCCCACTCAAAGTCAGTTATACACTAAACTAAATGCTGAGAGGTCGTCTCCTGTACAATAAAAAGAATGTAGGTCTTATACAGAGTTCTAGACTATGACAAAATAGTGTGTAAGTTAAAATTTCATTGTTTTCATTTGTTGTTTTTGTGCCCCTTTTGACCACATTGGCCATAACCATGGTAGTGGTAGGATGGGAGGGCGATGCTGTGGGTGTATGGCAGGAAACTAAACTTTTTACAGGGTCAACACAGTTTGAGCTTGAAACTTTGACCTTTTGTGGCCGACTGAGGAGGTTGTAAGCATCAGTGCTACCAGTGGAAAAGTTAATCTGTAGCCCTGATGAAACAATGCAACTACAACATCCAGAGCTTGAAGCGAGCCTAGGGTTTTTTATGATGATGATTATTATAGTGCATCCTTTCTGCGGCTATCTATGAAGGCAAATTTCAGAATTACAGCAAGAAAGCATGACATTCCTGAAGTTCCTGACCTTTGAAACAGCAGTTGCCAAATCAAATCACCCCAAACACCCTCACATTTCTTCACCAACAAATGGACTTTGCTCAGTTGATATTGAAGATATACAAATTAAAACATGTTTCTCCCTATAAGCAGTTTAAGAAATCCTCATCTACGTTGTCTTGAATGAATTTACGATTTTCTAGATTTTTCTTGCATGAGAACTACATTGTGCATTGTTGATTTCTGAAAAAAATTCGGTAAAAAGTCAAGCGGCTGTTTTGTGCAGTGCAACAAGCTAGTGAACCACATTTTCATGCATGTTTATGTGTTTGCTGCGGGGATCCATTGTCATACAGAATACACAATTCAATCCTTATCATCAGGATATTGTAATCCCAAAGGGGAAGTTTGTTGACAATAGCGGAAAGCTCGAACGGTAAACTCTCGTACAAGAGGTCGTGCGTGGGGTAGAGAGGATGGTGTGTTATCTCTATAAAACATAACACATTTCGCAATGTTTTTTGATATCTGGTAGTCAAAGGCATGTTTTAAAGAAAAATGTTGTTTCCAAGGAACGCTGCTCAACACAGATTAGGACACCCAAAGAAGCTTTCTTGCATTTATTTCTTGATATGCAAACGTTATGCTGGTTGTTTAAGTTTTGGAGAGCACATGAAGACCATGTTCCACACTTAGATCCTTTTATTTTAATTTAACTCTGGAAACACATACAAAAAAATACCCCAAACAATCCTACTCTCAGTTATAATGTTCCCTTGGTCTTCTTTGGTATCAAGCCTCCATCAAAGGTAATACTATTACAAGGCCTGTTTCCATAGCAACTCTCTGGCTCTGCTTTCTCTCTGAACGGAAGATGACTTCATCAGCTAGGCAGCTGATAACAGAGATCACCTTAAATGGAAGTGCCTTTATTTTATGTGTAATTACTATTAAGGACTTGCGTGACTGTCCCTAAAAATGACAAAAATCTGACACTGAGTACTGGCTGTGTTTTTGCATACAGCAGAAAACCATAATGACAGTACATCTGGAGTTTCTACAGTGGTGGAAGGTCAGTCATGTGAGTCAAGTCTATATAAATCTGTATTTGGGCAGCTGGAAACATCTATATAGGTGAGGACAGAACCCTTCCTCTCCTTCCACATGCGGCTGAAGGTCTGCCTGATAAGGGCCGTAACAAAGCCTCTTCACTGTAAACACAGTCTATTAACCTACAGCTACTGTAGATAAACAAGACTATTATCTATTGTCTATTAACAAGACATATTGATTTAGGAACTACAACATTCACATTAGTATTTCATGGTGTTCAGTTAAAACCCCTTGTGTCAACATAATTGCTGGGAAATAGAGTTTTGTTTTTCATTTCCCTTGATGATCCCTAAGTGATGCAGCACTGGCGGCGATGAGAATCTAAGTGCAGCTACAGTCTGTTTGCTAACATGCACGGTGAATAAATCTTTTAATAGCAGTTTACCGGAGACATCTCTTTAACCGAGTACTTACAAATTTGTGAAAGTGAACCGGATGTCTAGAATGGGAGGGAAAAGCAGCCTTAAACTAAATGAATAGGTTCCTTTCAAGGATCTTGGCAGTGTTGATCAGCTGTTTTCTGGACATTCATGAAACAAAAAACACTACTCTGCTACTGAGTTAGCTGTATGTAAATCAAATGAAGCCATCGAAGCCCTAAAAATAACTGTGACTTCTCTTAGGGCCCAACTACACGGATCTAGATTTATTTTTTTTTATCCACATACTTTACAATTCAGCCTGTGAACCACACCAACACGGCACTTATCCGGACATTTGTCAAACCGGACAGAGAGATTCAAAAACATCAGATCATGTAGATTACCCCAATCAGGATGTTTTTTTTGGATTCATGACGTCAAAGCGCTGTTGCTCGCAGACAAAGCGTTGGTCACACCTGGGCATACTGTTCAAAACAGCAATGATGACGGACATGTCTCAGGTTATATCTGTGCTCTTGATGCTTTTGGTAGCATTTGCTTTAGAGCTGAATTTAAAATCACTGCATGAAGTGCAAGTAAATCTGCATATCATATAATACACAGACCTAGAGAAACCATGTAGAAATTTTGCTGATCGGCCACTACTGGCATGATATCACAGGCTTTTAGGCAGATTATATTCACGTTGAGGTCTCTCTGTAGCCTGAGATATTTGTCAATCAGCTTGATGGGCGGAAGGAGATTTTTTTAAGCAGTGGATAATATAAAATATCTGGTTAAATAAATCTAGATCCAGATGGGGCCTGCATCTGCACTAGTGTTTTTAGATTAAATTAAAGCTGATGCTAAAAAATAAATGAGCAGACACAGATAGAGTCCGGATCTCCAGATACCATTTACATCACTCCAAAGAGAAAATAATGATAACAGATAACACTCAATGATAATAGATAACACTAAATATACAACTTTGTTCTGGGCTTTTGGGACTCCAAGGTTCCTCTTGCCTGGAGTGTCCAGTGTCTAGAAACAGCGGCCTGAAGGTACAAAGGTACAGTCTGTAAGATTTATTGGCATTTAGCAGTTTTCAGCGGAACAAACTAGAGGCAGAAATGCATATTCAGGAATCTGGTTATTATTATTAGTATATACTTGTTTAATTAGTATATTATTTGTGTTAGTATATAATTTAATCAAAATTAGTGTACAATTCATTCAAAATAAGAATCATGTTTGAATAACCTTAGATTGATCTGTTTTTATCCACATAGGGGGGCTGGTTTCCCTCCTCGAGACCCACTATGTTTCTACAGAAGCCCAGAATGGACAAACCAAACTGGCACTAGAGACAGCTGTTTACTGTAGGTTCTCTTTCGCTTGCTAGAAGTGATCAATCGGTTACTTTAGATACTAATTGGTCCGGTAGATGCAGACAGAAATGACCCCGCTGTACCATTAAACCTATAACACGACCACAGAATAGAGTCCAACTGTCTCCTGATGGATTCTGGTCAGCACAGTCTGAAACCAAGTGATAAGTCAGTGACTATCTCTCCCATTATGAACAGAAAAGGAGAAAGACTGTAGGCACTGATACAGTAAGTCACAGGCTTCCCTCATGATCCTTTTGTCAAATTAATTTGCTTTACGCTAAAAGACTGAGACGGAGACGCTCATCGGGCTGGGATCTTCAACAGCATCTACTGGGTTTTTCACCGTTCTAAGGGGAGTGACTTTAATTAACCTAAATCCTATAAATCTCTTAGATAACCAATTTGCGGAGTAGCTGCTCATGTGACCCCGCGACCCCACCGTCCTAAGCTCTAAAGAGGCTCTGAGGGGCGTTTCTGTGACACACAGCAAGAGGCCACTACAACCCTGACCTCTGATACAGATGACTCTAATTTATCCTCATGATCTCACCCACATTTTGCCCACGTGTGACATCACCAGCTGCCAAAATTGTCTCCAAACTTAGAATAAAGAAACAGCCGCTTAGATAATAATTGTTAGTAAAAACAAGCTTCCCAGGTATTAAAGTTCTTAATTAAAGAATTAAATGATTAGGACTTGCTGTGTTATTTACAGCTTTAACGGATGTATAAGGTCTTTTCCTTCTGTATAAATACTGATAATGGACTACACTTTTGCTACAAAGAACTACCGAAACAGAAATACAGGCATCTTATTACAGTAGTCTGCACCAGTCCCGGGTAGCTACTGTTACAGGTCAATAAGCGCACGTTCATTCAAATACCTGCGGTCTGTGAATCCGCCGCGTTCTGCAGCTCGATGAGAGTTTCATCCTTCGCTTTTCCCGTTATTCGCCTCATAGCGGCCGACGGTGTTATCCTAAAGGCTTCTTCACCTTCTCAGAAAAGTGGAGATGCGGTGAAATGAGTCTGCCACCGTATGAGGAGATCGATGAGGACTCCTCCACCCCGATCACCGATCACTTCACTGGCACCACCGGGTTCGGTTGTGATCAATGGATGCAAGAAGGCGTCACATTTTTCATCATATTGTTCCTCAGTCAGACTGAAACGTGACCCTGCGGAGCTGCCTGGCGCTGCCCGAGAAAGTCAGGCACACATAAAGGGGAGTGGCGTTTTTTTTTTCCTGTCGGCATAAACGTCTGCGTGTTTGTGTGTGAAAGGGGATTTTGGAACTCATTAAGTTCAGGAGGAAATGTTGTTGATGTGGTGAATTAGTTGGCAGACGTGGCAGCAGCAATAATGGAAAGTCCTACATGTATTCAAATACTGTAGCACATAAGCACATGAGGTACTTGTATTTGATTTCCATCCCACTTTATATACTACTACATTTATTTACTTTATTTAGTTTATTATTTTAACTATGGTTTGGTTCATTTTCAAGTAGCTTATACAAGCAAACACACACACACACACACACACACACACATATATATATATATATATATATATGTGTATGTATGTATGTATGTATGTGTGTGTGTGTGTGTGTAAGACATCAAAATGCTCGTATATGTATTTAGTGACTAAAATAAATAATAAAAAAATACAATCAGTATAATATACTGTAATAATATAACTGCAATATTTTTAGTTGTAATACTTTAGGTATTAGGGTCAGTGGCAAATAATTGTTGGCAAGATGAGAAAGTCTCATCTTGTCTTTTTGTTTATATATTAAACAAAAAAAAGTTTAATATATAACTAGTTGATATGTTTTTTTTTAGTTTTTGAAAACATTTTTTAATAGAGTTATCTGGCACCAAGTTTTTAGGGTCACATCACGTGATATTTTTGACATTATCCTTTTAATTTAGCTGATAATACTTCTGCAATGTTATTTAAGAAACATTTTAATTTCAGGACTTTTATTGAGGATTTTTCTTAAACAGTTTTTCTAGTAAGTAAGTAGCAGGACACATTCACACCGAAGTGGAGCCGGTTACCTGTATCCCCTTAGAGGGGAAAAAGATGTATAAGAAAAAAAAAAACTCATGAGACTCAAGTCCTCAGAGAAGGCTGACATCTTGTGGCCATTTTCCATATTGCACACAGGCCTCTGTGACAGAAAATGTACTAAATGTTCTTTTTATATTTTATAGCCTGTGTGTGAAATGTATCATTGCAACATTACTCATGAAGACAATTTAAGATCCTGCTTTCACTCCAATGGTGTACTGTAGTTACCGTATAATAGTTTTGTCTGTTGCCACATAGACCTCAACAACACAAACTGCAGCCTCAGTGGATGCATTATATTTACAAGTGGTCCTAATATCCCCCTTTATCCCCTTATCCCCCTTTTCAATAATATAATTCACCCGCTATGCCCTCAGTAATACAAATCAGGTAGGATTTATAGAGCTGTTGTGCTAGATTGCTTTACATTGTTCTTAGTAAATGATGAGTGTATATTGCAGTGTTCATTTCATCTCTTGTATGCTGCACTGCAGTTAAACCACTTCAGATTTTATTTTGCTCACAACAACTCAAAAGCTCCTCACTATTATCATTGCCATCAACTAATCCCCTTCAGAACAGCTTTGGGATTGCACTGATCAAGACTCAACAAACCGCACTATGCCAATTACCGGGGGTTAATGGGATGGCTGGCCTTTCTGGTTTCAAATGTCTCGCTTAGCAGATTAAACAAATACCAACGACGGCCTTAATTGGTGTACATACTGTCTTTAACCAAAATAGCCGCAGCTGTGTTCAGTTCAAGCTGAAGCTCTCTTAATTACTTAGTCCATCATCGAAGTGATTGCTACTGCAAAGAAGGTGTAAAATGCCCCTTTTGCTTTCTGGCCTCACTGGCTGCAAGAAGTACCGTTAAAAATACTCCTTCAAATCTGACTGTGGTTCAAGTGCAGAAGTATTAACAGCAAGATTATTTTAATTCTTCTATAAATATAAAAATGTTAATTTGAGAAGCAGCTGTTACTTAAAGTAGGCTATATGTACACTACCATTCAAAACTTTGGGGTTACCCAGACAATTTTGTATTTTACGTAAAAATTCACGCTTTACCACCATGAGTTGTAAAATGAATAAAAAATATAGTCAAGACATCGACATAGTTAAAAATAATGATTTTTGACCCCACAAATGTGATGCTCCAGATACTCAACCTGCTCAAAGCAAGGTCAGTTTTATAGCTTCTCTAACCAGTTAAACTGTTTTCAGCTGTGTTAACACGATTTCACAAGGGTTTTCTAATCATCCATTAGCTTCTGACGCAATGAGCAAACACACTGTACCATTAGAACACTGGAGTGATAGTTGCTGGAAATGGGCCTCTATACACCTATGTAGATATTGCACTAAAATTTGCAGCTAGAATAGTCATTTACTACATTATCAATGGATAGAGTGTATTTCTGATTAATTTAAAAGTTATCTTTACCGAAAAAAATCAGTGCTTTTGTTTCAAAAATAAGGACATTTCTAAGTGACCCCCAGTTTTAATGTCCATGAGTGAACAGTTTGTGACATAACTTAAAAGATTAGACTTTCTGGTTTGGCTTTATAACCCTACGTAGACTGATTTCTACACAAAGGAGTGTGAATTTAATAAGTGTAAATAATAGTTGACTCACATGTTGAATGTAAACTAATATGCTATATGTTAATGTACATACCAACCACTGACGTCTGTTTAAAAACATCTGAACTGTATTCACATAAAGGCGCCAATATCCTTCATTAGAAGTGCTTATGGTCAAAGTTAACGTTGGACGCCTCCTATCAAACATCATTCTTCACCCACAAAGTCCCACTAGCTTCTTTTTAAGGTCACCCTTCAGCGGTGGATGAAAAAGTGGATGAGCCTCTCATTAATCCTTTGCTGTAGCCCAGGGGCGGCCTGTGGCAGAGACCACATAGGCGTCGCCTAAGGCACCAAATGAGTGGGATGTCTTTACTTTTTTTTTTTCCATAAAATACATTAATTTGAGCTAATGAATAGTTAATTAAAAAACAAGTGAGGTATGAATCAGGAATGACTCAATAATTGATAATTCATTAATACATTCTTCCTTAAATATTCTACATAGGACTATATCATAGATAATGACTGTAAGATCCTATATTAATGAATTCAGATGATTAGCTCATGAATATCTGTGAATCAAACACACAGACTCCCTTCATTAGACATTCTGACTAACTTTGAATCACCCAGTAAACGGCACAAAACTATTAACTATTCATTCCTTTTAAATTGTGTCGTCCTATTAAAATAATGGCTTAAGTTATTCTTTGACAAAAGTGAGTTTTTTGGCCTAAATCAGCTCTTGATGCTGCTGCTATGATCGGATCATACTCTTTATGCCCTATAGGACAATGGCCATTTTATTTTTTTGCCTAAGTTAAAGGTTTTTTGCCCAATTCAGGATAAAATGCAAATTTTACGAGCTTTCATGATGAAACAAGAGCATCTGTGGTGCAGACAAAACTCTAAACATGATTATTAAATCAATTTCTACTGTTGAATGATAAAGGCTACAAACTATAATGTTTTATAGTAATTTATTTTAAATTTCAATTTTAATAATAGTTTAATATAAAGTGCTGTGCATATCAAAAATGCAATATATATGTAGCCAAATACAAAGAAAGAAAGGAAGTTCCAGGATCTTCAGTTCTTGAAACATGGATCTTCATTTCACTGAAAATATTCCACACCTCAGGTTTCAAAACGTTGTCAAAATTGGATGTTGGAGATAAAACAGACACAGAAACCCTGGGAAAGTGATGAAAAAAGGTAACTGACACCTGACCAGTTTGATTTACCTGACATTAGTTTAATTAAACACCATGGAGTAATGTAAGTTTTAAGTTTGCACGATGGAATGACAAGACAAATTTAAGTCAGGTTTAAAGTTACCTAAAGTCACATTAGAATGTTCAAATGGCCTGAGACACTTATGTCACATAAGTGACACACAACATTCTATGTATGTCCACACTCATCCACTGTCAAAGCCTTTTTGATTGAAATGATTAATATGTATAATATTCTCTGCTTTTGATGAAGTTTATTGTGTTTTCCCAAAAACTTGAAAAAATTAAGATTGTTTTAATAGGGTGACGATTACTTACATATTAATTAACCTTTTTGTGGCCTGTTAAATAAAGTAATACAATATAATTAGTTTGTAGTCCCTCATTACTTCATAATTATTTCTTGATTAGCCTACTTACACTTTTTGTGGCCCCTAATTTAAATTGCTGTATCATGCTGCGTGGTTACTGAGTATGGAGTTATTACTTAATGTCCACCATCCAATAGTTACCAAGTCTTCCTTTCCTCCTCCTAAGTGAAGTGGTGCCTCACTAGTCAGATAAGAGAAGGTGGTCTTGAACTCCAGAGTCCTAGACCACAATGGGTTGGGATAACCCTTCAGACAACTGAGGGTTACTGAGTCCATTATGAATTCAGTCATCCAGGGTCGTTAGTCTCCTTCCTCCTCTGAGGAGCACCAACATATTCAACAATGCTGAAGCCTACATGATTTCATAACTATTGAACTGATTTCTTTATTGTGACAAAGGTAAGGATGTAAAAGTGCTTTCACACATCTGAATCCCACTGAAATCACATTTAATCTCAGCTGTAAAAAATAATGTCAAATCCTTTAAATATATTAGTAATCGTTTTGCCTTATGCAATTTAATCTGCTGCAACTGAGCAGCTAATTAGTTCATTATTAATTGAGTTGCTGTATCAAAACAAGGACTAATGCTATATGAAAGCAGATGATAGAAAAGTAAAAAGCAAAATACACTATTGGTTTCTGATTTATTTGACAAAAGGAGAGCACAGGATGAGCAGATATTTACATTGTTATATAGGATATATACCTGAAGACTGATTAAAATCTAAAATCTCTTCACAGAATGAACTGTACATTTCTCAGTGTAAATTAGGTAACTATGAATTTTAACTAACATTTTTATTCTGATTATTTTTACCATCAATCTGCTGATTGTTTTAGCAACCAGTCACTTGATCTCTGAAATACCAGAGCCGTAGCCACCATTGAGGACACAGAGGTCATGACCTCAGCATTTTTTTCCTTACGTTTCAATTCATTTTTAATTTTCCCCTTTAGGCTACATTTCAATAAGTAAAAATGTTAACACAAAGCCAAATTAAAATAAATCCATAAAGCCCACCTTATTATCATGACACCAATGTGGTCTCAACTAGATGCTCATATATTTGACTTGTTAAAAGCGAAAGTAAAAACTGTTGCGACGTTACTGCCGACTGCAGGTCTATTTTTAGCATTTGAATGAATCAGAGTTGATCAAAGTTAACATTTCTTCCAGCAAGAAAGGCAAAGGATGGCCAGGCAAAGAGGAGGAAAAGGTGAAAATTATAATATTCCAAGAGAATGAGAAAAACAGTGAAGTCGTCTACAGATGCATGCAACAGACAGTCAATAGAGGTGCTAACCTGTAACCTACTGTAAATGTAGCCTAGGCTAACACCAATGAAAACATGCAATGAATATTTAACGTCATGTTCAGTCATAGTATAAATTATCCATCAATAATAGCCTATGTACTAAATAATGTGACTAACATGGCAGCAATATATATATATATATATATATATATATATATATATATATATATATATATATATATATATATATATATATATATATATATATATATATATATATATATATATATATATATATATATATATATATATATATATATATATATATATAGACTCAGTATTCCAGTACATTGTATATTATATATAGAATGCTGATCTCAGTATTTGAAGTCCTGGCTAAATACTGACATTTTTTGAATAGTAGCTGACTTTTGAAATTAACAATATTGTATACAGGTGCATATGTATTTTTTAAGACTACTTGACAAGGTCTGAAGGTCTTAAATATAAAAAAAGTCTCAAAAATAGAGGCATATATTCAGTGTCTTCAGTTTTTTACCATCTGGATGAAGTAGAGACATCATGAAATAATAGCTAATCAACACCAGGCATTCCACCTGATTGCATCAATTAGGCTTTTGATGTCACAGGAATAAACTGTAAGAAAAGATTTTTTTCCCCAGCAGATATTCTGATTTGTCATGTAGGAAAATCAAAGGTGTTAATCATCACACTAACGAGAGTGCTTTTCTATTCAAGTGACCCAGTACAACATGGCACTTAACCAGGTTCCTGGATTTGAAGCAGGTAGATGAATTCATCCATTACTGTTAATAATGTTTACACCTTTGCATTTCCTACTGTGACATGCTGAAATGTCTTTTGAAAAGGAACTATTTAATGCTTTGCTTTTGGTGCATTCAATAGAGAGAATATTTTATACATCATGTGCTGTTTACTATTACTGTAGCTGCCATTTACACCTCCTTTTATTTTATATTTTGTCTCACACTGAATGACAAAGGAGCTTAAATGATTAGTTGATGTTGGATTTGATTAGTCATTCAACAGAAAAAGTGGCTCATTATCTGTATTTTAAATATACACTACCATTCAAATGTTTGGAATCACTTAGACATTTCCTTATTTTTGAAATAAAAGCACAGTTTTTTATAATGAAGATGACTTGAACTAATCAGAAATACACTTGATACATTGCAAATGTGGTACATGACTATTCTAGCTGCAAATGTCTGGTTTTTGGTGCAATATCTACATAGGTGTATAGAGGCCCATTTCCAGCAACTATCACTCCAGTGTTCTAATGGTACAATGTGTTTGCTCATTGCGTCAGAAGGATAATGGATGATTAGAAAACCCTTGTGCTACCATGTTAACACAGCTGAAAACAGTTTAGCTGGTTAGAGAGGCTATAAAACCAACCTTTGACGAAAGCAGAGTTTGGAGGAAAAACAATATTATTTCAAATACAAATCATTATTTCTAACCTTGTAAATGTCTTGACTATATTTTTTATTCATTTCACAACTCATGGCGATAAGTAAAAGTATGAATTTTCATGGAAAACACTAAATTGTCTGGGTGACACCAAACTTTTGAACGGTGGTTTACATTTTCTGATAAATCCTCTAAAACAGGCAGATTAATCAATAACAAGAAAAAATAGTGGCAATCCTTATTCTAATAAGCTAGTGATTTTGTTAATTTAGCCCAATCACAGTGAAAAATTGTACTTTTTTTGTATTATTATAGCCATCTTGTGTATATTTGATCATACATATAGTCATGTGGAAGTTTCAAGTTGTCAGTCAAGCTCCAGTTCTTTCCTATGAGAATATCCCACAGGTGATTCCATTAGGATGTTAGATTATACAACCATTTATCTCCTAAGTGACATTAGCACCTGCAGCGGCCACAATGAAGGATTTACATGACATCTTCCCTCTAGGGGGCGCTCGAGTACAGCTGAAGAAGCTCAGCTTTGTTGTATTGGAGCTCCTTGTTTATTTAACGTATCAGGTTCACTTGTGCTGAACCATTAGCTCTAAATATCCACTACAGAGAATGTTCAGAGTGTTTCCCTTAATGTTCCTAATGATGGCCTTCTTTTTAAAATAAAAAAACAAAATACGTTGACTCACACAGACCACACAAGCTGTGCAGTTATTTCAGATGTGTTTTTTTGTCATATATTAATATGATATGTGATGTTATACCTGCAAAAAAAAATGTCAGGCGATATTTTTTGTTAACTATAAACCACTAATTCAGAGGAATAGATAAGATAATTAGCCGAATTATTAAGAAAAAACACCGTTATTGGCCTGTTATATCACAATTCTGTTGTGATTTTATTAATTATTATTATAGGCCTATCGGACGGTAGAATTAATACTATCCCTAGTAGTAGTAGTTAGTAGTAACCTATGTCTGTAGTGCTAATAGTTTTATTGATAAGGAGAAATGTGCCGGTTTTTGCAGGTTTTCTCATGTTGCATTCAGCAGTCGGCTCTTTTGTTCCGAGAGCAGATCCAGCGAGTGTGTGTGCGCGCGCGTGTGTGTGACAGAGAGAGAGAGAGAGAGAGAGAGAGAGAGGAGGCTGTCTTTGGGATTCAGCAGAGTGAATGAGGAGGAGAGAGAGCGGGATGCTGACAGATTCCTGATCGATGGTTAAAATGGCGAAAGCTTATTCGACCCCGGCGAGCCACCACCAAAGTGTAGCAGTGTAGGTCGGAACATGTAGTAGCTGAAGCTGGATATCTGCGTGCTTCTTTTTCTTTTTTTGTTTTAAATCCCCCAATTCGCCCAATTCGCCTCACGTTGTTTTGTTTTTTTTTGTTGTTGTTTTGTTTTTTTTTCTGCGAGTGCTGGAATTACATTTTTTTGAAGTGGTTTAAATGGCATCCGCAAGGCGCCGCCGTCTTGTTCCGTGTTTTTTGGGAATACTCCTGAACGCTTTAATCGGTAAGTGTTATTATGTTGAATGGAGGGGGTCGCTGCTGCAGGGTGAGGTGGATCTGGTGGAGGACGGACCGCTGACAGCGTTTCCGGAGCCTGCTGCAGGCGCAGAAAATGTGACGCTCGGCACCGGCTCCGGTTCCGGCCGGTGTCCGGTAGCGTTTGTGCAGCAAATGGCAGTTTGCGGGATGTGCAGCTTTAGGTTGGAGATGTGCAGCGCATCTTCAAAGTTCCGTTTCTGTCATTCTGCAGAACCGGAGCGCAGCGTTCGCCTCCTTTCTCCGGCACTTGATGTGCACATGTTTAACGGATTGAAGCTTTTTCTGTTTTTGATTTATTTTTTTTTTATAAACATATTGCACTGCAGCCACGTGCGGTGTAGTCAACAAAGTTTATGGGGAGAAAAAGTTCTATGCATGATTCTGAACGAGTGAGAAATGATTAGGTTTGCAAATCGAGCCCCTTCAATTAGAATTAAAATGTGATTTTGATTGATTCCACGTGACCTTGGCATATAGCAGTGGTGGATGAAGTACTTGGATCCTTTATTTAGGTAAAATACTATTGTATAAAAGGACTTAATTACAAGTAAAAGTTCTGGATTCAAATGTTACTTAAGGTTTATCAGCAAAATGCACTGAAAGTATCATTAGTAATTGTTATACATTCATAGTTTTTTCTTTTTTTGTTATTAAAATATAGTGTTTGTTTTTTAATCACTAACAAAATCACTAACACTCATCAATGTGGAGCCAATTTTAGATACACGGGTAGATTAACAGTCAAAGTACTGCATCATTATTAGATAAAAGTATCACATGTTGGTTTAATGCAGTTAATATAGCAGCTTTTACAAACTGCACATAAAATATAAGCAACACTTCAAAGAGCGCAACTACTAAAATATGTCACATCCTTGTCTGAAAAGCAACTAAAGCTTTCAGATAAATATAGATCCATCTGAAATCTAGTGGAGTGGAAGTATAAACTAGCATTAAATGGAAAAACTGAAGCAAAAAAACAAGTACCTCAACATTGTACTGTACAAGTACAGTACTTAGTATATTAGTTAGTTACTTTCCACTGGTGTAAACGCTTTGTGACAAATAAGAGCAACAACACATATGTGTAAAAGATGTTACATGGTTATAAAATACATATATTAAAACATATTTGTTTATTATATGCCAAATACAGAACAATGCACATATGAATTTATAGGATACTTTTTTAACATGTGTGATTGTTTACCAAATACTACTTCCAATATATGTCATTGCCCTATATGTGATTCCAGCATATGTAGGACACACTTTCATAGGCCAGCCTATGTATATTAAATTACTCTATGAGATAATTTGATGACATATTTAGGCCTCTATTATCTATTTTACATTTTGAAACAGTAACGTTGGCTAGTTTTTCTAATTTACCAATCTGTGGGCACGGATTATGGATCTGTGCTCACAGGTTTCTAAACCGAGATACAGATTTACACAAGGATCTCTTTCCCTCTCGCAGCTGACCCCAGGGGAGCTCATGACCGCAAACTCCTGCTCTACTGAACATGTCCAATACATGCGCTGGGAAAGTCACATTTTTGGAGCGAGGCTACACTAGTGTGTGTGTGTCTCATCTGTTTTCAGAATGATCCGACTGCCTTTTAAACAGGTGCCTCGCAGAGTTAGAAACACAGTTTCCATGTTATTCCATGTTCATCACATTGTCTCGATTGTGTAAACTGCGATGAGCTCTTTCGCAAGAACGCTGGCAAGGACCAAACACTTGTGGGATGAATGTATGATTGTGCTGCTCTTGAACTTTTATTAGGGCTGCAATTTATACCTTAGTTATCAGTGAATCTGCTGATTATTTCTTTCTAAATGAATCATAGGAATCAAGTAGGAAAGGAAGGAAAGCACTGTGAATGAAGCAATGAAGCAACTTTAAACTAATCAGAAATACGCCCTATACATTGTTAATGTGGTAAATGACTATTCTAGCTGTTTTTTGGTGCAATATCTACATAGGTGTATAGAGGCCCATTTCCAGCAACTATCACTCCAGTGTTCTAATGGTACAATGTGTTTGCTCATTGCATCACAAGGCTAATGTAATAAAATGTTCTATTCATTTTACAACTCATGGTGGTAAATAAAAGTGTGACTTTTCAAGGGAAACACTCAATTGTCTAGGTGACCCCAAACTTTTGAACAGTGGTGTATGCTCTGAGCTCACTCTTCAAGCTAAGTGGATGGAGTTGGTGACTTGTAGAGAGTTGTGGTGAATCTTTACTACACATGGCCCTGTGGCTGGGTTAGAGGACATTGGTTATTGCTCTGAGAACGCATTAAAAGACTGTGGTTATTGCCTGCTGGGGAGAATATTTGTACAGATTAAATGTCAAGACTGTCCCTCTCCTCCTTTTCAAATTTTCTCTTTCTCCCCCTTTGTCCACTATGATAGACAGTTTCTCTCTCTATGTGAGGCCCCGTAATTCAAAGGCAGGAGAGAGTATTGAGTATTTGCAAAGCATACCACACAGGGACACACAAAGGCCCCCGCTGGAATCATAAAGGCTCGTACACAGTGGTTCATAACATGCTCAGTCAGAGGATTGGGAACAAAAAACTTCAGAAACACGGTCCTGTGATGGATGTAATTCCAATCTACCCATCGTATTAAAGAAGCGAAGCTCTTTCAAGTGCACGTCTGCCTCCAAGATTAGATTCGCTTTAGATAAAGGCATTTTTTATGACAATTTAAGCGGCGTTGATAAGAGTAAAAGAAGCAATAAGAAGCATTATGCCGCATCTCTTTTGGACTGAAAGCGCTTAAACTTTGAGGCAAAATGCATTAAATCATTCAAAAGATCTCACGATAGTAAGAAAGTGTTTGTGCATCATTTTGCTTTGAATGGTTTAACGGTCGCTTTTCAAGCTTCAGCATATCGACAGAATCAACATACACGACTGGGCTCACTGAGACATGTTTAAAGATCTTATAGTTCAATCTAAAGCAGCGTTTGCTTTATCAGGGAGAGACAGAAAGATACTGCAGCCCGACACATGTTTGACGGAAGACTCTACACTGACAATTGAGTAGCAAACTTGACATAGGTGAATTGTGCAACAGCTGCCTTACATATAAATTATCAAGCCAACACATGAAGTACTTTTCAGCATTCTTGCGCTGCATATGAAGTTATATTACTGTCTGTAATTGTCACTGAGGAATCTCTGAATATTATGACACACTCATGAGTAATTAAAATGGCTAGAATAGGAGTATCGATTACTAATTTATCAAGCGGAAGCCTATAGGAGGGAATGTAAGTATCAATGTTGAATGTATAGTCTTCCCTCTGGAAATAGAATAAATATTGCTTCTCCAGGAGCAACTAAAGGCTATGTTATTAGGAAATTGAGCTGTTCCTGTGATGCTCTCCTCAGTAGCATTTATACTGGAATCACCATTTGAAATGGGCTTTATGACTTTTTCTTTCCATCACTTTCAAACATAGTGGCAATGCAGCCTTTAGCTTTATATCCACAGCTCAGTTTATGCAGGATTAATAAAGAATTGCTCGTCAGGTGTACAAAACAACAGCAAAGGCTCCATATTTCAGTTTCAAAACTAACAGAATGCAACAACAAATGTGAATGGATATGAAAAACGTGTTATTTTCTACAGTGAGCAAGAATCTAAAGGGCCGTGAGACCAAGGAGGGAACTCTTTTAGTCTCAATCTAAAACTAATAAATGCACAACTTCCCTTTTTAAAGGGCTCTCATATGTTCTGATGCAGAGCAGTTGTGTTCACCCATGTTTTCCTCACGCTGTCGCCTGAAACTCGCACAGCTCTGCCGGTGGTGCTCGCATCTCCTAACTACATCCGTCTGTCAGTGGCTGGTGTGTGATCCTCACTTAACTGTTGCAGCCGTAAACCTTTGTGCCAGCCAGCCACACGTATCTGTCAATAGTAAGCCAGCGCATGAGCCACACTTAGCCAGCACTTGTCTCTGGTCTCAGCCGCTAATCCTGCACACCATGTGTCTTTTACCTCTGCATGGAGAGAGCTGTCCGAATGATGTACGTATGTGTGTGTGTGTGTGTGTGCGCGTGTGACTTTCCCCTCATCTAACCATAGAAATCCATGCATGTACAGATCCGTGCCTGTGAACATGTGTTTCAAGTGTTCTTTCTTTCTGACGGTTTCCACAGCTGTGCTCTCCGTCTACGCACAGATGACCTTAACCTAAACCACACAAAGTGCAGCATCCAGCTACCCCCCCCCTTTGTTTCCTTTGTCTTATAACAGTATCCCTGTTGTGTCAATGGATCACTCTTATGATGCAGTGTTTTGCTCAAAATGTTTTTTACTGACCTTCTCCCCATCCCGAGCTCAGTATTGCATTAGCCAGTCACTTCAGAAACATGCTTTCTTCATTAGGAAAGCCGAAGGCCCAAGAACATTCTCATTGTTTAAGCTAACTAGACAAAATTCTGATTAATTGGAGTCATGAGGAAGTATATACAACATCAATAAAGCTGCTTAATCAACTTCAAATCAATGGCATCCTAACACGCTGAACACTGAACTGTTATTATCCTGTTTGCTGCTAGGCTTAATAATATTGACTTGTGTCAAGTGACAGCTTTGAAATCTAAGAATAAAAAGCCCTCGAAACGTTTCAGTCAATCCACACCCCCTATTATGAAAGAAATATAAATATAAAAGACTTTTTTTTATGTTTTATGGACTTAAATATGTCTGGAAGCATTCTGTACAGTTTATTATACTTGCCTTCGCTTTGAGAATTATCTGTGTTTTGATCAAAACATGAAGTGTGACTGACTGGCTGTGTGGCTGCAGGCTCTTAATATGCTGATTTTTTTTTCTCTGCTGGCTGCTTCCTGTGTGAAAACATGTGATCTTTGTTGGACCAAAAGAGATGGAGGTTTGTGGCCAGCATCATTTTGGAGCGGCATGCAGCAGCAGCCCAGGCAGCAGGATCACCGCCTGCCAGCTAAGGGTTAAATATTTCTCCACTACCACCCCCTTGTTTTTCACAAGTGGTAGCACTGATGTCTCTCTGGTCCCATGGCCATTTTACTTACCGTGGCTCGTTGAGTGAAAAAACGGAAGGGGGCCACATAAAGAAAGGACGCAGAGCAAGGGGAGAAGAACAGGAAATGTTTCTTTGCATTATACCCCATATGTGATCTTCACCGAGGAGTGTTTCAATGAATTCCTTGTCTGCACCTCAGGGGGAGTGTTTCTCGGTTGGAATTTGAGGGTTGAAGCCGGAGGTTCTCTGTTTTTGACCCTTGTGCTTTGCCCCCCTTCCACTGCCCCATTCACCCCCCTCCAAACCAGATTCCAGGGCCTGGGGCAGAGACTGGTAGCGCTTAGTCCATCAGCAGCTGAAACATGATACTAACAGAGCCAGCTAAGCTCCTCTTTTATAGCACCAAGTCAGGTTAGGCTGTTTACATCCTTTATTTATTGTTCTATCACTCCCCTCCTATGTACCCCCCCCAGAAACCGCGAATATGGAAAACCCTGATCTCCTCAGATTATAATAAAGTGGGAAACATCACCCTGGACAAATTAACTGGTGTGAACCGTTTAGTCACAGAGTATTGTCTTGTGCTGATGGGTGTCAAAGAGAACACAGTGGTCACAGCGAAGAAGTTGCTGCCGTCGGTGAACCGGTGCGGCGCGTACAAGGCCGTGCATGTGTGTGTATATAGTACAAGAGTACACATGCCCTGGGTGCATTCAATCTATAGATTATGAATTCCTTGGTGTCTGTAGCCTGGAGGGAGCTCTGTCAAGGCTTTTTTATTCATGAGCCATAAGGCCTGTTGAGCTGCTAGCAGTGATATGACACAAGGAGCATTCTTCCTGTTTGTTTATGTGTGAGAGTCGATGTGAAAATAATAAGAAACAATCAAGATAAATAACTTTTGTATTTTTTTTTTCGGATTATAATATATGAATGAAATTTGTGTTATCTGATAAAAATAAGAAATAAACCTATTCAAAGTTGCTCAAACATCACACATTTGCCTACTTGGTATCTCTGATTAATTTTATTTGAGTAAAAATGCCCCATAGGCCAATGGTTATTTAAAATGTGTTGTTTTGTTTAACCATAGTTCAGAATCCAAAGATGATCTGATTATTATCACAGAGGATTATGAAAAACAGTCGCTTTTCTGGTTCTATAGATAACGTTTGAATGTGGCTGTGTGTGTTTGCGGTGTCCTCCCGTATGAACTTATTCAATGAAAAAGAAGCACAACTTTGTATTCAAAAGAAATGCTTCAATAACCTGCTTAATAGATTAGATTAGATACAGTGAGATGTCTCTGGAGAGAAGGGCAGCACAAAGTATGTAAATTTAGTTGGAGGCAGATTTATTTTCACATTTATATATAGCTACCATCCTAACTCAATGTCCACTTACCGGTATTAGATTCTCCGGAGCATTAATGGATGGTATCAAAATAACGAGTAAATGGACCTTGTGTTAAGATTTATTTTGTCAAACTACCGCTAACGAAATCAAGGATGAAATTCAAAGCTCAACTATGTCGTCTAATCTTTTTTTTTTCTTTTCTTCTCTCTCTCCAGGTGTGACATGCGAAGCGGAGCTCTCTTTTACCCTGGAGCCCAGTGACATCATCGCGGTGCAGGAGCAGCCGCTCATGCTCCACTGCCAGGTGGACGGCATTCCCCCGATTACGACACAGTGGAGGCACAACGGCCTGCTCTTAACTCAGGACCAGCATCACACCACGTTCATCAACGGCTCGCTCCTGATCGCTCACTTCCTCAAGACCAAATCCGACGGCTCGTCTGATGAGGGGGACTATGAGTGCGTGGCCCAGAATTCTTTTGGGCTGGTGGTGAGCCGTAAGGCCCGCGTTCAAGCAGCCAGTAAGTCCCCGTTTTTGTCTCGTTATACATTTCGAGGGCTGTATTAAAAATATTTTTTTTTACTGTTTTTCTGTTATTTGAAGTTGTGATGTATTGTGGTTTTAAGAACCAAAAATCATCTCTCAAGCTTCCCCCTGGAGTTCTAGCAATAACAGGTGTTTCTGTCTGTCTCATTAATATTAGTTGATATTCCAATCCTCTCCTATGAATGGCTGATTTGATTGGCTGTGAATGGGGGGGTTGAATGGTGCCTGTATAGGTGTGACATCACAACTTCACGAATACGGGCTGTGTGCATTTCCCTGCATATTGAGAGTTTTGAAACATGGGAAAGTAAGAACAAAAGATCAGAAATCCTAATTAAACACAGCCATAAACTGCAATCTCACCGACCTAAATTAGATATAGTTGTGATCTGTGCTCCTTACAAATGTCAACACTGGAATTAAGATATCCCCTTAATCACATTTCAGTCTAATCCCAGTATTTGGGGTTTCTTTGCATGTTAATGCCATAATATCCCTCGCAGTGGAGTCATTTAAATATTTTAATCATCTTTCTTTTCATCATTCTTTGAGCTTAACGAACTTTCTGATGCTCATCTAACAGCGCTGCTTAGACATTCAAGCCTTTAAGTTTAGCATTAACAAGCGCTCATGCTGGGAGTCTCCAAGCTGCTTTGTAAGAGCGCAATAAGCTCGGAGCAGCTCAGCAGCCCACTCACTGGTGAGGGCATCAAGAACATTTTTTTTTCTTTTTTCCTCCGGCTTGACCACCAAATCTCTTATATGAAGTCATTGTAGTTCAACATTAAGTTTTCAGCATTGTTGCTATGGTTCATTTACAACATGCTTATCATTATCACAGAAATATTCCTCCCCCTGTTCCCCCCGTCGCTATCTCTCCATTTCGTTCCCCTCTCTCACATATACACAGCGCACGCCTCAACTTCCTTTAATTAAAAGCAGCATCGAGGATGTGCACATTCCTCAGTGCACACACTGAGTTGCTGAAACGGCTTTAGTGACACCGAACTGTTCCACACTGTGCTGAGTTAAGACTTTTTGAATGCTCAGTGTGTATATTATGTTGTAACATAGAGACAGACAAAGACTTGCAGACGCCTGTTGATGTAGACAGCATTCTGCAATATAGCTTTTCCACTCGTTGGGGTAGCTAGGTGAGCATGCACAAAGCAAAAAAGTCACTTTATCTCAGTGGCCGATGCTATCAAACACATGCAGCCTTTTAAGGCCTCCCAAAGGAGCTTTTCCCTCAAAGGTCAGCTTGTAGATGCCGTTTTAGCACATCATTTATTTGGGAAAGTAATCGATACATGCTTCCCCCCTCTACTTTTATATACCTGAATTATTTTGACATAAAAAAAAAGCATGAGGAAAATGAAAATCTATAGATTTATGAGCACAGGGGTCAACAACTAACAGAGTGCAGAGAGAACAATAGAAATGTCCTGCATTGTTTTGCACTGCAGCACTGTCAGATATTGTTTATAGTTTCAATATCTGGTAGGATTATTGCACTGCTCACTTGAAGTTTGGGTTCTTGAAACTTACAATGAAAAATTTGTAATTGCAGTGTTGAATCAGTTTACTCTCCAGGGTCAGCTCATTCACATGGCTCACTGTTGGGAAACTAACAATGCCAGTGTGAGCTGGGATTCTGTGCAATTCTTGTATATTATGGTTAGATTATTTTGAAAAATTTACTTTTTGATGGGATTTTTTTTTTCCAGTTCAGGGGTTCAATGTGAGCGCATTAATTAATACATACGCAGAAGAATGTGCTGCCTTTCATCTGTTTCTACAAAATGCAAATTTAATATGGAATGTGATGTTAATCAGAATTTAATCTCCATTGAGTGGTCTTGACCTGGAACACACCTCTACATCAGTCATAGCCGGAGTTCAAAATCAGTCATGGCTGTGTTTCAGCTGGGCTTTGCTCTCCTGCAGACCCTTTTTCCAGCTTTTTCTCCTAACTTATATTGATTAGGAAAGGGGCCGAAAGATTACTCAAAGTCACATTCTGACCCCTAAGCTCTAACCTCTTGGACTGTGTTAAGCAGTCTTTTTGAGGGGACTTGAGTGAGTAAAGGCTCTGCTGTAATGGTACTCCGTCCCTCTGTAATGGGGTCTCACTTTTATAAAAGCAGCCAGAAGCCATCGCTGTAAAAATAATCCTCCAGAGACTCTTCAAAGGAACTTGCAATATATGAACTTCTGACAATAAAATGTCCCGGTATTACCCATCGCTGGCCACAAATAGCTTCTACATTTCCATGTTGCTTA
This sequence comes from Lepturacanthus savala, assembly GCA_030544235.1. Taxonomy (NCBI): domain Eukaryota; kingdom Metazoa; phylum Chordata; class Actinopteri; order Scombriformes; family Trichiuridae; genus Lepturacanthus; species Lepturacanthus savala. The sequence goes on along the minus strand of CM060462.1, from coordinate 17,237,326 downwards.
CAATGTATAGGATCAAAGGATTTTGATCTCAAGTCACATAAAGAATATTACAGATATTATTTTTCAGAAATGGGCATGAAGTGTCTTTCCTACTTGCAGTGAAATGCCCCAGGTTTATTTTTGTACTCTTTCGTACTCGTTGTTGTCCTGTTTCTTGCACTTCTCAGGCTTTAGTTTTTCCTCAAGCCTCCTCCTGTCCAGTGCAGAAGTGTTTTCCTGTTAAAGTCCTGATTCATCAGGCCATTATGTGTGAAGTATTTAACGTGAGGTCTTATAGGAGTTTAATCTTGTTGAGGTGAACTATAGCTCAGCGAGAGGTATCTGAATGATTACTGGAGTCCCGCAAAGGACATAAATTATTCCGGATAAGGTATTTTTTATTAAGAGAATTGGCCCAGAAGTAAAATAAGCATTTTCGTCACAAAGATCAATGACTAGTGTTTATTTCTTTTTCAAATTCAAGTGTAAATGTTGTTGCTCTTTGTGTTTTTGGAAGTAATTTGCTGTGTTATAGTCCCTCTTACAACAGAGCTCTGACTTGTACCACTGTGATGCAATGGGTGGTGTGATTACTAAAGCCTCTTTATAGCCCTCCCAGTGGATAAAGCCTCCATCTTACCTTCCACACTAGCTCCCTCCATAAATTTCCTTTTTATTTGCTTGACAACCGTTTGTGCAAGCTCACTGTTGGGGGCTGGTGTAGGACGGACTCCCTGTTGGCCTCCTAAATAGGTGGCGGGTCCAGGAAACACCTAAATATTATCTCTTTGATGATCGGTTTCTCTCTCTGCCCCTCTCGCTCTATCCGCAGTTTCTCTAGGACCTCCTCATTAGCTTGGGTTCAGGAAGCTTTTCATCATTTGGATGAATGACAAGCCTGGTACAGTGGGCCCGGCCAGGGCTCCTGCCCCTCCCCCACAGCACGCCCGTGTCACCAGGCAACACACTACAAAAGCCCCCCTGTTACAAAATAGCTTTTAGGATCAATTGAAATGACTTGCTTTTGTCTGTTTGTCCGGAATTAATTGGAAAGAGTTGAAGCTTTGTAAGGAAATATTTTTTCTCCCCTCCAGTCTCATTCATATAAGGGCGACTGCAATTGACTGCACGGAGCACTGGAAAAGATTTTCAAACGCAACATTAAGTGCGCTGCTGAGAAAAGGCTAAATCAGTGCAAACAGGAGGAGAGTGAAAACACAAAAACACTAGAAAACACTATAAATCCAAGGATAAGCGTCACGTATTTACTTAATAGACTGCATAATGATATACAAAGAGCCCTGGCTGCTGGATGATCATTTCCACCTTGTTAAATTTTGAAATTGTCATGGTAAATTGTGCCGCTGTTATAATGGTGGGCTCCTGAATGAGACCTTAATGAAAAAGAAGGACCCAGGGGGCCGTGAAAGATGAGATGGGAGAAGACAGGAGGTGCCTGTAAAAGTGCTAATTCATGTGAATTCAACTCCACCCGGGGGTGTTAATGTAAATAAGTGTCAACCAAGCAGAAAGAGGGTCCCAGAAGATGAGAAGTTGCAACATGCTTCTTTGGAAAAGCCGCGCGGACGGATGGATGGACCACCGCCCGCCCCGGCAGAAAAACGGCGGTTGGTGCAGGTGATTTATGCGGGAGCTCATGTTAGTTTACATGAGAGGCGTTTTGCACATGTGCGTGCGTGCGCGTTCCGGGAGGGTCGACGGCGGCTCTCCATCACCCTCCGACCTTCCCGCCCCCCCCCACCCCATTCCACGGCCTCCTGCCTGGGCGATGGCTGCAGCGCCATCCCTACATCTCCTTGTGGCTCCCTTTGTCTGTGAGCCAAACCCCACCCTCGGACTGTCCCCCTCCCTCCCTCCCAGCCCTGTTCTTCTCCGCTCGCTTGCCACGAAGCAAGTCAGCTCTCTGTCATATGGATCAGCCAACGCAAATTTGTTTTGACATTTAAACACAAAGCCTCTTATAGTTTTTTCTTTCTCCTTTTGCTCTTTGCAAAATCAAAATGACTCACCTGCGAGTGAAATCTATTACATGTTTGACATTCACGCGCTATCATCTGGGATTGTTGAAGAAAAGTCATACTATATAGTCTGTTCATTGCTGTATTTCTCTCGCTGTTATTATCCCTCTCATTGATATTCCTGCCTTGAAATGATCACATAGTAGTAGTGCATACGGACATGGCCTATGACTGACCCCGTGGCTTCGTTTGGGCAGGTATGTGGGCTGATGTTAAACCAGAGTGTTTCCTCCTGCTGTGTGGTCAGCCCCCCCCCCCTCCATCTGTCTGCCAGTGTGTCAGAAGGATTGTGGAAGAAAGGAGCTTTTTTTCTCCTTTTTTCCTTACTGATGAGGAGGTCTAAAGGGATGAGAGCTCTGACCTCTTCTGTATAATTACAAAAGAGGCTGGTTTATTACAGTACACCTGCGGACTAAATACTCATTGCCTGATGTGTGTATGCTTAATTTGAATTTATTCAAAACTGTGCTTTTTATTTAAGAATATCAATCTAATCTCTCTCTTTTCCCCTCTCTCCTTCTCTCTCTCTCTCTATAGCCTGAGCCTACAAAGAGGTTCTGTTTGTCCTCTATATGCTGTGTTTTTTGTCATAGAGTTGAATAATAAGCAAAATGCCCTTCACAAAGAAAATGAAAGCATATTTGCATTGACAGATGCTTAAACTCAGACTCTCCTGCAGGGATGAGGCACTGTGAATCTCTATTATTTCTGAAGATGACATGTCATTGACCTTGAAGCAGTGGAAAATCACCAAGGGATACCATTGTGCCCATAGCATGCTTTATTGTCTTAGTGTAGTGTATGTCTTCATAGGGTCCAGTATAAATAAACCTCTATTGAGCCTAATTATTTACTAATCAGCACACACATTCATTATCATTCTCCGTTTGTAATTTACTCGCAGTATTTATCATGCTGCACGGTTAAAGACAAAAGGGCGTTCAGCCTAACTCGGTTTGCTTTGCTGAATTATAGCGATTGCATCGCCTTTATCGCCAAATGTCAGGAACGAACAGTCAATACAACAAAAGCCGGAACACAAAGGCTGCTAGTGTGCTTACATCTTGAGCTTTGCTGTCAGGACTTCAGCCATGCATAGAGCACAGACATGCGTGGAAATCTGTAACCGTTTTCTGTTAGAGGGGAGATGCTTCACAAGGAATGAGCTACTGTTTTCCAGAACAGGAACCTTTGCGCTCTAAAAATATCTGCCTGTGTAAACCTCACTTGGCAAATCAGGCTACTAAACATGGAAAGGGAGAGTGTGAATCAGCTGGGTGCTGAAAATATTGACCTGTTCGAACAAACGTTTTGCTTCCTCCAGGCACGCTGTCTTCATGTTCAACATGGTTTTAATCCCATTTACGTCTTTGAGTGATAAAATAACGGCACACATATACACACACAGGTACATTATTCTCTATGTGCCACTTGCATACACATGCAAAAATGCATGCAGCTACAGCGGGATACAGCAGTTAACATGCCTTACCTGTGTTACTGTTAATAGTGCTGGGTTTTATGTGCAGATAACAAGCACCGTACCAATCTACTGAATGGTCAAGGAGAATAAAAAGATTATTCATGCTGAAGGTTGGGCTGAGGTCAGTTTTGGTTTGTAAGTAAATAATTGGTTAAAATTATATTATTAATATAAAGCATCTGTGTGGAAGCACTGTTGTAGCTCCTGGAGGTGGAGCTGGTTAAAGCTACTTTATATAGAGTTGGCCAGTTTAGTATAGTAGTATAATAGTTCTTACCTAGGGGTCAAACCACACAAAGGGTCACCAGATAAGTATTAGAAACTACACATTTTCTCGCTGTAGTGGAGTGGATAATCAAAGAGAAAGTTAAATTGTACATTACATGGTTAAGTGTAGTTACTTTACATCACTGGTAACCGCAAATCAAATTTTCCAAGAACAAGAGGGGATGTGGTCAAGTTGCTCATTAAAAAATAATTACTGAAGATGACTGAGCAGCATTAGTGCTTATGCTTGTGTTTTTTTTCCCCCATTTTCATTCATCTAGTTCGGAACCCGCTTTTCTGAAAGTCCGGAGAATTCACTGTTTTTATCTCTGTTTTTTCAGTAATTTATTTATGTATGGTATTGAATTCTATTGTGTTGTAATTTTTGATGAAGCATTGCATTGAAGATATTAGGAAATTAATTTGTAGTAACCCGCTCAGGGACTACGGATGAACATCATCCCATTAGCAAACTCCAGCACATTTACATTGACGTGGAAACTGTAATGTTGATTAATGCACACTGTCCTCTGTAAATAAATAAATAGATTTAGAAGTAAATGAGATACTGACATGCCATTACTTACTTTCTTACACCTGGTGTAACTCATCACTGACAAAAGAAGGAGCTCATCTGATGTATAGAGAAAATACTGGTCCTCCAAGTTTCAGCATCCTGGCTGGAAGACATTGTTTAGCTCAGTGGTTCCCAAACTTTTTTAGTCTATATCCCAACCTGGTTGATGCACTCCCTATTTCCCAAACCTTCCAATAAATGCAACAAAATGTCTAAGGCAGCATGTTTAATTCTGCTCAACCAGAACACAGAACACACCATCAAATGATCACATAACAAAAGAACATCTGAATTAAATTGAAATGTACCAAAGTTTTAAAATAATGCAGCACAGTAAAGTTTATAGCAGGAGATGACAGGCTTAGCAGCAGGAAGTATTTTGGGGGGAGCAGGGTATTTAAACCACAGCAACACTAGTCTGATGATACAGGACGGGATATTATGATATGGCTGCTGTTTGGTTGATGTTTTTGAATCAATGATCATTCATCATCTTGTTAAAAGGATGTGACACTGAGGGGATTTCACATTGTCCTGATTTAGTCGCTTTAAACAGACTAGAGTTGGTTTCCTTGGATAGTTCACTTTGTTTGTCCAGTTGTAAAAAATTATAGAACTCTGGTCCAAACAAACCAACTCTGGTCCACTTGAAAATGGGGGGTCTCGGTTCATATCAAGTGAATCCTGGTCTGGTTCTATGCAGTGTGATCGCTCATTGGACCAAACACAGGACCAAATGTACATTTTATATTTATTTATATTTCAGAACTAGCATTTGTACAGAGGGAGAGATGGTTCTGATCCACTGGTGTTCACTTTCTCTCTGAGTGTCTCTGCCTCAGCTGAGAGAATGATATATTAGGTCTACTCTATACAAACAACTCAACATCTCACCATCGTGGTGTCTCTGTTTCAACCACATCTCCGCAAATCCTTCGGAAATATGAGCGTGACTCCAATGACACAACTGCCATGTGTCGCCTGATGCAGAAATAACAACGCACCAAAAAAATGTTTTAAAAAGTCAGGAACCGTCATGTCTAAACAGAGAGAAGTCGTATAAGGGGATGTTGAATATCCATTTTATTGTGTTGGAAAATCCTACTTTGAAAAAACTTTATAAAAAGCACTCCAGACCGCCATTTAGAGTTAAAAACATTTTATTCCTTATTTTAATTAGCCCTCTATTGCATAGTGTCTTTCACTTTGTATGACAAAAAATATATATATAATCACATTGTTAACCTTTCCTGATATTATCCGGACAGTGGTCGGGATATCAGGGGAAAATTGCCGCTTTCTCCGTGTGGCGCCTCCAGGGCCGAAGTAAATATTCCACTCCAGGGTTAACTTCCCTCTTCATAGACACTAAAGAGCGGCTTCACGATGCTTACGTTTATATTCTTTATTTGCACCAACTACATAAAACAACAGCTCCGCTAGTCTCTTCCTCCCAGTCTCCCTTGTCCCGCCCACACCTGCATACACTCCATCCTATTGGCCATCTTAAAACAACACTATATGACCAGGAAATCCTATTTTTCACTCCTATTTGCATAGACTGGCAAAAATCTTTTGAACCTCCAGGGCACATTTGTTGCAGCAAAAATGAACACCATAGTACATTCTGGGCCAATTAGAAAAAGTCCTATGTGACAATTTTGCATGGTGTTGCCATATGGCAACGCTATGCAATAGAGGGTTACACCTACAACAATTAGTCAATAGACATATAATTAATTGGCAACTATTTTGATAATTAATGAATTGTCCTCAAATTCTTACTCTATTTGTCATATATGAACATTAAAGCATTTTATGTTTTTGGACAAAACACATTTTGAAAAACATCTTGTTGAGCTGTGGGACATTTTCTGACATTTAATATTTAATCGATACTGAAAGTACTTATTTGTAGCCCGTATTTTCATTATTTTCATGTATAGCTGATACAGAACTCAGCAGACTTTGACCTTGTCTCAGAATAGTTTCTGCAGCCAATCTGCCAGCTCTTCCAGCAGCTGGTCTCATCAGCTGTGTACACCATAGCTGATCATCATGATAAAGCCCATCCATAAAATGTGTTCTTTTTTCAATGTCATATAAAGCTGTGTTTATTTTAGATCAAATTCCACTCAGACAAAATTTAATATCTTTCAGAGAGTGAATGTCTTACAGAAAAAAATAGCATAATTTCCTTAAATGCTACAACTCTTTACACAACAACAACAAAATGTATTTTTTGACAGAACATTTTAAGGCGGAGTAAACAATGCATCTTGCCTCGACCATTTGGGTTCAGCTTAGGTCTTAGTTGAAATTCAAGTTCAATGCTGGGATTGTGTATGTGTGTCTGCCAGTGTCTGTCAAAGCATGTGTGATCTTTGTGCTTGTGTGTTAGTCAAAGTGGGACTTTGTTAATGAAGTCTGTGTTGGTCTCCGGATGTCTCCGGACCACCCTAGCTATTCTCAAACAAACAAATGAAAAGGGGGCCTAAAATTCCCTTTTGCCCGCTTTTAAGGCTCATGCGAGGAATTCTTCAGTAATGGAGGTGAAAGGTGAAAGGAGAGAGAGCAGAGGCCAGGCCATAGGTTGGACGGGAAGGAGCAGTCTCTAAAAGCTGGAGTCTGGCTTTGCAATCTACACACAGCATTGTTGAATTAACCTGTTTGGATTCAGGTTACCATCAACTTTAGCTCCTGTTGCTCATTCAAAAATGTATATATTTGAGTTTTAAGCCTTTAGAGTGAGGCATTTAAACAAAATATAAAAAACAACAACTTTTGTTTGGTTCTCCGAAATAAGAATTTGGTTTAGGTTCCAGTTTAGGCAACAGGGAATCAATTTAGTCAGCAGACAGTCCTCCTAAGGATAGTAGTACAAGAATATGTGTGTGTGTAATGTTTGTATGTTGGTGTTCCTACGATCACAGGCTGTACCAGGCGCTTGGCTAGCTCTCACTACTGCCCCGTCACCGTGCTTCACTACACTTAATAGAGCTTTATGGCCAGATTGTGCAGTTAAAGGCCTTTACAGGGTGTGCACCATCCACCAATAAAAAAAACAAAACACCAAAAATGTGTAACAAGGACAAAGAAAGACAGGAGGTGGAGTCAGGGGTGGTTATTTGTTGGTGGTACTTGATGATAATAATAATAATAGTGATAATAAGATAATATATATATACATACACATTGGCCTGTACACACAGTACATAGATTCTCACTGAAGGCATCAAAACTATGAAACTATGGTGAAATAACTGCAAATATGTTTTATATTCTAGTGTCTTCGAAATAGCCACCCTTTGCTCTGATTGATAAAGCAAGAAATTCCAATAATTAACCCTGATAAGGCACACCTGTGAAAACCATTTCAGGTGACTACCTCTTGAAGCTCATCAAGAGCATGCCAAGAGTGTGCAAAGCAATAATCAGAGCAAAGGGTGGCCTTTTTTTGTTAAGTACATAACATCATAAACATGTGTTTGTTCATAGTTTTGATGATTTCAATCTACAATGTAATCTACAAAGAATCTACAATGTAAATTGTCATGAAAAAAAACACATTGAATGAGTAACTTTTGGCCTGTACTGTATATATATATATATATATATATATACATTATCCTGCCTCAGCCTTTCACACGCAGGGGCCCTCAGTCCAGTTTTCCATTTTGTTTAAGCAGGGATCAGGAAATCTTTCTCTGGCGGCCAATAAGCAGAAGAGTTGGAGACAAAGGCCAGTCAGTGATGGGCAGGCAGCAGCTCTCCTTTGGGCCTCAGCCACCTCTCCCCTCTCTACGCTATGTGTGTGTGTGTGTATGTGTGTGTTGGGTACCTCTCCGAGCGGAGCAGCACCTATTGTTAGTTGTGAAATGCAGGGCAGTGGAGTGGCTGGGAACAGGCAGAGGCTGTGGAGATGTGCAGCCTCTGGTGGCTCCGCTTTGTGCTGGTGGCCCGGGCGTTTGTTCTCCTGACCGACTCAGCTAGCTGTGGCTGAGGCCCCCTTTTGTCACCGCTGACTCTGGGTGGGTGTGTTTCCCCGTGCGCCCGCCCTACCCCCCCTTCTTCTCTGTGTTTCAGCATTGACTTAGAAATAGAGGGGTCAGAGGTCACAGGGGCCTGGACGACGGAGTGGGGGACGGGGGGGTGGGTTATCTGGGAAATGGTGACCTTTTTGTGTGCACTAGGGCAGAATACCCCTCCCATTTTTTTTCTCCTCCCATTACGTTACCCTCCTCCACAGCTCTGCCTCCTGCTCATTCCCCAGTGGGGACCCATCCCCCTGTCTGATGGCCCCAGGGCAGTGGCAGTGACCTTGGCTTTGGCAGTGAAATAAGGTGGCCTAAACCTGCCGCCACATCACAGCCCCGACCCTGCCCCTTCCCCCCGAACAGCAGCCTGGAAGAGCCAAATAAGCACATTTCCACTCACTCTGGAAGGACATTTATTTGTCTCTGTCGTGGGTTTTTTTGTTTCTCTCAGTTTGTCTCTGTGAATAAAAGTCATAAAATTCAGTCTTAATGTAGTTCTTCACCTCTTATATGTTTCATACAATACATGACCAGGTGATCTCACTCAGTTCCTTCTTGCATGTGTTTGTGTGAGTATCTGTCCTGTAATTGTTTCTGGTAACTCTTATTTAGAGTAGTGATGCCATTTAAATGACCACAAATGGCAATTATAGATTGACATTTTATATATTTAATGACTTACGAACAATTCAGCTTATGAACAGCCTCTCGTAAACTGGGCACTGAAATTTTTGCCAGTGAATTATATTTTTATTTTACTACTTTTACTATGTAGGTTTTGCACGGAAGTTGAAATTAAACCATCGATGACTGGACACACTGAATGCAAACTATATCTCAAAGTAGAGTTGCCAACTTCCCACATTATCATAGATCTAAAGAACAAATCATAATAATAGTAGTATGCATATGATATGCAGATTTACTTGTACTTCATGTAGTAATTTTAAATAGTTTTTAAGTGGCTAATTGTAAATAAGACAGATTAATTGATTAAAGACTTATTTTGATCTTTTTATGAAGCCTTACTGGTATATGTGTACAGGGGGTGTAAGTCTGGTACTGTGGGAGACAATTACTGAATGTTTTTTACTTCTCTATGCATCCATTGAAACAATTTATGTCAAAACAGATGCAATGCATTATCATATTTAAAGAAAAGCTAATAAAAATCGCTCTAAGTATGTAATAAAACATGCACTCTTTCTTAATTCAATATTCATGTGTCACAGTCATGGTATGACCAGAGGTTTCTGTGCTAATCACAAACCCTAAATAGATACGAGTAGTCATTTATATTACAGAGTCTCATTTCTTGCGTCAGGACTCTTCTCGACTCATGATACATGATACAATGTCTTAGGATGAACTATTTTCTTAGCTTCAATATACATAGCCTCACTTCAAAAGCACAATCCATTATTTATAAAAAAAAGATTCTCCCCACTGTTTGACACTTTTTCAATGCATGAACACACATCTTTTTGATGCTGGCAAAGGTTTGACTTCTCCAGTAAGGTTTTTAATATTGAGGTGAAACAGGCCCATATACAATCTATAACTCGTTAATCTTCTCTACGGTCATATAATAAAACATAGGATTTTCTGTAACAACGTGAGCTCATTGGGATCAATAAGTAAATCAATCAAATCAGAACAATCTTTGCTCTCTTTCCTCCCGTAGTTGTCACCTGGGGATGGGGTACCTGAAGTGTTTGAGGTTAAAAGCCTGTCAGGCTCCAGTGTGTGTGGAATTGGCCACCAGGGATAAAATGAATTCCACAGGAACCAATTAGAAGAGGGTTGCTGCTGGCAGAGGATGAAATATTTCTGGACTGGGTTGGTCAGTTTCCTCCTTTACAACCTGTTTGTGATATCTGGCTCTAGATTTGTTAGCATGTATCACTTTTTTTTTTTTTTTAGCAAAATTCACAGTTGAAGAAAAAATGGCATAAAAATACATTTTTGTTAGAATGTATTATAACTATCAGTGTTATAAATGAACATTAGAGACCTTAGAATGAGATGGAATGGTGGTAATTTATAGCGGTTTCTCAGCAGGGTCTATAAGGAACAGAAGCAGCACTGAAGCAGTAATTTAGAATATAAGAGGGGCAACCAGATGTTGCACAGGAAGATAGATCATGAGGAAAACCTGCCGTGAAATATGTGTAAAGCTTGTTGCTGCAACATATAGTTACAGCTCTAATTACTTTGTTTACCACATATGCCACGACTTTGTTTTGACAGTAGAGGTAATTACACTGCAAATGATTTAGTCATGATGCAGAAGTGTCGGTGACTTAGCAGCTTTCATGTGAGTGATGGATGTAGAGCGGGCAAACCACAGCCGAATAAGCTGCCATCAGTAAACCAGACAGGGCCAGATGAAAGTGGAGAGAGGTGGGGAGTAAAATAGATGGAGCATGTGTCGATGGTCTCAAATGATCTCTGGGCCCCTCTGGCTCTGGAGGCTGGACCTTGAACCAGGAAGGAACATTCCATTCCGATGCTGTGCCGTGACCCGCTGACCCCGGCAGCTTTGTTTCAAGGGCAGCTTTTCGACAGGCAGCGGGGATGCAAAGCAACAGCGGCAGGCCCGCTTAACTCGAAGAAGCACGTCTGTGCCGTTGGAACATGCCAGAAAAGCTGCTCCCCTGACCCCACACTCGTAATTCATCACCGTAACATGCACATTACCTACACTTACCATCAAATAAATGCACTGACGTGGACATGTGCACACTGTGACACATGCCTGTGGTCAGTGAGTGTACAGTACATACAGTACATGCTGCTAGTAAAAAAAACAAAAAAACACACTGTGCACTTTCAACACAAAGACATATGACTGAAGCCCTGTTCCTCTCCTGTGAACATGCCACTGAAACATTTTAAGATTCCCTCCGGACATGATTCTCTAAAAACTACAACTACAACAACTCAATCATTTTCTAATCATCATCCTGAACATAACATCTAATTATAATTCCACAATCTATGAATATGTAAAAGTATTTAATTTCAGAAGTTTAACAGATGTCTCCTACTTCAAGTTTCCACATCAACCCTTGCGCAAATCAAATTTTGGAACTGAATCAGCTCCCAAACTATTCCCGATGTCACACAAGTCATGCTTCCAGTCACGCCCCTTTAAAAATCAGATGTTTTAATGAGTGCGGCACACTTTACACTTTCCTCAGATTAATGTGAAAACATCCTCCTAATGTCAAACACCGCACATACATCATTCCACACGGCTCAAACATCTCCCTGAAGAAAAACACATTTCTGAGTGAAGGGAGGGGGGGACTATAATTAAATTCACACCTCAAGTGATGTACAAGCACTCGTAAAAGATGCTTTAACTGGCCTTCTCTCCGTAGCTGCTCTGGGATGAGATGTGTTTATTTGATAATCATGCGACGAATTTGAATCATCTGTCCAACTGCCGCCTTTAATCATATTTATGAACGTGTCTCCATTTTCTTTTATAGAAGCGGTTTCGTGTCATGTGTTAGTGAGTCGTACGGAGGACCATTTCATTGCCTCCGCATGAAAAGATGAAACATGATGCTAGTAGTGTAATGGCCCTCTCCATTTGCCAGCATAGGCATTATTTGTGAGTGGAGAGACAGTTTTAGAGGGTTAGCCAGCTGACGGCAGGTTGGAAGAGCCAGTGATATGTGCTCGTGTCTGACAGCTTATGGTAGTTCTCCTCCCATCCACTGCAGCGAATAGACAAGACAAGAGCGCGGCTGTCAGAGCGCCACCACTACAGGCTGCGTGTGTGTTCTTTGTCAACCCATGTTGACATTGACGATTTTTTTCATACCTAAATACATAGCAAAGGACTATGCATACTGTACGCGAGTGCAGCCTCTGTGTTTGGCAAACGCTTATGCAACATGTCATAATATTTCTCGGTAAACATAATTTTGTGTCCAAAGGGGGTGGAATAACAACCAATATATTCCACTTCTTTAAAAATGTTAAAATATGGGCGATAAATTCAAATGAGCTCATTTAATCAGAAAAAAAAACATGCATGAATGAAGGAAAAGATTAAATGCTCGGAGCCTCGACAAGACGATTTACTGTAGCGTCATTAATTGATAATCCCGATTAATTGACTCGACGGAATCACTGCAAAGACGAACCATATGTATTTTAGTCCATTGATTATTAACCCGAGCCTTGGGATTATTTTTTTTCTTCCCCATAGAAAAGCAACATTTCTCTCAATTTATGCAAAGCTCCTCTTTATTTACCAAAATCCTGAAAATGGCATTTCATTATCTGATAGAACAGGCACGGCATTGTAACAACTGCAGTATCAGCACGGCCTTTGTGTGCAGATACACTCTAGGTAGGCAGAGACAAAGGGCTTTCATTTCTCACCCACTGTCTTGTAACACTAAGTGGTTATGACAGGTCCTGCACTTGCCTTTCCTCTCTCCGGTTCTGCTCCTCTTCCTCTGCTGGTTATTTTTCCTCGCGCGTCGGTGTGAACTACACTCCAGCGCGGTGGGCGGGGTGGAGAGTAGCACATGTGCGTACAAAGGAGCTGGGGGCTACTCACTGCATATTAACATGAATTCATCAGGATTAGCCATTTTGGAGCGGAGTGGGGGGCTGGGTCCTTCAGATCCGCGAGGGGCAGCAATATCCCCGGTGACCGCAGTCAGCTGGCAGCCAGAACAGAGAGAGAGAGGAGGGAGGAAAGAGACAGCGGAAAAAGAAAAAGAATAGGAGGCAGACTTTGAGCTTTTTGATGTCACAAGACGAGGCGATGGCAATTCTCCATACGTTAATGGCTGCCGCTCGCTCTGTCATTACCATAAATGCTGCATGTTCTTAAAGGGGTGCTGTTACTGTACAGTAGCTGCCATGGAATGTATTTATTATGATTTCATACTGCCGCTCCTCTCTCTTTGCATTTATAAGGTCCTGCATTTTACACTTTTCCTGGGTTTTATTTGAAGATTTGTCCCAGACAAGATATATTTTGGGATATTCCTCAAGAGAGGAATATGGGATATTCCTCTCTTGAGAAGAACAGGTTGTTTTGTGTCTGTCTCGTTAATATGAATAAGCGGCTCCTTGCATTGGCTGATTTGAATGGCTGTGAATAGGGTAGTGGTGGTGTAGGTGTGACATCACAACTTCACAGAAGTCCTGACAGCTTGTTTTTAGGGCACATGGGCTGTGTGTGTTTACCTGTGGATTTTTACACACCCAGGCCTTCTTATAATCAAATGCAAATAAAATCTAACTTTCTATGATATGGGGCTTTTTTCTTCCTCTCGTACATGTTGCTGCTACAAGTTCCTGAAGGCATACATGGAGCAGTTGGCAGAAGTTACTCCCGCCTATCTTGTTGGGCATGATTGATGATTGATGCTACAGCTTCTGTCCTCCTAGTAATTGAGCTCATATTTACAGAATAGAGCATCTGGGCTTTTGCTGCTTCCTGTCATTATCCTCCATTTAGGCCAGTATGAGTATGAGGCAAGACTTTCCTTTGACACAGAGAAGATGATTTACCAAAAAGCATATTTCATTGTAAAGCACTATACAGTATATATATATATATATGGTTCATCTCCGTCGTTCCTCAGCACTCGTCCACTCGCACTGTCTTAGAATCAGTGGTAGCTCCTCCTTTGCTATGTTGTGGTCTCATTGCCCCCCTCCCACGAATGCATCTCTGCTTGCCACACACGTGATGGCACTGTGTTGCCCGGGATTGTGATTAATGGCCGCAATTCAGCCTGAAAAATTCCCTTGAGTGGGTGCCAGTTGGCTTACACAGAGAAGAAACTCATTACTGCTGTCAGTTGAGCTGACGGAGCAGGGAGGGGTGTGAGTGATTGTGCGTGTATCAGTGTGAGTGTGTGTGTGTGTGCGCGCGTGCGTCAATGCAAGAAAGAAAGAAACTCATTTCTGTGCCTGTCTGTAAGTGCATGCATGTCTATCCCACCTTTGCCACATATAAGCCGTCATGTGTGAATAAACGTGTGCGTGTGTTCCAGGAGTGACGTGTCCCATGGCTCGTATCCAAGTAACATGGATAATTTCTCAGAAATTATTAAACCTGATTCCATCAGCATTATTCACACACAAACACTCCAACTGAAGCTTCTTAATGGATAACCTGTGTGCACCACGCTTGCACCCACACTCATTCTCCTCAACGTGTTGGAACATATGGATTATTGTTTGTCTGATTCTGCACATTCACAGATTCTCCATTCACAGATATAAAAAAAACCCTCTTATCTGTGCTAAGACAAATATGGCAGGTGGTGTGGATGTTATTTCCACTTATTACTCCTATGTTAGAGCCTGCAATGGAAAGGCTTCTATTAAAAAGAGCATAATTGCCTGTCCATTCTCATTAAACATTATGAATAATGAGAAAGGAAGGCAAGAGGAGGGAAAATAGAAAGAAAGCAGCCTTGGATAATATGGATAAGACAGATAAGCTTGCTATTCACTGAGAGATTGCTATCTACATTCACTGACACTACATTCACTGCCCAAGTAAAGATTTGAGGACATACATGTATACATTGCAATGGAAATTAGCTCCCCATGTGGTTCAGGCTATTATTTTGCTGCTTAGTTAAAGATAGACTGGAGCAGGGCTTGTTCAGTTCATATTTTATCTATTTCATACTCAATGCGTGTTATATCTGAATTATGGAATCAGAATTGATTAAGGTCACATCACGAGGCATGCAATAAATGATATACAGTATAAAATATAGGTGGGTGTCTTGATTTGCCTGATCAACAGTCTGAATTCCAAGCAAATTCAGTTCATCATCATGCATCACAGAGAAAAGCTTCAAACGCCTCATTTTCTGTTGATCAACTGACAAACTTCAGCTGCCTAAATTAGCTAGCTAACGGACCAACCCCTAAGAGAGGGATTTTAACTGTTTTTGCTTTTTTTCAAGGGTTTCCCAGCCACCACTGTTGATTTGTTGATCAGTTGGCTGCAATCTGCGACCTCACCACTAGATGACACCAGAAATTACAAGCTGTACCTTTAACTTCTGTATAAACAGACAACCAACTAGCATGATAAAGCACAATGTTTCACTGGATGGCTGACAAATGCTAGCAAATGAGATCCTGTGATGATCCGATGAAACATTTGCGACTGTACTCTTCATCAACCATTTTGGGCTAATTTAGAAACATGGTGGTGCACCAGGATGGCCATATTGTTCAGCCTTAGACTAGAAATTTTAATTAAATGTACCACTGAGTATTTCAGACTCTTATTTGCCATTCTGTTGAGAGATTCGTTAAGAATTTTTTGGACAGCTTTGCATTTTTTTGGAAACTGTGATGCAAGGCTTTGGAAAGCAGCAGGGACGACGAGACACAGATTAATGGCCAGTGGGAGCCTTGTAGCTGAGGCAGAGTAGACCGCCCCACCAAGGACTTGTCTCCTCTACATGCACGTGCGTGAGTGCGTGCATGCATGATTAAGTGAAGAAGGGGTGAGATACCAACCGTTGCATCCATTTGGGGAGCCCGGTTTTCAGGGTGCTATGAGATGCAGTGGAGCGCATGGGCTCGTCCCGCCCTGTGTCTTTCAGATGTCCCGTGGGAGTGCCAGATGTGGGGTCATCTATCTGCCCCCTCCCCTTAAAGTCACTGTCCAGTTTATACTCAACACTATGTGCTACAGTCACTCAAAGGATCCCACATATGTATTGTCATGCTGGACCTATTTTCAAAAAGGCTTCTAAGTGCTTTCAAAAAAAAGAATCTTCAGACTTATGCTCCTTTCGCCAACTCGAAATGATCAAGAAACAGCAGCACAAAGGAAATAGTTTTCAGGAGAGATCTATCCTGGCCTCCTCAGAATGGCCTCCCAACCCAACAGTTGTCCTCTAATGAGGGGGAAGTAATGAGTGTTGGACTGAGGAGAATTGTGATGCCAAATGGCCGGTCCAGGTTTGTTATTGAGAGCCGCTGCTGCTGTCTGCGGGCCTCGCTTATTTCTGGCCTCACAAAACAAGAGGCGGAGACGAGCCAAAGAAGAATTTAATGGCATTTCCATTTGAATATAAATGTTATTTTACCCCAGATGTCTCCAAGCGTTTAAAAATATTTCAAGTCCTCACCAACAGCAAGACTCAACAATGCGGGGATAAAAGCAGTCGCAGGGTTTCACTTTTGTGCAGCGAGCGTATACAGTGAATGCTCTGAATGAAAGGTGGCATATAATTCATGTGGATATGAGCTCATATATACTGGTAGGGTGATGGGAGAGGCATCTCATTTGAATTCTAAAGTAGGCAGTTGCATGCTGAGGTATTGGCGATATTAATTAGATATGTGGCCTCTGGGCAAGTAGAGAATGGCATTGTGAAGGCAGAGCCTCTTCCCACCATCCATTATATGTGAAAAAGAAGAGTGTCAACATCTTTTTTTTTATTTCAAAGATATACAGTATAATTCTTGACATTAAATGCTTGGAGAATGGTGGTTGTGGGTCAAGGGGCAGACATTTCTCTTTACCTCACCTTCTTGTCATGGTGATACTGTTGTCCAAAGAATTGTGACCGTAAAGAGTGCACGTGTTAATAAAGTAGGTGAATTTCGTCCTCAACTACTAAATGAATATGAGCATAGAGCCTTAAGGGGAGCTTATTGCTCCTTTAAATGAAATGCTCGAGAGGAAAGAATTTCATTAACTTAGAAGATTTTTTTTCCCTCCACCATCAAGTTAAAGAGAAGCAAAAAGGTAGGTAGGGAATCAGCAGCAGTCTGCGGAGCCCAAATCCTGACCCACTTCCAGGTTAGACTTTGTTCAAGGAGCTGTCAGTTCTCTTCTTTTATGGTACTTTCTATAGTAGGTTTCCTTTTATCATACTAAAATGGCAAAATATGTTATATTTTCATGATAACATTTTGATAACGATTACTGTACTGATCAATAAAATGTTTTAGCCTTTTAGATAAAACAACGTTTTGTTACCATTTACCATACCATTTATTTTGTTACCATATGTCTTAACCAACACTCTTCTGAGGTTAGAAAAGGTACCCAGATTTTAGTTTTAGTTTCAGCTTTTCATACATTGTCTGACTGAGGCTAGTGGAACAGTAATTAGCCTTAAAGAACAAACAAAAAAAGAAAGAAAGAAAGAAAAAGACGGCTCAGTGGAGCTGCACTGTCCTTAATAAGGTGGTAATTTGGCAGAGGGGCAAACTAAGTAGGGGGCAAGTTAAGAGGAGATCAAATTCTTTCAAGTAGAGGATTCCAGGCTTCAGTAATGGGAGAGTATGCTCATTCACTGAGCTGAGCCTGTGTCCTCAAATCCTCTTTTATCTCCCCCTCTATCTATTTTCTGCTCTATATCAGAGTAGAAGCAGGATTTCATCCCAAGTGTACAAGCAGGAACCAGAAATATAAAGCTATCAGGATACAGGCTGCTGTAAGAGAGGCATTGTTTTCTCGGACCAAATAAGTATTATATCTTAAGGTGAAAGCTATGAAACATCTGAAGGTTAAATGAACTCAAAAAGCACACATCTGTCTTCTGTCCTCTTCCTCTACTGGCCACTTTTTTTTTTCTTGTATGAGCATTTTCAGGTGCATAAAGCAAGTAAGACCTGGGCTTACACTGAGTCTGGATGTGTATGCATTAAAAAAAAAAGCTTGGGCTCACACTCGCAAGATATATTTGTGATTTTAAAAACCAAAAATCATCTCAATATAGTTTTACATCTCCTCTCTGGAGCTCTAGAAAGAACAGATCAATTTGTGTTTGTTTCATTAATATTAATGAATCAAAAAAGCAATTAAAATCTCACTTTCTATGATGTGGGACCTTTGAGAGGATGACGTACGTTCTGAAGTAAACTAGATTATTTGATGGGCAGCGTGGAAAACCTACCATCAGAGGAAGTCTAGATGAGGTCCGTAGAGAGCAGAAAAGATGTCCTTATGAGCCATCTCTGATTATCATGAGAGAATGTTTGAAGCTGTTTAATGAGTATGCAGTTTTACGCGCAGTTAGTCCTTAAATGATACAAAAGGCCCGCTCTTTTTTGTTCCCATACACCAAATCCCCTCTTTGTTGCTTGTGAGTCTCTGCACAAACATGTATTAATTTTTTTAATCCAAAAAAAAGAAAAAAGGACTCAATACCTACAAGGTTCAAATAGACAATGAGAAACACTGGCCCCTAATTCAAATCAAAAGCTACTGGTTTGTCTGTTATTTTAGCCCCCCCCCCCCCCCCTTTCTGTCTCTCGTTGCTTGTCTCTAATCTTACCCAAGCCGTGACTGGGAATCATTTAAATAATCCCTTAATTTTCAGCATCTGTTGTGCTTTAATGGGTCTCTCTCTTTAATTAGGGTCTGCACGCTGAAGTGAGTGTAGAAGGCTTAGTGTGGAGATTTGGGGCTACTGGGACAGGGCAGGAGTGCAGGGTATTGCGGTGCCGGAGAGGGAGGAGCCGAGGCCTGAGGGACGATGGGGTGTGGTGTGAGATGGAGGTGCAGACACAGTGCAGGGCACCAGAGGAGGCCCAATCTGTGTCCCTGGGGTGGATGGATTTGGGAAGGGGGGGCAACTCCACAGTGAACAATGTCCCTTTCCCATCACGTTCTCTTTGTCCATCAAAAAACGCTTTTATCCTCTTACCTTTAATTACTTTGCTACTATTGGCTGATGCAGGACAAGTGATAGCTAAGTTTGCATTCACAATGTGATACAATTCACGCTGTTTAATTATGCTGTTAAAGCGTTTGTTCGGCTTTTTTCAGCTATCTTGGCAGGCGGTATCATATTTACTTGGCAAAGACTACAATGAAAGACAAATTGTTAATGTTGAGTCATGAAAGGGTTTACAGTACTGTAGCATTATGTGAAATAATACTGCTATTTATGATGACAATATCAAACAAGATATGTTGCATTGAAACTCTCAAAAAAACTGTTTCATGCAGAAATAAAAGCTTCAACCAATCATTTTGTTCATTATCATTTATTCTCTTCATTAATCATTTAATAGACTCGGTTCAAAAAAGTAAAAACTAGTAAAACAAACAAAAGAAATCATATCAATTCTAAATTCCAAATTGATTGTTTAGTCTTAGTAAATATTTAATGTGTTCATGAATAACTAAGAAAATATTCACATCTGGGAAACCGGACTAATGAATTTTTTAAACAATTATTCAACAATCACAAAAAAAGGACTCAATTAGCATAATAGTTTCTGGTTCATTTTATACCAATTAATTAGTCGCCTGTTCAAATAATTATTTCAGCTATTATCTTGTACAACTTAACGATAAATTATAGACAAAAATGGAATACTGAATCGACACAAGACAATGTCAACAAGTTATATGTTCATCTCTCATCTCATTTTCTATACCTGCGTATTCCTCATTAGGGTCACAGGGGTCTGCTGGAGCCTATCCCAGCGTGTTACGGTGAGAGGCAGGGATACACCCCAGATGGTCGCCAGCCAATCGTGGGGCACACACACCATTCACTCACACACTCACACCTAGGGGCAATTTAGCGTCGCCAATTAACCTCAGCATGTTTTTAGACTGTGGGAGGAAGCCGGAGTACCCGGTGAAAACCCACACAGACACGGGGAGAACATGCAAACTCCACACAGAAAGGTCCCAAACCCAGGACCAAGGAGGTCTTGAACCTCTGACCTTCTTGCTGTGAGGCAACAGCACTAACCCCTGCCCCACTGTGTCGCCCAAGTTATATGTTTTACAGAATAAAAGAATTTTTCCCTTTACTTGCTTGTTCTGGAGATTTCAAACATATCAGACTGTCAGATTGCATTTGCCAAGATATCATGAAAAAGTAGTTAGTCAGACTTCTTATCTTTACTTCTTTAGAAAGTTATCTATTATGGGCTGTTTGAATACCCAGGGATTTGTTTTGTGTCCGCCATTCATGTCTTTGCTTGAAAGAAGAAGAAATGTTACATTTTTGTGAGTGATATATACTTACTGTGACACTGCTGCTTCCACCTCCTACATAAAGCCACAGCAGCCATCAATCTTCCTATACTTAACTTAGTGCTCACAAGCCCGACAGTATCGATCAACATAGCAGACAAGGACAATCACACCGCTGGAAAGACTAATGCAAATACACTTGCAACACGGGAAGAAAAGGCAATTAAATTGCAGTCAAAACAATTTTGTAATGCGGGAGAGGAAATTCATTCAAGTAAGAGAATGTGTCATGTTCAGCTGCGAGTGCTGCGAATCAAACAAAGGCCCGGCACCAAAGAAAAGGAAAGCAACGCTTGAAGGTCGGTTGATAATTGGAGTGGACAGAACGCGTTCTTTGGTTTACATTTAGCTGAACCCTGTGTTCTGATATGCCAGTTGTTGCAAAAAAAAAAACAAAAAAACAGGAACACCCTTCTCAACATCCTCCTTTGATGAATACTACTGACTTTGGTGACTATCTCCTCTAGCGCCACCAGGAGGTTCACATTTGTGAATCATCAGATGACATTTCATGTCATGTAAGAGCAAATAAACCACAGCCCCATAAGAGCAGCTAGTGTGGTTGTGTACTTTTAGAGAATCATATGAGCATAATTGTAACCTGAGACTACATCTATATGTTAAATTCTAAAGTGAGTTTCAGCTCATTTCTGCAAAATTAAACATTTACATTAAAACAACCAACAAAATTGAGTAATCCTCCACCTACTGGACATGTGTGGAGGACAGACAAGCCATTGGGCCAAAGAAAACCAGCATAGAAGGTAAACTATGGAGTAGCCAGAACCTAGATTTAAACATTCTCAAGGCTGCTTTGGAAAATGCATATATGAACAGTTGTGGAACAATTAGTCCGATGTTAAGTAGAATCAACTTATCAACTGATAAGTTTGCTTTTTTTTAATGTCTTGTTTTTAAAACAAGGCCAAATTAAGCCAAATCAGGAAAAAAAAACAACTTTAAAATGAGCAAAATTATCTGCGATACAATAATTCCACTCAACGTTCGACTAATTGTGCCAAATATAAGATATTTTCACTTGTTAAGATTTCAGTTTTTGCAGCGTGCTCTTAGTTTCATTCCAATTGCCAGTGCATGCGAACGACATGTAAAAGCAAAGTTTGCACTGGACCACCTTATGTGCACGTTGCTAAAGAAAGTCACTGATAGAACAAGGGAACGAGCTTGTGACGTTGAGACAAACCACCGATGTGGCTGTTCCCCTCCCCTGTCCTCGTGTTCGTCCGTGCATCTGCCACCTGAGCGTCAGCGACAGCTGTGCGGCTCGGCCGATGCTGCCGCCAATGCAGGTTACTGACAAAGGGAAGTAGTGATGTGCCAAAGCATTAAAGGAGGGTAATGAGCGTGTGTCAGAGGAAGACAGAGTGCAGCCCACGCACCTGCAGCCTTTCCCTTTCGTAGGTGATTTTGTAAAGTATCACGCACCAACAACCAGCAGATTGATCACAAGAGTGCCCAGGCTTGGGCACAGGGTGAGGGCGGTGGAGGTGGGTGGGGGGGGGGCTGGGGTAGGGAGCCAATAAAATATCACATCTGCATTAAAATGCCATCTCTAGAGTCCCGGCATAGAGCCGCTATTTCAGGGATGCCTATTTAAAGGCTGTTGAAGTGTGGGCTCTCCACGCTGGAATAGCACTGTACACCATCTCCATTATTTATGGGCCTCATCTCTATTTTACTGGTTTACCGGGGTGGGGGCGGGGCGGGTACCGCAGCCACCGCCGCCGCTTGAACAACATGTGCTTAATGATGTCACAGGCTCGCGAGTACTCATGGGGGGGTGGGGCGAGGGGTGGGATGAAAGGTTTGAAATGTATGGTGGGGAGGGGTTTGAGGGGGGGTGGCTGGAGGCGAGAGGAAGCATGAGGGCGACCACATTATAACATGGAGGTTGACTGAAGCTATACGGTGCTGTCCCTTTGCCGGCGGCATCGTTACGTTCCATCATATCAATGAATCATCCCCGGCGTAGGAAGATAACGTCCGCACATAAAAAAGCAAACAAACATGGAAAAGTCTCATCAGATCTGGTGTTTGATGTAGGCGTTGGGAACAGCAGAGTGCGGGCTTTTAATCACCCTGTTGATTATGCCTTAAGTGTGTGTGTGAGTGTGTGTGTGTGTGTGTGTGTGTGTGTGTGTTAGTGTGAGTTTAACTGAGCATTACAGAAATGGATCATTACTTCGGGACCATTAGACAAAAAATAATTCCGCGAGAGGGTCATTCAAGTAATCACCATTTAATCTACATTTCTTAATTACGTAGATTTGAGTCGCTCATATGAAGAAAAAAAAAATCCACTTGCTTTTAAATTTCTGTTTTTCATGAGCAGTAGTGTGGAATTGAAGGATGGGCGATTTCATCAATATCGACTGTCCTTTTAGCTTGGTGTTGGCCATCAGATTCCGATAATCGGTAACGTCCGTGCTTGAATTCATATTTCATCCTTTGTGCGTCTTTGTGAAGTTCTGGATGCACGTTAGATTTAAAACAATTTTTTTTTTTTTTTACAGCTTCCTGTTTCTGGCTATTTTCGGAACCACCCGGTTGTAAATTGTGAAACAAACAAGGCATGCGCCACCCACACGTCAGCTTTTATTAGATGACCAGCGTTTTGACAGGACCTGATTTACAACTTAGCTACCCATCTCAATCACCACGCTTCCTATTTCCTGTCTCTGACCTTCCCTCATATTACCCCCTCACTCATTCTCCTTTTGTGACTATCACAGAGGAACTGTCAAACATACGGTCGGGCAGCAGTCCCCTCCCTGCGATCTTGTGTATGGATTTCTTTTTAGCATGCACCCCAGCCATTTTCTCCCTTATTGCAGTAATTAGACCTGCTCCATTTAAGTGAGCAGCGTCATGCTGCTAGTGGAAAGTCTTTAATCATGTTTGAGTGACTGTCAACACTAAGCAAAGGAAGGGTGAATAACAATGGAGGAACAGGTCTGTCGGGGCTGGGCGTCGCGATGAGCCAGAGCGCCTTGTCGCCTCTCGCGTGTCCGTCTTCCTTTGCGTCTTATGGGATCGATATATATTTGTGTGTTTCTGTTGAAGCAGCACACACAGCGAGCTTTACTGCTTCAGATTGACTCTGCAATCCGACAATAAAAGGCAAACACACACACAATGCAGATTACTATGGCTGCTTTCCTTTACATTCAGCGCTGACGCTAAACAAGCTGTTCCTGTTGGTGTTTATCAATGTATGTAATCCTATTGTGTTTTGTTTTGTTATTTTGTTTTTTTTCAATTGTGTCCATTTCGACATGTGTGTGCATAGTAGCAGGGGTGTGGGTCTCCTAAGAGAATCCATGTTTTATGCATGAGGGCCAAAGGTGGGGCCTGTTAGAGGGGAGGGGGACACACACACACAAAACAGCCGGATCAGCGGACACCATGGCTACTTGGCAGAGATGCACAAGAAAAATGTCCTATAGGCATCGGCCCTCCTTTCTAACTTGTTTTGTTCTTCGGCGTCAATTCGGCGTGCAGATTTAGTTTCTTTTTTTTTTCCCCGGTGATCCTGGACCGCAAAAACAGGAACACGCATGCTTGCATGTGTCTCAATTTGAGGCTGCGTTCTGCTGCTTTGATCACATCAGTCACTTGGAGCCCCATTGTTTCTGCGCATTTTGTTTGTGGAGGATTTCTGGCTGGTTCACTACAGCTAACCTTTCTGCATCAGCAGCAGTTGTGCCTTCAGGGCTTTATTTCGATGCTACTGTATTGGACACTGACAGCGTCGGCTCCACATCACAGCAAAAATACTGACGATTGCTTTTGTCAACTCTCACTCCAAAAGTTAAAACTGTCCTCATGGGCTAATTTCCTGTTGAATCTCGGACATATACAAAAATGTGATATTTTTTGACAAGTGTGCAATTATAAACAAGTTTAGTAAATGGATATGGAAAAGAAGAAGAAGAAGTTCACTCAGACAATTTTGTGTTTTCTATTCATCACCATGAGTTGTGAAATGAATAGAAAATGTTATTACATTAGCCTTTTGACGCAATGAGCAAACACATTGTACCATTAGAACACTGGAGTGATAGTTGCTGGAAATGGGCCTCTATACACCTATGTAGATATACTGCTCCAAAAACCAGATGCAGCTAGAATAGTCATGTACCACGTGTATAGAGTATTTCTGATTAGTTTAAAATTATTTTCACTGAAAAAAACAGTGCTTCTATAAAGTATAAGGAAATTTGTAATTGACCCAAAACTTTTGGACAGTAGTGTATGTTTTGTGTGAAGTTGGGGAAATAAAGCAGATTTTTGTCTATATGATATCGAGAATATGAAATGAACTCTATATATGTGCTTTAATAGTGATTAGGTGCTAATGCACTACTAATATACACTCTCATGTTAAAGCCATCTACGCTCGGCAGTATACACTTTATGGCTAGAAGGTTGTGAGTCCCAGGTGGAAAAATATGCAGTTAGGCCCTTGAGATTGACACTCAGGGTGAATTACCCCAGTAAGTTGTACAGCTGTTAAAGTGTGGCCTTAAAAAGTAAGGAGGAAAACTAAAAAATATGAGCCAGATAAATTTGTTAGGCTGAGTAAGACTTGCAGCAGTGACGTTTTCTTTAATCTGAAAAATAATGGGTACTCTCTTTTTCTCAAAGAGAAGAGAGAGTAGGCGAATGAATGGTCAGTACACTGTAAGACTAGTAAATGCCCATGTTTAGACTTTCACCAGAACTCCATACATCCATTCAGAGCTCTAAGGTCAAGTCGAGTGAAGAATGCCACACTTCTGAATTGGAATTATCACAGTATCAAACCAGCGATGTGGGCGCATCTAAAGTACAACCTTTTATCTGTGTATGAAGTAGCTTGAAGTACCTCTCTCTTGGCCTCCCATTAGTAAGAATGTTTGCAGGGTGGTTTGGTCTTATTTATACATATAGCTGCTTTGAACTTCACTATATCTCCGCATTGAGCCTTTACAACAATATAAAATAATCGTGACCTGTCAGAGGAAATATTTCAAGCAGAAATATATAAATTAGTTTATATAAGGCTCAGACTACAGTACAACATAATGTAGCATGGGAGCAATAAGGACAAGGACACACTTAAAGGGATAGTTTGGTATTTTTTACATGAATCTCTATAGCATCCCTATCATCAGTGTCATGCACTCACACTGACTTACCCTTGACAGTGTCCTGTGAACCGAGTTCTGGTCTGGTTCTGGTCAACACGAAAGTAGTCCGGCAGGTATCCGGGGGACAATAAAATAAAACGCCTTTCTTCTCATACAGCATGTGTTCAAAAGAGTGGTATATGCATCATATATATCATGTATATCATCACAAAACCAATATCCATGAAAAAGTCCCAGCCCTCATTGTCTCATGTCAAAAATACCGAACTATCCCTTTAACATTAGAACAAGGGGGGCAAAAGACATTAGCACAAGGACAAACAGACAACAGCCACACATGTTACCAGCATAAATAAGCCTCATAAGGAGCACTGCTGACTACTCCCCGTCCTGTAAGTAATGAATTAATGCAGGCTACAGGTTGGGAAGAGCAAGAGGTTATGAAATAATAAGGGGCACATCCCTGTTGTTATGCTAACAGTGTTCAGATAAGTCCTCCCTCGTCCAAGTTAATTATGGTTGACATTTAAATGAGTACACTTGTGCTGAAGAAGGAGGGAGAACTGTGGAAGAAGAGGGCCTCTCTCTAATTGAGTTTGTTCCTGGCTCCACCTTAGACGCCGCCTTTGTTCTGTAGGGAGGAGATGAAGTGCAGCTGAATGAAGCTCTCTGTATGGATATCGATACTGGTTTTGTATATGAAGATGTGTGTGTCTTCATAAAATGTAAAAAATGTGCCTGACCTACATACTAAGTGTTAACATATGGGAGGAAATCCACATTCCTTTCCTGTAAGTTACTTACGCATGTAGAGATGTAGAGATCACCTTCAGCAACTGATGACTGTGGCTTGTACTGTGCCGTATGTGTCATGTGTGTTTTTAGTATGTCTTTCTTCCAAGTGCCTTCTATCACCAAGTAAAGTTATAAAATGAAACACAGAGACTAACTTCAGCAGTTCTGCTACTCCAGTCCTATAATCAATGTTGTGCAGGGTAGATTACTGCACTTGGCACTATATATTTCAATAGTGAAAATGTGCCTATTGCACCCATTGTGTATAGACATTGATTGAAAAGAAAATCATTGTAATTTTCCCTGTAACTGTTCATCTGAAGGATGCAGCAGTTTACAACAGTTTGGGTTACTTCAGGTACAGTATGGTACCGGTTTAGTTTAAATCTATAGAGTCTTTTTTTGTGTGGAGAAAAACCAGAATTTTCTAAAACAATAATCTAATATCTGACACTATTGTTCCTTCTTATTTGTATCACCTATTTTAAGTAGGGTGATACCAGACATTCAATAGTCAATACCAATACCAGTGAAATTCCATGATAAAAATAGAAATAGCAATAAATCCCAAGTACTTCAACACACACATCTTTTATTACTGACTTTGCTCCTGATTCTCCTGTTTGAGATTCTCCTCTAGATCATGATATGGTGAAAGGAAAATTATGGGACTTCAGTTATCAGGTAATCGGGTATTGATCAATGACGAGATAAGAAAACAGCAGATACACAAACGGTGTACTACACACACACACACACACCAACAATATAAAATAAAAAAAAAAACTAATTAAATGTTGTGATTTCAGTTGTATTTACAGTATAGGGTGAATAACTTAGTAAAATCAATTAAATACTGTGATTTCAGTAGTATTACAGTATTAGGTGATTAACGGTATTATAATACTTTGTCTACTGTGATTTTCTACTGTAATACTTGGACTACTGTGATTTATTGTAAAATATACATCAATCTATTGTGATAATCATTTGCAGCAATGTTACCGTATTTAAATAAATGCAGAATTCGCAGCAAAGTTTTACAGTGTAAATGATGTGAATATTTCTTCCAAAATGAAATCATGGTGTACATGAAGGTATATTTCTTACAGAAATGGTTTTCCTGGAAGGAAGCAGCCAGGCTTGTTCACCGTGTCACTCTGCAGCAGGGTTGTGATTTTATGGCCTAACATCCCACTCTCCCTCCCTCCACAGCCATGGCAGATTTCCATGTACAACCAGAGTCGGTGCATGCTGAGGAGTCTGGCATGGCCAGATTCCAGTGCCAGATACATGGTCTGCCAGAGCCCGTTATCAGCTGGGAAAAAGACGGCCGTCCTGTGGACACCAAGGACGAGAGGTTGGATTATACACACAGCATGACACTCATTAGAGATGGCAGCTCTTCGTAGGTCATTCACTAGCCCTCACTGTATTTGTTTGTTTTTTCTTTCTCTTACAGTATATTCATTTTTTTTCTTGTAGGTACACTCTCCTGCCTACAGGTGTTCTGCAGATTACAGGAGTGCATGAGGAGGACAGTGGAAAGTTCTGCTGTGTGGCCCATAACAGTGCAGGAGTGAAACACAGCACTGAGGCACTGCTCACTGTTTCAGGTTGTTATATTTCCTTCATTTCCTTCGGTCAAGTGGAAAGCATGTTCAGCCTCACTGTAAATTAACTTTGCTTTAAATCTGTGTCGTGTGCTGCTTTTTTTGTTCTTCCATCACTGCTCCGATACAACCGAGTCATTCTCTCCTGTTTATCTACGCGGCATATTCCCGAGATTTTCCCAAACCTATTGCTCCTCTACCTGATCTAAGAGATACAGTATATTGAGTCAGTGTGCTCCAGAGAAATCCAATTAAAGGAAGCCATCCATCAAGCTCGTTCCCATCTCACGCTGTCTCCCCGTTCTCTTCCAGGCTCCCAGTCATCTGTTTACAAAGAGCCTGTGATCCTGGTCGGTCCGGAAAACCTCACGCTGACGGTTCACCAAACCGCCATCTTGGAGTGCGTTGCTACGGGATACCCTCGGCCCATCGTATCTTGGAGCAGACTTGGTAAGATCAGATCCCGGTGCCTATATTTAGTTTGCTTTTTTATTTATTTTTTTTTCCATTGTACGCATATGTGCGAAGGAGGAATTATGCTTCACAGAGCCCGAGTACAATACCAGCGTGCACTCGTGCGTGTGAAATCTGTGAAGTGTTTTGTGAGGGTCATGTGTGCCTTGCGTCTGCATGTGTACGTTCTGAGGCGCAGCGCTTTGATCTGTCCTGAATCGTGTACTGTACATGTGTGCGTGCACGGTACACAGAATCCATTTGATCATCTATTGTGTATACATGAGGCAACGGGGTTCAACATCAGGCCCGAGGGTGTATGTTCACCTCTGTATTGATGAATGCATGCTTCGTGTCCTCGTGAAGTTGAACCTTCTTCGAGGCCTCCGAGTAATTGTCATGAGGTGCTGAGACAGATACGATTAGTTTCCCCCCTCCCTCCGTGTGCATTCTTTTTTTCTTGACTATCACTCAAAGTCTGTCGTGACCAATTTCTCAATCTGGTATCTGTTTTCTTTGCCTAGCATCCAATCTGATTTGCTGTTCCAAATGTAAATTGCTGCCCCTCCCGAGCAGTCGGGCATAATCAGATTGAGGGTATTGCCTTACACAAAGTCGCTAGAATGAAATGCTAACACGATGGGATTTGTATGTATTAGATTATAGCAGGGAGGCTGGGATAAGCTGCATAATGAATCTGATAGTTTCACATCAGTCACTCCTTAATGCCAGAGTTTGTTTATTACTATTCATTGAACACAGCACTGCAGCCTGCTAGCTTGTGCTCTTTCTGGTCTGACACTAAGTTAATTAGTGGCTGACAGAGAGAAAGTGATGGAGAGTGCAATAGAGAGGGTGGGAGAGAGAGAGAGAGAGAGAGAGAGAATATAGCAGATAAAGGGCAAAAAAAGAGAACAGGACTGCTTTTGTCTCAACAAAGGCTCACTCAATTTTTACTTCTCATAATGATAATGTCAAAGCACCAGCTTGAGTGATTCATTTCAACTCAATAATTTGCCATAATTAATTGTTCTTCTTCATAGTTCATCACCACAAGCATGTACATCTAGTCTGAATGAAGCTGCAAGGTTTTGCACAAAAGTCTACAGAGATCACATTTAGTGTCCAGTTTGTGAATTGTTCACTCCTGTCAGAAAGATCTGAGATAGGTTAGGTTTTCCGATTTTTGATTTCTGTTTTTGCTATCTTAAAAACAAAAAAAAAGCTCTTTGCTGTGATGATTGTTTTTGCAGAGTAAGATCTGTGAACTTATCTGATCAACATCTGAAAACTTGTCTTTTCACATCAGTTTTACACAAAAGCCATTATTTGTTTTCCTCATTGTAGTTTATTTCATGACATGAATGCCTGTGTCATTAATTCCCTTTATTTCTATATATCGCTTGTTTAAAATATTTTTGCCTGCTTTTGTGTCATTTTGACAGATAGTACAGATTATTCACGGAACAGTCAGCTTACAAACTGTTAATTTATTTTATTTCCCTTTTAACAGCCTCTCTGTTTGAAACTTGCCTCATCTTAACTTCTTTATGTTAAAGATATGAACCTAAAAATAAGCTACTGACTGTTGACCATATGGTTTGTATCTCTGGCTGGAACTCCTGTCTCTGCATGTGTCCTGCATGGTGCCCAACTCCCTGCCTGGCTTTTTAACACATCAAATCTGGACCTTACAGGCTGCAGATGGAAGCCATAAATGGGATTAAAATGCCCCCTTGGCCCCATAGCTAATATCAAAGGCAGACTGGAGGCATTGTTGGGGTCGAGACTACAGATAGGGAGCGCAGGAAAGTGTGAGCTTATCATGTAAGTACAGCAAGAGCATAGAGGAGGGAGCTATGGATTGTGTTAGGAGATTAGAAGGTGCAGTTAACATTTCTGGTCCTCCAGTGGCGGCCGGAACATCTTCTATGTAACTGTGTTCACCGCAAAGTTCTGTCAGCCTTTGTCTAACAAAGGCATTTAAGAATGGGTTCTTGATCAAATGGGAAAGCTTTAATTATATGAACATTTATTACAAAGCACCACTTACATTCAAAACATCAGAAACCCGACCATTCTTTCTGTAGAGAAATGTGCTCAGGATGTCACTGACAACCATAATCATCTCTTGTTTGTAATATGTTGTTGTTGTGCACTCAGAGACCTTCTCTTTCTTTTCCCAGTGTCTGTTGCATTGGAACCTTGACTTTGACATAACAGTTTAATGAAAAAAGAAACCACTTCACTGTGAAAGCTGCTGAAAGCCTCTGTCAACTTGTACCTTTAAACCTACAATAATAGTGATTCTTTCTGACGATTTAAGACAAATCTAATCTATATACTGTACCTG
This sequence comes from Lepturacanthus savala, assembly GCA_030544235.1. Classification (NCBI taxonomy): domain Eukaryota; kingdom Metazoa; phylum Chordata; class Actinopteri; order Scombriformes; family Trichiuridae; genus Lepturacanthus; species Lepturacanthus savala. Next base: position 17,206,549 of record CM060462.1, on the reverse strand, counting down.
CTCTGTACAAGCCCGGCCCTTCATGCTGCCCTACATAGTGCCTCTCCCATTCATCTTAACTAACCTCTCTCTCAACCCCCCCTCCAATCCCTGGGTAGATGGCCGTCCCATTGGTGTGGAGGGAATCCAGGTTCTTGGCACAGGGAACCTGATGATCTCAGATGTGGGTGTGCAGCACTCAGGGGTCTACGTGTGTGCTGCTAACAAGCCCGGGACACGTGTTCGTAGGACTGCTCAGGGACGTCTTGTGGTCCAAGGTGAGTTCATTTATGAAACAAATATTGATGTTGATAAGGGAAAGCGCTGAATTCAACTAGCATGACAAGATAACTACAGTAGCTTTTGCCAACACCGATAGTTACGCTCATTGGAATCTACAACTGCCTGTTATTGAATCAGAGTCTAAGCTCTAAGTATAATAACTTGTACTCTTTAATGCACCAGTGAAGGGAATCCTGCAAGCCATGCGGGTGTCAACTCTACCTGCAATGCATTCCCTTTTCCATAATTTCCAGGAGCATGTTTTGATGTTAACTCAGAGGGACAGATGGTGTTGACCAATGGGATGAGCCCAGGTGTGGGTGGCATTAATTGTCACCAAGCAGGAAACATTCAGCATTTCCCTCACTCACATATCGATCAGATGGAGCACACTTTGCTTTAGCCCATAGTTGTATTGATCCTGATCAATATTTCATTTTATCTGCCTGTCAACAAATACCTTCCCTAGCAGGAACAAAGAAGCAAAGCCACGGATGTTAATTACATGCCAACCTATTTGTTTAAATAATACATAATAATTTGACTGCATGTCCTTGATGAAATGGTTTAATGTAAATAAGCCACTTGACACCTCTGTGAATATGAGAGGGAGTCGGCTGTCATTTCAGAAAAGGAGCGCAGCAGTCAGGAACTCTAGCCTCATATTAATGCACGTCTACTTATGAAACCATCACACATCAAACAAATGCGCCGATACAGCAAATCGATTAGGTTCATTTTGATTCCTTTGGGGTACAAAAAGAGACAAGAGAAAAAAAAAAAAAAAGAAAGATGGAAGGAGTCGTCGAAGTGTGAGAGCCACAAGGGAAAAACAAGAGCAAGATGGATGGATGGTGCTGATGGTCTAACCCACACCCGTACAGGTGCAAATCGATATCTTCCAGAGCTCCCTCTGACCTTCACCTTTACGACAGCGCCTCCAAGAACACGCAGAGAGGAAGAAAGAGAGAACGAAGCAGGGGAGAGGGAGAGATAAATGAAAGGACCATCACATGCTGTCAGCAGCCTCCATTCAAGTGCCTGAGGTCCCTTAGTTTCCAAATGAAAAAAATGGAAATGCTTACATTGGAAAGTGGCAGACAACATTTTGTCTATTAGGTTCGAACAAAGGAAGAGTGGGGAAAAACAGCAGGAACAGAAGGACAATTCTAAACAAGACAAAGTAAAAGGGAAACTGAGCAATGGGCTGGCAACAAATCCTTTAAAAATAGGAAGTACAATTAGAATTTTTCACAGCAGACATTGTGTTGTGATTTCCAGTTTAACCAGTAGGCTACAGCAGCACCTGTGTGGTTAGAGTCAATCCCTCATACCCCATCCTGCTCCCATAAATGCTCATTAGCACCAAATATATATAAATCGAGTACAGTCACATTCTTTATGGAAATTACTAATCCTTTTATTATTAAAACAAGTGTTTATATTTATAACTTGTATTTTGAAGCTCCTATATTGTACACTTTTCCTGGGTTTTATTTGAAACATCATAACAAAATATGTTTGTGGTTTCAAGAACTAGAAGTTATCTCATTATATTACAAGTCAAGAAAGAACACTGCTGCTTTAATGCTTCAGTGATCAAAGACAGGCTTCGTCAAACTCTCACCATGTTAGAAATCCAAAAAAAAATCAAAGAAAGTTAGTACAACTCCTAATTTAAAAAACAAGCAATCAGAATGCAACATGAAATGGGCGATGATACTAGAATGTTACTGATAAAAACACATTTTCCACCAACTCACTTTGTAAAATTGACAAGTCATGTTGGGCGTCTTATCTCGCAGCTCCAACCGTCTTCACAATCTCCTCTTCTCATTCTCTTTTGAGGTTTTCAGATATACAGAAGTTCAAGCACCATGCACCAAAGCTTGCTTTTCTACATTTTCAAAATAAAAATACAAATTACCTAAAAATGTAGTGATTTCAGACATTTCTAACATGCCCAGGAATTGATATAAATATGAATCTTTTTCTTCATATAACATGGTATATACAGTGGGGAAAACAAGTATTTGAACACCCTGCTATTTTGCTATTTCTCCCACTTAGAAATCATGGAGGGGTCTGAAATTTTCATCGTAGGTGCATGTCCACTGTGAGAGAGATAAACTAAAAAGAAAAATCCAGAAATCACAATGCATGATTTTTTAACAATTTATTTGTGTGATATAGCGGCAAATAAGTATTTGAACACCTGAGAAAATGAATGTTAATATTTGGTACAGTAGCCTTTGTTTGCTATTACAGAGGTCAAACGTTTCCTGTATTTTTTCACCAGGTTTGCACATACTGCAGGAGGGATCCTGGCCCACTCCTCCACACAGATCTTCTCTAGATCAGTCAGGTTTCTGGGCTGTCGCTGAGAAACACAGAGTTTGAGCTCCCTCCAAAGATTTTCGATTGGGTTCAGGTCTGGAGACTGGCTGGGCCATGCTAGAACCTTGATATGCTTCTTACGGAGCCAGTCCTTGGTTTTCCTGGCTGTGTGCTTTGGGTCGTTGTCGTGTTGGAAGACCCAGCCACGACCCATCTTCAATGCTCTGACTGAGGGAAGGAGGTTGTTCCCCAAAATCTCACAATACACGGCCCCAGTCATCCTCTCTTTAATGCAGTGCACTCGTCCTGTCCCATGTGCAGAAAAACACCCCCAAAGCATGATGCTACCACCCCCATGCTTCACAGTAGGGATGGTGTTCTTCGGATTGTACTCTTCATTCTTCTTCCTCCAAACACGCTTAGTGGAATTATGACCAAAAAGTTCTATTTTGGTCTCATCTGACCACAAAACTTCCTCCCATGACTCCTCTGTATCATCCAAATGGTCATATGCAAACTTAAGACGGGCCTTGACATGTGCTGATTTAAGCAGGGGAACCTTTCGTGCCATGCATGATTTCAAATCATGACGTCTTAGTGTCGTACCTACAGTAACCTTGGAAATGTTGGTCCCAGTTCTTTTCAGGTCATTGACCAACTCCTGTCGTGTAGTTCCGGGCTGATTCCTCACCTTTCTTAGAATCATTGAGACCCCACGAGGTGATATCTTGCATGGGGCTCCACTCCGATTGAGATTGACCGTCATGTTTAGCTTCTTCCATTTTCTAATGATTGCTCCAACAGTGGACCTTTTTTCACCAAGCTGCTTGGCAATTGCTCCGTAGCCCTTTCCAGCCTTGTGGAGGTGTACAATTTTCTCTCTTGTGTCGTTGGACAGCTCTTTGGTCTTCGCCATGTTACAAGTTAAAGTCTTGCTGATTGTATGGGGTGGACAGGTGTCTTTATGCAGCTAACGACTTCAAACAGGTGCATCTGATTAAGGATGATACATGGAGTGCAGGTGGACTTCTAATGGGCGGACTAACAGGTCCTTCAGGGTCAGAATTCTAGATGACACACAGGTGTTCAAATACTTATTTGCAGCTATATCACACAAATAAATTGTTAAAAAATCATGCATTGTGATTTCTGGATTTTTCTTTTTAGTTTATCTCTCTCACAGTGGACATGCACCTACGATGAAAATTTCAGACCCCTCCATGATTTCTAAGTGGGAGAAATAGCAAAATAGCAGGGTGTTCAAATACTTGTTTTCCCCACTGTATGTAGGCACCTTCACACACATTGATGAAATTGTTGACAATAAGAAAATGTAAAACGAACCAACCTCATACTATCTAAACCAGCATATATACTACTACTATACAATCACAATACAACATACAAGCAATGTTTTAGCTTCTTTGTCAACAAAAGTCACTGAATAATTGTGCTGGTTTCTCTTTGGGCTTTAAAACACAGCAGAAATAAAACTAATAACATTTTAATTTATTCATTTATAATGTATAATTATTTACAAACAGCTCTTGTGTCACTCAGACCCATCAGATGATGATGATGATGATGATGATGAGGGGGAAACAGGGTTTTTCAGGCTGAGTGTGTGAGAAGGCTGATTTCATTGCTGCTATAGTGCTAATTAGGTGATTTTTGACCATAAAAACATATCTTTATAAATAGAATGCAAAATACAACATTAACATGGGAAAACAGCAAAATAGGGCCCCTGGAGGCAGGTGAAAAACAAGACAGTGGAGCTTTTTTCTCAACAGGCAATATAATATAGTTTTAGCTTTCTACCCTCAGTGATAATGATCAGACTTTATAATTATCATTCAAGCATAAATAATTCAGGTCAGCAAATCACAGATGACCACTGGGACAGTCACGAGTACAGAGGAGATGATTCAATACTTCTCTGTCCATCAGTTTAAACAAAAGCACCAACACAGGAAAGGATATGTAACAGTAATGTCTTACTGTGATTTAATTTGTCTAAAGTAGCTGCCCTGCTAATAGGGGCATTTTACATGAATAAGTTATTACCAATAATTAACTGCAGCCATAAGCCTGGGGTAATACATGATATGACGAAACTGTAAACTGCATTTTATTTTTATGTGCATTTTTAAAAACGCATTCGCTTTAAGTAATACTGTTGTTGAGTTGCATTATTTTGCTCTCTTACTTTTACTTTTCTGCTCTCCTCTCTCTCATTTCTTTCCCTATAGCTATATTGATTTCTTATAATCCTGCTAATAGACCCTGAATTATATATTTGCACCAGTATTTTCCCATAGTACAATGCATTGGTTCATTATGATAAATGACAAGCAGCTACCTGCATATATTGTATTCTCACATTTTTACTCTCTTTCTCACTATTTTTCTATTTCTCTCTGTCTCTCTATCAGTTTCTCTTTTCTCTTTATTCCTGCTATTTTTGTGTTTTTTAAATTTTCCTCCCACAGTCTAACATAAGCTTTGCACGTTCATTCTTTCTTTATTTTATTTTTACAATTTTGTTAATTTGACGCTGGTGTTTTCCAGCATTGTATTTTTGTTATAACAGGAAATATCCCAACTTAGCAACCTGACTTTCCTTTTTCCGTCTCTACCAGCTCCAGCAGAGTTTATTCAACCTCCGCAGTCCATTGCCCGGCCCCTTGGTGGCACGGCCATCTTTACCTGCCAAGCTCAGGGTGAGCCTGAGCCCCAGCTCACCTGGCTGAAGAATGGACAGATACTGGAACCCGGGGGACACGTCAAACTCAGGAACAACAACAAGTAGGGGGAAAAAACTTGCCTTGTGTACTTGTGTTTAAAATCCATTTATGTAACCAGGAATAGCTGCAAGTCTGCAAAATAACAAAGAAAAACAAAAGCACTGTAGGTTGTTCTGCTTGGTTGCGTTTTATAGTTCTGACATTTGATGCAGAAACAAAGTTTTGTTGCAGTATATGATAGATACTTTGTACTGGTCCTCAATCGATGGATTAGTCAATTTTTATTTGTCACATGTGATCACAGTAAGAAATGTTCCTATCAGTTCCTTCAATTGGGCAATAAAACATAATAATTACAAACGCAAACAGCAATATTAAGTCGCTATTAAAATGGATTATGGTTTCTAATAAGTCAGCCTGTATGAGAGGGTTGTAAAACTTAATTAATGGCTTAATTATTGGATCATTTTATGCAATTACCAAGAACATTTTTGGGTTGTCACTGCTGTTTCTCCTTTAGCAAGTACATGTATTTTTAGCTTTTTTAATTCATAAGGGTGACACTGAAATTGACCAATTACCTTCTGAAAGAATCAGCATAAAACTAAATCAAATAATAAAAAATAATAATAATCCAAATTATATTTTGACAGCATACTAGAAATTGCTACAATTACAAGTAATTAATTCCATAGCAGCATGTATAACTAACTCAAATGGTATTCCAATTAAAGATTTAATGCTATATGAAGCATTTGTTAGAACATCATAAACCTTAATGAAGGGTCACTCTGATTTTCTCTTTATCTTTAAACTAAAAATGACTCATCACATAATGCAAGCTGCTATCAGTACAGCTCATCTTTCTCAACTATTACTGCTCCCTTTTCAAATTTGGACCCAGCTGACAGAAGTAATTCTGATATCAGTACCGTATTTATCACTACAGGCTTGATCTGATCATCAGCGTCGTCCTAATGTCCAATTTATCTGCATTTCTGTTGATTCTAAAGCTGTAGCTGCTGGAATTAATGCCTGCCAAGACATGAGCCTCAATTTATTTGCGACTTTGTATGTGAGGGGTGTATTGACTGGATGTTGGATGCTTTCCCATGGCAGTGCCCAGGAATGTCATGAGGGCCCAGCGACCAGCTCTGTTAGTTACTATTCTCAGCACCTCAGACTGTAAAGGCTGCATGTTGCAGTGGCTGTTTTATTGGGTTTCATCTCAAAGATAATTTAGAGGATTAATTGCACATTGGTTATGCTTCCCCACTCTGGGTTATTTTTTATTGCTTAAGAAACAAAAGTTAATGGAAAATCTGATAAATTGAACTGAATAATCTCACAAATGGCTGTGTTTGAACAGAATAACCATATCAGGGCCAAATCTCTTTTGATTTATAGTTTCCTTGCACGTGGTTTCAATGCATCGCCGGAAAAGGATAAAACACAAGTGTCCAGCTTGTTAATACTGCTGTGTGTGTGTGTATATACTCAAATACCTTGAGTATATTCTGTTGTGCATTCTGCAGGCGGAAAGTTAAATTTTTCCAGACACTGGCAGCAAACCGTCCATTCATGTTGTTATTATTCTGAAAAAAGGAACGAAGAACATGAAGTATGCGCAAAAAAATCTATACTTGCATTCTAATGAGGTGAGTGAAGGGATCAGACACCTTCATCGCTCACATACACTGCTACACTCCCACTTCCCTCCACCAGTCTATATTATTCAGAGAGATGGAGCGAAGCACTAACAAAGGAGGAAAGAAGAGAGAGAGGAAACAAACGAGAGGCCAGATATGGATGCAAAAAAAAAAAAATGACAGAGAAAAATGAACGGGGCGGTCAAAAGAGAAATGATGAGTCGGCAGGAAGAACAAATGAGGAGACAGCAAAAGACAGAGCGGTAGTCAGAGCATCACTTGCCACCATTAGTGTATGACCTGCTGTAATATGGATCTCATGCATCACAAACCTTGCTCTGTGATTGGTTAAGGAGGCAAGCCTCAGCTTGAGATCTCCCATTAGCTAATTAGCCCATAAACTCAGCTAGTTGACCAGGAAATGCAGTCAGCCATTTAGAGAACAGAGCGGCTTGATGTGCATCTTAAGGATTTGCTGTGTAGCTGAACTGTGAGGGAGGTGGATGGAAGACGTTCAAATCAGATTCATCATCACAGGCTGTGATGATGTTTCCATTATTAATTACCTGACAAGTATTAAACAAGTAATTTGTTGGTCTATAAAATCGAAACTTAAAGACTTTACATCACAAGTTCCCAAAGTTACCCAACTTAGGTACCAAATATATTCAGTTTGCTATCATAAAAGACAAAGAAAAAAACTGCTAAAATCACATCTGCAAAACTAGAACCAATACAAGTGACAATATTTTTCTTACTTTGATTGACAGTTCATTTTTATAAGTTTAAATAAGACCCAGAATACATAAAGAGGATGCAGGTTAGTTGATTTCTATACATAAAAGTACAAAAACTGATCTGATCAGTCTCAACATTTTGCCCGGCCAGTAACATCATTCTGTTTTATTAAAAAAGCATAATTCTCTGTAGGAATTAGAAACGGGAAATTCATAGTTAGACAAGTTTTCTCCCGTAAAGTTTGGAAGAACTTTAACCTCAGCCTCATGACCTGTTTTTATTCTGTAGTGGAGATCATGAAGAATGATATGGCTGTGCCAAATCATTTCCCATCTTTGTTGAGCAAAAGTAATGATATGCAGATTATATTCAACTGCAATCTATCTATCTATCTATCTATCTATAATATCTAAGGACACATTTGGATTTAGAGTGACAGCAACAGAGATTTTAATTGAGGTGTGTTCTACATGTATACATACACACACAGACACACACTCAGAGACACACACACACATGGGGGTTTCTCCCGTCAGCCATCTCTCATGATGCTGACCTTCAACAGCAAATCAGACAAGCAAAGGAAGGGGAATCGATTGTACATTTCATTCACACACACGCATGCACACACATTAATCAAAAAGCAAGTGAGTCTGTATGTGCACGGAGAGCCCCGTGGTGCATGCCGTCATTCTCTTTTGTGCACACGCATAATCAAACATGAAAATTCACAAATATGTTGCCCTTTACACTTTGTCCACACATGCATTTTACATTTGAAGAAAAGCTGTGCAAAATGCTGCATCTGATGCAAAGATGTGAGAGAGGACCTGATCGGCCTGAAGCTTTAGTCACATCTCCGCAGATCTGATACACACCTGTGCACATGGTCAGAAATGTGAACATGGACACAAACACACATGTGTGTATATATATATATATATATATATATATATATATATATATATATATATATATATATATATATATATATATTTCCCCATTTATAGCAGGCTTTCATGATCAGGATCCTGTAAAACATGTATCAATCTATCTTTAGTCTCTGAAGCTGTCATGTTTAACCATCTAGGACATACAAGCTGTGATCTCACATCAAAACTTGTAATAATTTTGCAAAAGTGATACAACAACTGATGAATTAATAGGATGGACAACGTAATTCCCTGTAGTGAGAATATCCCATGAGCATTTCTTTAAAAAAACATTTAAAAATGATCCTTTCATACTTGTGTTTAAAGAGGTATAGGATTTAGAAAGGAACACGTCTAAATAGTGTGTTAGTGTAGCTGTGTGTTTTATAATTAATGGCCAACATCTGAAGGAACAGGCTACCACACAAACCTGGACATTTCGTTGCAGAATCCTTTCAAAGGGTCTTTTTTTCCTCTTTTCTTCTCTTTTCTCTCCTCCCCCCCTCCCTTTTCTTTCACCAAGACCTGCCTTTCTTGTTTGCGGCCCCTCTCTGTGCCTCACATCCCCCTTCCTGCCCCCATTACAGAAAGCTGGGGCCTGGGCATTGGCCTTGAACTCTGACCCTGCCTGTAATCAGTCATATCCCTGGGCCCTTCCCTCCTCTCAGGCCAAAGACAGCATCACTCCTCTCCTCCCCCTTCCCCGCCTCTTCCTCCTGTTCTCTCTTTGTCCCCGTGTTTTTTTCCCCCCTTTCCCTCTCGCTTGGATCCAGAATGGCCACGCTGGCTTTTGATGGGGTACTGCTCAGAGACAACAGAGAGTAAACACAGCCTCCGCAGCTGAACAACAGGCCCAAGGCCCCGCTGTCAGCCACTCCCCTGGCCCACAGCCTTATCCATCCATCTGTGAAATGACCTCGAAACTGATGAGTAAATGATGGTGTCAACCTGTCAGGACAGGACAACTTGGCTTTGGACGTCATGTTAGACAAGCAAACTGGATTTCAGGTCACACACCTCCCAAATCCCCAAATCTCTATTTTTTCCTTTCCCATCGCTTTAACTTCCCATCTATCTGTTTTACTTACACATTGTGTGTCTCTTTGGTAGCCCCGCTTTACTGTGTGTTAATATTGATTAATCTAAATTGTTCTAATTAAAAGAGACCAAACTATTTAATCAGAATAACTCTCAAGTCATTAAACAAATTGAATAGTCAACCATTGAACAGAGTCATTCGGTAATCTTTGTGTCAGATAATTAAAATTGACACATTAAAAAATATTCTAAAAGATATCTTAAACACAGTTCCCCTTCTTAAGTTAATTTCAGTTATTCAACATAACTTTAAGTAAAGAAATAGTAAATTCCATAACTAAATGTATATTTTATACCTCAGTCTTTGACTGACTCAACTCAACTGCAATTCAACATCCGCCATCCAGTCTGTTTTTGCTGGGAAATATCTGGATAAAGGAAGGATTGTGGTTCACATTTACATGTGCAGATGAAAATGTCCAAAAACTAGAGCTGACCCATAAATAAAAAAATCAAAGCTTCAATCGTTGATCGATTTTATTACTATTTTTTTTTTTAAATGTATCACATGTGCGCATGTGATTTAGACAAAGAAATCAAGTGTCTGGAACAATTAACTTGAGGTCTGAGTTGTACTTGGCATCAGTATTGTTTGTGATCGTCATAGCAACGCATGTCACCTCAGTTCAGGGTGTTGTTGTTGTTCCTGCTTGCCTTTCACTAAACAGCTGCTGCCCATGGATGTATGCGACTTAGCTTGAGGTCTGAGTTTGCTGGGTTGGTTGAAAACCTCAGGCCAGCGCAATTGTTCTTTATTGACATGTATACGCGGCTGTTGAACTCACTTTCTCGCTTTCTGTGCTTGTGGCGGAATCAATTTGTGGACCTTGTTTTCACCATAGATTAGTCCATGTGTGATAAACACTGCACATTTTTTACTTCACCAGCGCTCATGCCCCCCTGCCACCCATCACGTCCACCGGCTGTTGAAGCTCGATCAAAATCGACTTTTTTGTCCTTGAATGATCTATTCTCAAAATATATAAATATGTAATAAATACACATGCACCGAAGATAATGGCAAGATCAAAGCAATCCTTACAATGCAGCACCATTCTGTGATTATTTACAATAAATGAATACCAGCTGTATATTTAAAATGATACAGCTAATCTTTTACTATTTTTTATTATTATATATTGATACTCTGAGACACTGAAACCGCTAAAGCTTTTTCAATAGTTTTTGCCAGCAGGTGTGGAATTTCATGACGTCAGCAGGATCATTCCATGTGTATGTGGCTGAGCATGTACAGTAAATGTGTGCGTTCATGCATACATATGGTCAGACGCCTCTGTAGCTACCGAAACAATCAACGTCTTGTGAAATTTCTTCTGAATTCCCTCCACACACTTCAAGGGGCCCGATCAGAGCTTAGCGGCATCGGGTATTGCGTCCCTGGGGGCCTCTTTGCCGTGTCCGTGGCGTCTGGTCAGGCCGCCTGTCTGCAAACACTCCATCCATCGCCGATATGAAAGGCTGTCAGAAACATGACGGCTGAGTAGCGAGCTGAGCGCCGGCGACTGCCGCCACCTCAGAGGTCAGAGGTGAGATTGGCTCAGAGAGGGTGAACTACGGCGGGCTTCTTTGACCTCATAATTATCCAGATTGAATCCACCTGGCGGACCAGAGGGAATAACGACTCCTCTACCTCGCAACCTACTCTGACCCAGATTAGAGACGTACAGTAATTGTATCCCACCATATCAATTTTGAAAAATAAATGGAACGACTCACTTCTCCATCCCCTCCGCTGACCCAGAAGTGCCTGTCGCCTCCTCTGTCCTCACAGATCCATCCTCACACACTCCAGCGGAGCCTGCTCAGCGCCGGCTGTCGAGCTGGTACGGCACTTCCCGCGAGTCCCATTTCGCAGGTCCAGGAGCTGGCAAGTGACAGGCCACATAGACCACACAAGGCTGACATGCTGCCCTGTCAATGAATTGCATGCTTTTCCTCACGGGGGTCATCCTGGCATTTTTTTAATAATCCAACCTGTCCGTCAAAGAAAGATGACAATGGGCCAGACAGGTACTTAGAAACAAGGGCAAGTGACAGATTGCTGCAGGATATGAGGAACTCCCACAGCATTCACCTCTACTGTTTCAACTTAAACACAGTATGAGAAGCAGAAGCCAAAAGGTTTTTTCCCCCCTGCTCCATTTGACAAATGTTTCTGATCTCTTGAAATGCCATCACCAAGGGATACACCATCTTTAAGTGGGGAAAACGGGCAAAGCTACAACTCAGGCCTTTCCACAATCTCAGGGTATTCATTATTTGTGTGCTCTCACTTTTCTCACTGCACATATTAGCTTAAATACTGCAGAAATGGCCTTGGAATGAAGGAATGTTTTGCACACAGGGCCTCATTTCCATTCGGGAGTATGTTTAAATGTTTATATTCCTGTTGCCTCAGGACATAAACAATGAGAAGAGTCAAAGTGCATGCATTCTAGTCTAATAGCACCTACTCAAAATGCACACACACATACACACAATGCAGAAGACAGACCAGGTAGGAGGTAGGGAGATGAAAAAGAACCAAAGATAGAAAGATAGGGACAAAGAGCAGAAAGTGGTGGAGGTACACTGGAGAGCACCGATGGTTGGAAGAAAGAAAAGTCAAAGGACTGAGATAAAGGACTTTCTTTATGTAGGAGGTTGTGCCAGTGTGTGCCTGTGTGTAGATGTAATAAAAGATTTTACTGATGTAGGCAGAGTATATTTGTTGAAACGCTGAAATAGATTCATCCACTGAGACGAGACTTCCAGCAGAAGACAAATCAGTTTGAAAGTGTGCGCTGTGCATGAGTGAGGATCTTCTATACATACAGTACTGCATTTCTGACATGCATAGGGTGCATGTCAGAAATGTCTTATCTTCCTCAAACACACACACAGGTGGTCCTACAGCATCATTATATATTTGGATGGTTGTAAAATCAGTCCTTTCAGTTTTTTGCGATCAGCAATATACCACAAATTTTTGTGATGCCGCATATTTCCTAATATGCTGCATAATTCTTGCAAAATAAACCAAAAATACCACCATTCTTTCACAAAACCCATATATCTTTTCTACACCCCCTGCTGGTTTTAGTGAATTTGCACACGTACATGCGATCATTTTCTTTTGAACTAGTGACGGCGAACAAATCCCACTTGGCACCTTTTTTCTCTGCAAGTGACCGAGCTGATCAGTATACCCCAGTTTTACACAAAATGGGGGGAAATCATTTTCAAACACTGCCGGTGCATACTGACCAGAAATGCTTCTTCTTCTACTACTTTTTAAAGACAACAACCGACTATCGAGCCCTGATAGCTGTCACTTGACAGCCGAACAAAACAAGTATTGCATTTTACTTTTGTGCATTTGTGTTGTGACATTTACATTGGCATCAGCTCTGTAAATGCCTCCCTAGTTTTATCTACCTCTATTATTGTTGCTTTTGCACTGCATAACTTTCGCTATCTTCTCACGTGCAGTGCACTACCTTTTCATACTGAATAGTGTAAATGCACTTATGTACTTAAGATATTAAGTATTAGCACAGATGGAGGTGATTTGGGACGCAGCATCAGTGTTGTTCCATTCATTTTTATGTCTTAACCCTATTTAGAACTTTGATAGGTTGAGTAAAAAAAAAATCCTCACAAATTATGAGAAAATACCTCCACAAAATCAGTCACTTTGATCACAAAAAATCAGAAAACAAAATCATGAAATCCTGGTTGAACTCTAAAATGCAATTTTTCAGTACATGCAACAGTTATGTTCCATCATGTTAGCATCAGAAAAGCTAAACTATTCTTCTCTCCTTTACCCCTTCTTCTTTCTGCCATTCTACCGCCTCCTCTTCCCTGACAGCACGCTGACGATATACGGCATCACCCACGATGACGAAGCGATCTACCAGTGCATCGCAGAGAACAGCGCCGGCTCCACGCAGGCCAGTGCACGCCTCACAGTGCTCTGGGCCGACGGGCTGCCTGGCGCGCCGGCCCATGTGCAGGCCGAGGCCCTCTCACCCACCACCATCCAGGTGTCCTGGAGGGAGCCCGAGCAGAACACTCAGGACATCGTTGGTTATGTGCTCCACATCCGCAGGACCTCAGGTGAGGACGCGCTGAGATTCAAATAGATTTATACAAATCCCTTGCTAACATGAACTCGATGAATAACGACCGATTCAACACAATACATGGATTTCGGGTCACATGGTACAGGATGAAGGCAGGTGAAGGAGAGACAGTGAAAGTTCGATGAAACTAGAATGAACGGCTGCAGTTTAATCTGTAGCAGATGTTAAATCGGAAATCTGTAACTTTCGGCACATATATAACAGATGATGGAGCACCTGCATAAATTAAAGATCTAGTACAAAGATAACTGGAACAACTAGAGTTTACCATTTTAATTACAATACAGTCATTTGGCATGTGCTGTTTTCCAAATTATAGTAACTGAATTCAAATTTCAATAATAGCTGGATGTAATATACCTCTCATATTATATATATATATATATATATCATATCATATTTTATAATTTCTATGTCATATTACTGACTTTTTATCTCACAATTTTGACTTTACCTCATCATTTTGCCAATTATTTGTTACATTTAGTTATTTTTTTTGTATTTCATCTTATAATCAATAAAGTAACTTGAAATAAGAAAAGTTATCTTTTAATTGAATAAGTAGAATAAGATAATTCTGTACAAATTATACTTATTATTGTTCAATATTTTCACCTAATAAAACTTATTTGTTTACAGTGCAGTGCTTCAATACAAGTGTAGCATTGAACATCAGGAAAAATAAAAAGCTGATTTGAGAACCATATGCATAGACTATCAGCATGATGCTCCATTTGTGTTCCTGTGTACATTTGCATGATTTTTTACATTCATGCGATATGTTAGTTTATCACTTTGGGCATAAACTGTGTGTGTTAGTTAGAGCCTCCTAGCTCCAGCTGCCGATCTGCTCAATAGTTCTATCTGATGGATAATTAAGGGCCCTGGGGTCCAACCAACAGGATCTGCTGTGATTACATTCCAAGATGGCATGGCTCACTGGGTTGGGGGTGGAGGTAGATAGTGGTTATGGTTGGGTGTGTCTCTGAATTGAGAGCAATAAAATGCGATCGCATCCTTTGAAACTCCCTGTTTTACCGCCTCCATCTCCTCTCTCCACCCCTGCAATTCACCCGACCGTTGTCATTCAGGCACCCAGGGCCAAACTAGATTAGCTATAACCCAACAGAGCTACCCTGATAAAACCAGTGAAATGGGCAATAACCATAAAATGATGACAGAAACAGATTGTATTTATTGTGCCCCCCTTGATCTTATTTTCCACCACTTTAATGCCTGCTCCACCTCCTATCCCTGATGTCTTTTCTCATTTGTGTCCGCCCCGTTTCTGTCTCTCAGTTATTTCTACTCAAACTTCCATCTTCGTTTTACTCCATCTCACTCTCCTCCACTTTCTCCTTCAGACCCAGTGGAGATGGAATATGAGGAGGCTGTCAATAAGGTGACACTGCAGCAAAACATCAGAGATCTGGAGCCTTCCACCAGTTACACCTTCTACGTCAAGGCCTACACATCTCAGGGGGCCAGCAAGCCATCAGACAGTGTTACAGAGAGCACTCATGGAGAAGGTGAGAGTTGGAAGCAGAACACACACTCACTTAAAACAAACACCTTCCATAGCCATGATTAATGTATAGAAGATTTTGGGAGAGATGTATATTCTGGATGGTTGTTTTTTTTTTTTTTGAGTTTTCAGATTTCAGAGCATTCTTAAATTAATATGTTTTCATTGCTATGATTAAATATGATTCTATGATTTGATTGTTTTCTCCCCAAACTTTAGGTCAGGTTGGGTTTGAACTTGTACTGAAATAAAGCACATCATGTATGTGATTTGATGGCCATATTCCATTTTCAAAGCTCAAATATTTCAAATTGTGATAAAGTTTTGGAATTTGTGAGAGAATAGCAAACTTTCTAAATTACATTGGGTTTCTGATCCTAAATTATCATGATTCACACTTTCAACAAGCTTTTCTCCTGTTATTCTACCAGCTTGTTTAACAGTCTATATTATGTTGCAGTGCCAGCGCCGCCTTCCCTCTACACCAAGGTGTTGAACAGCAGCGTTGTGCAAGCGATGTGGGAGGCCTCCTCTAAAATGGGTCAACACCAAGGCTTCAGACTCTATTACAGAAGAGCCCACACACCAATCTTCACCGGCCCCATCATCTTCCCTCGCAACATCACCCACTACAACATCACTCAATTGGGTAAGAAATGTAGTATTTTTTCATCTTTAAAATCATCTAATCAGCCTTCATTGAAGAAACCAGTTTTGTTACAGTTTCCTGTATTTGTTTTAAAATCTTTCTACCTTTTCTTATTTTCAGATCCCTCACTTGTCTATGAAATAAAACTACTCGCATTCAACCAACATGGAGATGGCAACGCCACCACGCGATTTGTTTCACTTCGGGAGGCAGTGGAGAAATCCGGTAATTACCTGACACAACCAAACACCGTCACAAACTGCTGCATGTCACCCCCCGCGCGTTAAGGTTCAATGTCGTCTGTTGCCAAAGCCAATCTGTCAAGTGGAATGGAGAAGGCTGATCCAGATGCAGGACACAACAGGCAGGAGGAACTGAAGAATCGATATTTGTGGGAGAAGAAGGATAGGACAACAAAACAAATGATCCAACAAAGACAAGGAAAAGAAAGGAAACAGGAGAATAGGAAAGGAGTCGATTGGCTGGAGAATAAAGAGGATGCAGGACAGGTGTGGAGGGAAAAGTCGGCTGGGGAGGACGACAGGGAAAATGAGAAAAAACACACAAGCTGACCAATAATTTGTCTAATACACTCTGCCACAGACATACTCACAAACTGCACTTCTCTGTGCATACTGCTGCAGGTCTGATTAATGCTGATGTGCTGTATCTCCACAGTGTTGGACGTCCCATGTGACTGTGTGAAAGATGAACAGAGCAAAACATCGACTACAGGCATCATTATCGGCATTCACATCGGAGTCACCTGCATCATCTTCTGTGTGCTCTTCCTCGTCTTCAGCTACCGGGGAAGGTGTGCGAACATGATCTGAAGTGTTTTGTTTAATTCAGTTCTGGACAGACAACGTTTTTCTCCAGCTAAACCACAGCAAGTCAGAAGCCATTCTCGTTAGTACCCCTCACCATACAAAAAGAGGCTTGTATCACCATCAAAGTCCATCCCCCTCCACTCATTGGTCATAAACCTCTGTGTCGGACTGGACACGTCAATATCCTTTGATGCACACATCAAACTATGGGAGATCATGGCCTCTCGGCCCTGGGGCCACGCCTGTGGAACCAGCTCCCAGGAAGAATCAGGGACACTGACTCTCTTGCTGCTTTTAATTCTAGTCTTAAGACTCATCTGTTCCACACTGCTTTCAAGTGTTACTTTTGGTCTATTTTAGTCTTTTTGATGGTTTTATCTTTGTCTATGAGGCACCGGTATCTTAAAACAGTGTTTCTCAATGTGGGGTCTGGGTCCTTGAGGGGCTGCCACGGGGTCCCCCAGAATAAAGGGGAATTATTTATTGTTCACTAAAATTCCTTCCATAACAACACAATTGCAACATGTAGGAGCATTTGTATGGAGGACTGAAACTGAAATAAATTACTGTATTTAATTTCCCATTAACATATTTATTTCCTATTATTTTCCACATGCAAATTTTATTTTCAATTTCATATATTGAGATGGAAATACAAAAGGAAATGCAGGGATGAACATATTTGGGGAAATAAATGGAGGGGATGAATGCATGAAGGAAAATCAGATAAATGGGGAATTTATATGCAAAGGGAAAATAATACACAAATGAATTAATTCATTAATTAAATAGAAAACGTCCAATTTCTTTATTTTTAATATTTACTGGCTTATTCGTTCATGAGTCAGTCATTTATTTTTGATCATGGCTGTTTCAGTCCTCCTTAATTTTGGCCATGTTAGGTTATATGGTATCTAAAAGCAAAAACTCTGATCAGATGGGGTCCATGGTTCAGATTTTGTGACTTTAAGGGTCTTTGTCTTGAAAAAGTCTGAGAACCACTTAAAGAGTGCTATACAAATTAAAACAATTATTTTTATTTCTGCGTGTCTTCCGGTAATCTACAGGTTAATGATGTGTAAGACAGTTCAGGCCACGCCCCAGGCAGGACACGGCACGGTGCTGGAATCCTCTACCTCTTCCCAGGGGCCCTCGGGCCTGAACGGGACCGCCAGGAGAGACATGGAGGTCAACGGGAGCGCAGTGGGGAAGAAAATGGTCGACAGCAACGAGCTGGAGAGACTTTTCACTCAACATATCACGCAAGACACATGCATGGTGAGTCCTAAATGAACCTTTTTTCACATAAATATGATAATCTGAACATGTTTTAAAAGGTATGCGATCCAGCTTCAGTTCTATCAACAGTATAAACACAAAAGAAATTACTGAGATCAGGCCACAATGACCATGAGTAGGTAGAGACATTCAGATGTCTTTCGGGGTAGAGTCTAAAAAACATCCCAGGTTAATTAAATGTATTTGAGTGAGAAAACGAATCCTAACAGTAAAATTAAACTGTCTGTTACTGTCTGGAACCTGCGTGATCACTGCTCATGTTTCCTGCCTCGGTCGACATGTTTTTAGAAATATGTTGTGAAATTTCAGAATTCGCTGTGGTGGGTACAGTGTTATCATAGCCAACAGAAGGGATGGATGGAGCTACATTGCTAATTAAGCAATTTAAAAAGGCTGGTAACTGTGTTTTACACAGAATTCAAATATCCAGCTGCTAAATGTCACACATTGAAAAAAATTCCAATCACTTTTTAAGCATGTGGATACATGTCTTTTTTTTCTCTGCATGTTCCACAGCTTCATGTCACTGTGTTTCACAATGAGCCCACCTTCTCTCAGCCAAAACCTGCTAACACCAAATGGCAAATCAAAGCCAGATTGAAATTGAAATTTGTACCCGATTAGTTCAAATTTCAATAAAAACAGTTCAGTTTAGTTGAAAGATATCTACAAAATCTTTATTGACATGAATTGATGTAAGGGATAATCAAAAACTATGATCACACTGAAATTGCCATTTAATCGGGGGGAAGAGGGAGTATATTACTTTAACTTTTATTCCCATATACATGTGTTTTCAGTCTGACAGATCTCTTGTCTCGTACGCGCTGAACAACACCCAGCTGTCTACGATACCGCTGGACGAGTTCGCCATGGAGCAGGACACAGAGACGCAGTTCCGGGAGCCTCCTGCAGCAGGATCGGGTCGGCAGGACCAAGGCTAATCAATGTATGAAGGCCAATTCACACGGCACTGTCTGCAGTGTCCACTTAGACTCTTCTCTCACTCAGGTTGACATATGTTTCCTTTCAAAGTAGTTTTTTTCCTTTTGTGCAAAGATTTTTTTTTTTTATTGGTAAGTTAAGAGGTTCCAGAGGATCTAGGACTGTATATTGGAGAGTTTTTAGCCTGGGCTTTGGAGAGCTCTCTTCAGATGGACGGCTGTTTGCAGCCAGGCAGGCCAGTTAAGTGTTTTTTTTACTTTCACATTGGTCTTTTGTTAAGTTTCTGGTATTGGGCAGCACATGGAATAGAGACCCCAGAATGTCCTTGTTATACAATGATTTTATTTTTAAGTTTATAAATATATATATACATATATAACTTTATCACCTATATGTCAAAGTGGTTATAAGTTAATGGTCTTATCTCTACTTTTCTGCGGATGTCAAAGACTCCTGCTGCCTGCTCTCACCTACCAATGATTCCACCTTCTCACTCACAGAAGACCTCAGCCTTCTTCCAGGGATTCGATATATTCTGTCTCAGGACTTTGTTTCAGTGATATCAACATTTTTTTATGAGTTCTCGGCCTTCATACAGGCGCTAGACTTGGCTGTGTGAACCTCGCGATTCAACAAAAACCTACCTCAGCCGGAATGAATGTGTTGTGGGAAGCTTTTAGGGACTTTACCTTCCCATGTATTCACAATTACTTTACATGCGGAGGAACTGATTGGTCAGAGAATTACAAGATCAGGTGCCGCACTACCTCAGATGTCACGAATCGTCTCTCTTCTCCTGCTTGTCGAAGCAAAATGGAAAAAAAAAAGAAAAAAGAAAATGAGTATCCAACGTAAAGCACTTCCAAATGCTGAAGTTAATGTTCTACCTCAAGATAACAATGTTAATGTTGTCGCTGTTGTTGTTGTTGTTTGTCTGTTTATTGCATAATGAAAAACCCTCTTCTCCCACCCTCACCCCCTCCCCTCTGTGAAATCCTGGCTTCCCACTGTTGATGAATATGGTGTTTGTAGATACAATGTCAGTACCTCATGCAAGTTGACAAACTGATAACACTGTTGTTTGGATTACAGTATGTTAGGGATATGTATGAATTATGCTGTTCCATTGTAAGCTCTTTTTGTTTAGATTGTATTTCACTTACAAGATTATAAAACGTTTTTTTTCAAAGCATAGTTGCTTCAGTTGAACGAAAACACCATTTGAGATACACTGCATTGCTAAAGACTTTGTCCAGACTATTTACTGCTAAATGAGATGTGATATATAATATACATCATATACGTATCGACACTTACTGCTATGATTGAATTGTGCGTGTGTATTGTGGAGTGAGTGTTTCTAGATAAATACGTTTTAGGGAGTGAGTGAGTGAGTGAGTGAGTGAGTGAGTGAATGAGTGAGTATTTTCATACATATGTGATGTATGCAAAAAAGAAAAAAAAGAAGAAAAAGCACAATTCCTATCAAACTGTCCTGAAAAAATGATTCTATTGTTCATGTAATGGCTTAAAGAAATATTCTGCAATTTTGGGCATTTCTTTTTCAATATCCTGAGAGTTCGATGAGGAGGTTGATAGTGCTCTCATGCATGAAGCTGGATGCAAGAGGCAATTAGTTTAGTGTAGCATAAAAGCAAAGGGAAACACATTCCACCTCCCCACACCTCTAACACTCACTAATTAACATAATATATCCGGTTTGTGCAATTTGTACAAAAGAAAACAAGTCATTAGTGTTTTTAAAGAGAGTAACACACTGTTACTGCTTCCTAACTAGAAGTGGTGTAGTCTGTCATCACTGTGATGTTCTCAGGCAAGAAGGCTACATCAAGAAATAATTACATTATTTTTACATTTGTGTATAGGTTATAGGTTAAACAATCAAGGTATAATTTATTTATAAGTGATTACTGGTTCTTTAATTTCATATAAATTCCCTGCAAACCTCATGAGTAATTTTCAGGCATTTAAATGTTAATTTAAAACACATTTAAAGAGAAGGTGGTGCAATTTAGTTCAAATTATAAGGAAAAATGGCAAAGAGTGTTGAGTTGTGTGTGTTTAATTCCCACTCATTATATTTGGGTTCATAGTTGTTAATTAAATTCTTAATAAGTTAGACTCTTAATAATTCTTTAACTAAAGACAGGTCTTTATAAATATTGGTATTTTAGATTATTTTTTTAAACCTCATAAAGATTAAACATTTACACAGCAACTAGCCAACTTAACGGAAATGATAAAAAACAATTTGTAATTTTTTTTTAATTACTGTTACTGAAATTGTTGATAGCGTTTGTAAAACATATTCCAATATGCTTTTATATTTCTAGACAGACAAAATACACAATAAAAACAATGCATTTTCTCTTTGTTAAAGAATCCTTAAGATATAAAACTTAAAGACTACAAAAATGAAACTACAACTCAAGAAATAAGGACAGAACCATCCTAACAGCTTAGCATAAAGAGCCTCCTGGTGCCAGCACTGTTACTCATCTAACTCTGGGGAGGGGGGGGAGTTAACAAGCCCAAAATGATGAACTATTCCTTTAATCTAAATTAGCAGCAGTGTATCTCTAATCTCATTCTGGATATATGATCCTGCAGTGCTCTTAGTTTTCACGTCTCATTTACCTGCCTCCTTTTATAACAAAGGAGTGGCCTTTTTTACGCTTCTGGTGCCCAGGAGACATGACAGTCGCTGATCATGCTTGTCTATCTTTCTTCTCTTCTCAAAACCACAGTTGCTGCTCAGCCTTCTCCCTCCTGTAAACACTGGCTAGTTAAAAGTGTTTCAGGGACACCACGTTTAGTAACGCAGGATGCTGACAGCCACAGATGGAGAGCTGGTCGAGGAGGATAGAAGGTCATTGGTTAAACGATCGCAGGGCTCCTCTCTCCAGCTCTCCGCTCTGTGGAGTCACGTAATTTACAGGACTTGCTCTGATGCATTATGGTTACCTACCTCATCACTGCTTTTGGCCTTTCTCTCAGGTCTTAATGAAGGAAACATACAGAGTACAAACAACGGAGTAGAGGGACACACACACACACACACACATATTAATGTAAATATATTATAATTGTTGACATGCTGGACAGAGACAAAAAAGTAGTCAGAAAACGAGACAAACACTCAAATGGACAGAGAACTTTTTAGGACCTTTATCTTGTGCACTAACGATTAAAATGGTTCATGTTTATGCTTGTTTCTAGTGGATGTGAAACTTTGGTTATCATCAATTTTTTTGTCCATATCACAAGCTTTTACCTTATCTTTTTGGCACTGGTGTTTGACTTTACATCCGATGTGGAAAATGTACTTGCGAATAAAGTAAAGTACAGTGGGTGGCACTTACAACTCTGTACAAAATTCTAAATAATACCTTTATTGATTCACCTTTTTGACTAATACTTTAGTAAAGCCACATTCAAAGCATTTATATGATAACTCGCAGTTGCTGAAAAGAGTCGAAAAAGCCATATGAAAAAATACATTTGCAATTATTGCTAGCAGACATTTAAAAATAAGATCAAATCCAATAGTATAATGATAACTTTAATCGATTCAACCACTTAAAAAAAAAAGAGTACACACACACATAATATATAAAATAATATGTGCAACATCCAAGACATTCCATGTGAGAGTTGTATGTGTCCCCACAGCATCGGTTACACTTTATAATAAACATCATCTATAAATGGCTTATATAGTTGATTAGATTTTAATTAATAGTTAAAATTGATCCATAAACATTATTGGAATGGTGATGATAAAGGTGCAACCAGTGATTATAATACAGTTTAAATGGTTAACAATTGGTTTTTAATCCATCTATTGCAAAGTTGCAACTGATGTTTATCAAAACATTACATAATAAATATGACTATGTATAATTAAACATTATCTAAATGATTTTGTATAGATATACAAAGTGTTTATTACACATTTAGCAAGATATTAATATCGGATGCCTGTTATGGAGTCGCAACTCCATAACAGGCATCCAAGCAATGAATATAGATAGTTTACAAACCAATTAGTAGTAACTATTAACAAAACATAAAACAACTTAACTACAGTTTAAATAATTTATTGATGATGGTTATTATAAAGTGTTATGAAATCACATATTATGCAACCTGCATCACATAATAGTTTTAAGTTAGTGATCATCTTAGGTACTATGATTTTATGCTTTTTGAATTCATTTGTTTATGCTTGTTATTTGTCTGCAGATTTTTTTTTTCTTTGCATCCATTTCTTGCATTTTAATTGTACACAGTTGGTGTTGATATCACATTGTAAGTGTTTGAAAAAACAGTAATGGTCAAAATAGCAGAACACATGCCCTACCTACCATGTCTCCTTCTTGTATATTTATTAACTACCAATATGATATTTTCTCTCCGAGGCTGCTGCAGCCTTAGTCCATGTTTTTACTTGTGCTGAGAGTAATTTCACTGAGGAAACATGTCATGTGTTTTTCTTTCTTCCTCCCCTTCCTTACTCTGTCCCTTGGTGTAAATTAGGGTTAATCTTCTCCTGCAGGAAATTGCCCACATCTCACCCATAGATGTGACAGGTTTTAGTGCCATGCTGTTTAACCTGATTCACTGTGGTGCAGTGACGATCATGTTTACGTGATTAGACTTTGATAGGTCAGGTTGATGTATTGCTGTATATTAGAACTTGTGTGATGTAATGGGGCCCTCAAAGCTGTTCTCACTGACTGATTGGTGCTGTAACTCCCATCAGCTGGAGGGACCACATGATTCCTTCGCTGACACGGTTAGTGGAAAAAAAAGGGGCCTTTGTCTTATATATTTTGCAGCCTTGGGAAGTGCTTTATCACCAAACCCTACTCCTGTCTGCTCAGGGACTCTGATCCTCATGTCATATGCGTGAATCAACAGGTCACACTTGGTCTTCTGTACTTGATTTTCCTCTTTAAATTCTGTTCTTTGCCCAGTCCATGCAGTTTAACTGTAATGGATGCCTTTGTTCAAATCAGAGAAAGTGGTGGCAGGATAATTGTTCAATTGTGTTGTTTGTTTCCCATTTAGCCAGTTTCCTAGGAACAAGAAAACTACTAAATAGATGTTGGATCACATATTCACATTAGGTCACAACATCCATTAAAAATAGCCTGTTGTGACTTCAGGGTAAACATCATTAGGAGAACTGTTTAAATTTTAAGTGAAGGAGTTACTGTTTAACCCTCCTCCACATGTGATTATAAACTGCCTGAATTAACATAGTAGTGATTGAAATGCATTCCCACTATTCAAATTTAAAATTAAAAACCTTTGGGGTTAGGGATCGGGGCTTGTAGATTTATTTAGTTGTATATTTCTGTCATGGGGTCTGACAGAATGCAGACTACAGCTGAAACAATAAGTCAATTAATTCTTAAGTAGCTTGACAGAAATTCAGTCCAAATCTATTTTGAGAAAAAATTAATTAAAGTCATTTTTCAAGCAAAAACACCAAAAATGTTCTAGTTGCAGCTACAAACTGTTGAGATTGTGTTGCTTTTCTTCATCATACGTTGATTCACAGATGTCAACACAGGGTTTATTTTCATATTTTATAAAGCAAAAGTTTAATGGATTCACCAGGAAAATGATCGTCAGATTAATAGATGAGAAAATTAATCATTAGAAGTCGTCTGTACTTCTTACTAAACACTCAGGTTCGCATAAAGAAGGTAACCTGGACTGGACTGGGCATGTGCAGAGTTTGTTTTATGATGAATATGATGCCAGTATATCACTCTATCTGTGGAGTTCCTTCTTTTATTGTGAATAAACTCACATCACCAGATCAAGTCAGAAGGACAAGATAGGCTTAGAATGACTCGAGTGATGTTGCATCGCTGTATAATGTCAGCTATGGGTGTAAGTACAATGCTGTAAGTCCAAGCTTGATCTCAAAGGCGAGGGAATTTGGGGAATATTCTGACTATGGTCCCTTTTAAAGTCCAAAAAGCCTGATGCGACAAGCCTCTGCTTGATATATCCTTTACATTATGTGGTATTGATTGCTGAGGCACCAAATGACCATCTGATATGATTGTGTATTGATTACATTTCCAATGCATTTATCTCTATGGTGCTCTGAGACCCCTATGAGTGTACGTGTCAAATAATGCTAAGTTTAAAGATTTTCCAAGTAATTTATACTCTTGTCAAATGGTGAATTAATGTAACTGTACTTTAATGTTAGAGATCAGTATTATATTTTATATACCTCTGTCAAAAAAGCAGGTTGAACCCAATGTATTTAAAAGTAGTAGGCAGAGAGAACCCTACAGTAGATCTGCATGAGAGTCGAGAAGCTAACGTGTTTTTTTTAGCTGAAATGCAAAGTGTTAGTTAATCATTATTGGACTTGTGATGGTAACACTGTGATATTTAACCTAATAATGGCAAAAATAACGTTGTGATTGCAATATGGTGCAAAGTGATGGTCCCCTCTCACATTGTCAGTCAATGTGTTTTGATGGTGTGTAGTGATGAAAAAAGGTTGAGTCGACCTTTCCGTTGACAAATCTGAATCTGTCTTGTCCTCACTGATGCCTGAGGATCACCTCATCCTCATCCCGCTCCCAGCAGTCATCCTCGCATGAGTGACTCGGGGGTGAGGTCCTGTCAGTCCCTTTACCTTTAAAGTGACAAGTTGTCTTCATTTCCCTTCATGAGCCATCTTTGCTTGAGGAGAATGTCTGTTCTGTATTGATGCTGTCAACATTTGATGCCATTCAGTCATCCTTTATTTGGCCACTGAAATACGAGAGAAACTCCTCCACTAGAATTGGCTGAGCAGGTGTGATTGATTCTCACACCTGTTCTGTGAACATACCGTCAAACATAAAAGTCAATAACACTTTCTCTCTGCAAAAACATTGCAGTTCAAGTCTGCTTATGTGTCATGCATTGTAAAATCTTTATGTATGGAGCACCACATAAACTAGTTTTACTTGTATATTACTGAGAATATTTGATTCGGTCCTGCAGTATTTAGTCTTAAGGGGGGAAAATATGTCAATATATTGTTGCCATATCAAACCATGTGGGCGTAAGAATATTTGACCTGCTCTTGCCCAGTGTTGTTGATTTGCATCTGGACTAGTGAAATAGTAGTTGCTGCTGAAGTTTAAATCATTAAAGCTAAAGTTTGTTTTTTACTGGCTGTGCATGTTCTTATTGCAACAAATCTCCAGCAGAAATGGCAGATTTGTAGAATTACTACATTTAAAGCCTGTGAAAGTATAATTTATAAAATATTTGGGGTTGAATAATCAACTATCACACTGAAGAGTTTGAGGAGTTTAAATGTCCAAAACTAATGATCTGCTTCATCGTCTCAACTACAATTTGATACAATTTAATTTAATTCTTGCAGAATCCTGATTGGTGCATTAAAACACACTCTGCTCACTTCAAACCAATAACAGCAAAAGAAAAAAATAGATGAATAACCAGCAAAACGGCTCTAACTTTTGGCATTCCGTTTTGTGTTCAGCCAGAAGCTGGTTGAAAAAATATGTCCTCAGGGCATTTAGACAAATCTGACAAGCAGAAATACAAACACAGTGTTAATTGCATTACAGTGTGGATGCTGGCTGAAATTGTTTTAGTTTTTTGGCATTGTTAATGAGAATTTTACCCAGGGAAATCAGACCAATCCATGCAGATTGATATGTAAACAATGTATCGATTGAAAACAATAGGGATACTGTCCAGCTGTAAACCCTGATGAATTTGGGGACTATACATGAGCAGAACAGTAATTTATTAATGCACACAGGACATAACCCCAAGCACAACATTGAATTACTCGTTATAAAACACTCAAACATATTTTCTATCCTTAGTCCATCGGTTTAAATAAATTAATTTCTGTCTAAATTCGCAATTTATAGGGTGTTGTAGTAAATCTGACCACAGCAAAGGGCAAGAGCAGGAAAAGGGTATTCCGCCACTTTATTCTCATTGCATCCTAATTGGAATTGCCAATACTACAAATTATAAAAAAAACATCTGGTGAAATATCTATTTAATCTATGCAGTTCTTTTTTTTTTGTCTTCGTTGTCGCTGCACTGAAACCAAAAACCATACACATTTACAGTTCTGTAGAGTGTTAAATGACACGAAAGATGCCTCATTTGTAAAGTCATTTGATATATATCGATTGACTATTTTGGAAAGAACGAAGGAAGCACTAAATTCAGCCCATGGTCACACATCTGTGTCTGTTTGTAGTATGTTTTCCTGCCTCTCTATGTTGTCTGTCTGTCACTGCCTCTGTCTGCTTTTTACTGTTTCTTCCACAGTCCAATTCAGGTCAATATGAGATGATTTAATTAACGTTCTGAGAGCGTTATCAGGGATCACTACTGTATGTCTCCACAAATGTTTCTACACTCTCTCTCTAGACCCAAGATGTCGCAATTATAAATCTGTATACATATCCACATATACTGTATGTACTGTATGTGTGTATGTATATGTGTAAAAAGGCAAAATATACCATTTCTAGTGGTTTGTATTTGTTTTAGGGTTCATTGTGCAACACTGATTGAAGAAAATCAATAACAGTGATAATAAACTAGCTCTAGTAATAATAAATCCAGAGACTGTCTTTATTTTGTGTATGTGTGTGTGTATGTGCGTGTACGCGGGTGGTGGTGGTGGGGGGGATTACCTCAGTCTGTGCACAAAGAACTTTAATCTACAGCAAAGATATGTGTTTGCCTCCTCGCTTCCTCTGGTCCGCTGAGATGCAGCAGATCAATCGGATGCCGGCTTCTCTTCTTCCTGCCCCACTTTACTGTCCTGTTCTCCTGTTCACCACATTAGCTCATGACCTGTTGGCCAGACAAAGAGTATTGAGCATGAGGCACAGAGGCCCTGGTCGATGAAGGTTGGTGAATCCCAATGCCTGACTGAACTTCAAGACAAAGGCAGAGTCCAATATAGATCAGCCTCCTCCTTCTTTGTCTCTTTATGGTTTTCTCTTTATTTTAAACATAACATTGAACTCGGGCGACACGGTGGCACAGGGGTTAGCGCTGTTCCCTCACAGCAAGAAGGTCGCAGGTTCAAGACCTCCTTGGTCCTGGGTCTGGGACCTTTCTGTGTGGAGTTTGACCAATGTGTCTGCATGGGTTTTCACCGGGTACTCCGGCTTCCAAAAACATGCTGAGGTTAATTGGCGACTCTAAATTGCCCGTAGGTGTGAGTGTGTGAGTGAATGGTGTGTGTGCCCCACGATTGGCTGGCGACCATCTGGGGTGTATCCCTGCGCTGGGCTCCAGCAGACCCCTGCACCCTAATGAGGAATAAGCAGGTATAGAAAATGACTGACTGACATTGAACTCATCAAGATCATATCTGAGTTCATATTGTATATGTTTCAAACAAAGCCTCAGGTCAACCAGAGCTATTCATTTATAAGAGAAAATGAACATGGAATAAACAGTCAAGCCAAAACGTCCATCGAGGAGCCGTTCATACTGTATATTAAATATCAGTGTTTTTAATAAATAATATAGTATATAAAAAGATTATTTTCCAATAAGTTATTATTTTTTATTGTATAGAGCTTGTCCTTCCAATTATAGTTTTTTTCAAAACAAATGCACAACACTGAAATGCGGCATAACAAAAAACATTTGATGAACCTTCATTTGTGACCTTTACCTTTTCTTTTTTTATTTCATTTTATAATAAAGGCTTTATAGCCTTAGCTAACATTTGTTGTTTATGTTGAAAATAAATGCAATATGATATTAATAATTGTCATTCAAATTAAAGTTATTGATAGTTAAAGATACGTATCTACTGTGAAGGGTGGTGGCTTGATCATAAACAAAATATATAGCAAATAATTATAAACAGGGTTTGATGTAAGTGTTAACATATGAAACTGCCCCTTCAAAAGAAAAAACGTACAACCTGATGGTCCAAACATCTGAATTAACCCGCTGATTCCTTTGTTCAACTGTCTTCTATGATACACTTTGGCAGTTCTACTGTGCAATTAATCCAGGTGCACTCATTTTTGGTTTTGCCTTTTAAATCTGTGGTTAGATTGGTTTAAATGTAACTGTTACGACATCTAATCTGTTTTTTTCCTTCTTTTTAGTTCAATGGTCTGCTGATTTAAATACTGTAAATCTCCTCAGTTTGTTCTTTATATTATTTTTATATATTTGATAAACCACCAGCTTCACTATATTATTGACAACAGAATTTCGTGTTGCATGTCAAGGCTTGATCTCCCTTTGCTGTGTAACATTGATAATGTGTGTATGCGCAAACACTGTAGATCTGCAAATTTGTGGATTTGTGTGATGTGATAGGAAACCAGTGACACAGCAGCTGTGTTCATTACAGCCAGTATCTTCTTTAGTTGTGGGTTTTATTCAGAGACAACAGCCAAGTTGTCTTCTACAAGTACAACAGCTCCTCTTTCTTCGTTTCCCTCACACGCACGCACACACACACTGGCCAGACTGACCATGTAAAGCAGTGAAACTCTATCCCTGGCTGGACCACCTCAACTGGGCCCCGGCTCCTCCTGACCCTGCAGCATTTAAAGTGAGTTGAGAAAGAGGACCTCAGTTTCCCAGAGAGAGCCTATAGGAGGTGGAAGGGGGGTGCAGCTGTCTTCTGGCTTCTCACACCGCACGCCTTTTAGTGGCTCAAAGGGAGCAGCCAAGAGAGAGGGAGGCCAGAGGTCAAACCAGCCAACTTTCCTACCCGCCTACCTCTGATGTTCACTGTTTTTTTCCTCCTCATTTTTCCCTCTTTTTTTTTTTTTTACTGTTTCCAGATTTCCCAACCCTAACACACTTCCCAGGTGACATCCCTGCTCTCACATCACAAATAATCAAAACCGTCTTGTCAGCTCCTGTTTCTTTTTTACAGTGCGTGTGTGTGTGTGCCTGCGTGCGTGTGTGTGTGTGGGTTCAGGGAATCTTAGTTGTGTGTCTTTTAGTGGTGGAAGAAGTATTCAGACCCTTTACTGGCAATGCAAAAAATACTGACTTGCAAGCCAAGTCCTTCCTTCAAATCTATGTAAAAGTAAAGAAGGATTATCAGTGACGGGTTTTATCTGATTCCTAATCTTTTCGAATTTATACATTGCTGTTTTTACTTGTCCTGGTTTCCAGTGCAAAAATCTAGTAAATTACTTAATGAAAACTCAATACAATTGATAAGGTTTGTTGTCTGCATTTTTGCAGCAACTGTCATTAAGTGTACTTCCACTTGCATTACTCTATTATAGATGCATTATACTATGGTATATTGTATATATTGTACAATACTATTATAATATGTTTCATCATTACTATAGTGCACTTCTAAACAAAGGATCTAAGGGAAACCATGCACTAGATGTGACATGGAATGTTTAAGCATTAATTAAAAACTGAAAATATATATCCTTGTTTCATTATAACATTATTTTTTCATCTGGCGGAGACTTTTTCAAAGCAACAAAAAGTGCTAAGGCAGCTAGTTTCCGCTAAATATTTCAAATCATTCATTAATATTGTGTTTATTTGGAAAGCAGCTTAGCCCAATATACAGAGTTTTGTGCGAGTCCTTGTTCCCCCAAATCTCTCTCTCTCTCATATAGAGCCACATTAATGCGAAATACACCATGTTAAAATAAACTGTAATAATCCTTTAAAGAGTATAACTAACAATCTGTAAACACAACACTTCAGTCACATTCATAATTGTGTGTCTATTTGACAAATATGTCTATAAGAATATAAGTGTTTAAAAATGTATACAAATCTGTAACTGCTAATTGGTCAATTCTGTTCACCAGTTCATCACTCTAACAATCTACCTCCACACAATAGTTTTCAAGATGAATCTGTCCATATTAACATGGCTGAAAACACATCTCACCTGAACAATCAAATACACTGGACATGTGCAAAAAACAGGACGCAGATAAATAAGGCAGCACAAACACAGCCTGGGACCCTTCACAAAGTAAATATGCCACATATTATAATGGAGCATTATCAATCCCAGGAGGAAGACATGTGATAGTCTGCATGCATTAGCACTCTCCCATTGCCACTCAGGTACTACAACATGCATGCTGCCTTTGTTAGCACTGATGTTTTTTCTTCTTTTTTTTTTCTTCTGGAAAATGGTCATGTGATACAGGCATGATGAATCAAGGAAGCAAAACGTGGGTGTTGGATAGTGTAATCCTTTTTACAAAGTCTCCATTTGCGCCCCACAACACATCCATTTTCAACTTTGTTGCTGTATGGAAGAACTTGTGTAGGCAAGCATCAACATGGCATTTTTATTTTCTTGGTGCCATGCGGATGGTGCACAATGGCCCTGAAGATGTTTTTTAAGAACAACTGCCAGCTATAATTTAAACAACACTAATAACTAAATCAAACAATGAGCCGAGAAACATTGAAATGCTCCAGCTGAGGAGAACTGAAGAGATGGGTGCTATACATCAGTGGTGGTTGAGGTGAGTTTCCCCCCTTCACTGTGGTTATCTCTGTAAAGCTCTATATAAACGTAATCCATCAAGAGTCTGGTGATAATAATGGTTATTGCCTTTCATTTAATCCATTGTTTATACTGTATTATAGCAGTTTTAAAGCACTCGTTATGCAGTACGACCCCTTTTAGTATCCTATTTTAGGATAATTACTGATTCATACGGTAAGCAGCATTTTAATGTGGCCGCTGATCAATTTGAGACTAATTTAACAACATTATATGCTGGACAGTTTAATCTATCAGGTGGTCTACCTCGTGGGTCACAGCAGGGTTCGCTGTCTACATGCTGAAGTGTCCTTTTCAAGACACTCAACCCTAATTGCTCCCAGTGGTCAGGTCAGTGCGTTCTCTCAGAGGTTATAATAATGTGCTCCATACTTTATAAGGTGGATGTTTTTTTTACATAAAATCTGCAAATAGCTTGCTGAACTCCCGTCTATTGTTCATTATGCCCATATCATGACTCTGTGTGTGTCAGTTATTGCAGTTGTAAAAAAAAAAAAAAAAACAATATCATTTCTCTCACCTCTCCCTTGCCTGCGTTGTAGCCTGTGGCTGTAGTCTAAGATGAAGTGTCATGTGGTGGAGGGTGACTGATGGAGAACGTGGGCATTAACATGCTGAGGCCACAGGAGACGTGGCACTGAAAGCATTAATGGAGTGACTGTTTCTGAGAAAAAGAGGGCTGATGTGATTGCAATGTGTGCCGGGGGAATCGTTGTGCGGGAGCCGACCATGCCGGCTGTATAGCTGCCCTTAGAACACATTTATATGTATTTGAGAGATAAATCGGGTGGCCTTTTCAATGGCACTGAGTGCAGGGCTCACCTGCAGAGATCTGCAATCACCGTCTATGACACGGCCCTCGCCATCCGTCCCTCAAGTTTCTATTCATTTATCACCCACACACACGTGCACACACGCAGTGTGTGAACAACAACTCAGCGGTTCACACGTACACTCACCCAAGCGCCCTCAAGAAAGAAAGGAGGGGGAAAAGAGGGTAAAGCGTATGGGGGAGGGGGGAGTGGCAGAAATATTGCAACCACTGTGCGTATGGCAGCAGTGATGTGTGGAGCATGACAAAGAAAGGAGGGAGGGTGGAGGGACAAAGCGAGCGAGGGAGGGAGATGTGGGACAGCTTCAAGGCAGGCGACAAGATCGAAGGATGCCGGAGGTGGCAGCGGATGGCAGCGGATGTAAACCAAAGAATAAAACCAAAAAGGCAGGGAAGATCATCTCAGGGAAATCACAAAATAAATGTTTCTTTGGTGGATAGTGATAGTGGTTTCTCTTGAGGTCAATTGGAATTTCTGGTGCTCCCAGCATTGATCTTTACAATTTTGTATTTCCTCAGCTATTTTTTTTTACATTAAAACACTATAACTTATAGGTTATTCCCTTAAGAACGTCTGCAGAATGGCAGACTTATGGAAAAGGTTCAAAAAGGCCACACAAGTGCCCTCAAGCAGCCTTCAGCAATCAGCTTTGTTAGGGACCATTTATTTGTAGAAAATGGGTCCAATGAATCTGTTCACAGGATCTAGAATAACAGTTTTTGGACACATTGCTGATGATTGTTTTGCCAGGCTAGCAGCATGGCTCCGGGGAAAGCATTGTCAGCTGATTATTCTTCGGGGGAACTGTCTTGACATACTATTGGATGGATTGCCATGAAATTTGGTTTATGTTCCCCTCAAGATTAACAAATATCTTTAGTCAACCATGAACTTATCTTTTTTTTGTTCAATAACCAGATAAAAGGAAATGAACACACTGTCAGCTGTACTTTGTGTTTAGTTATAATTAGCAAAATGGCCATTCCCATCACTGATTTCTCATTCATTCTCTCTTCTTTTTCTTCTATTTCTCCTGGTCCATACTTTATCATGCTGCCTGTTGCCCCATGCTGTCCATCTCCATTATCGCCAGTCCTCACCTCTATAATCCATACTCAGGAAGAAAACCACTTGGGGATTGTGGTCTGTAAACAGGGCTTTGTTCACTCTGGCCTTGAGGAAGAATTGCTTCATAGCAAATGACGTGAAAAAAAGATGCTATTTATTGTCTCTTTGATTGAAAATCATTTTATGTATGGAATTTGTAAAGGTTTAAGCCTTTATACACTCCACTTATGTTTGTGTTATGATAGCTTTTAGTATGCTCAGTGTTTGAGTTGTGTTACATGTGTTACATGTTTATGCTGACTTATGTGCTTGTAGCAGAGTTTCTCCCATTTAATTTGAAGTGCAATCTCCCCCAATTGGTGAACGTTGGAGTTTATCAGGTTAAACTTGTTTCTGTTTCATTGGCCTGAGCTGAGTACAGTTGTCACAGATGACTAATGCAGCAATACATTCTTCATCAATAAAAGGAACATGGAAGCGTAAACCTATGATGTCACACCGCAGCACCACCACATCCGATCCTGCCTTTATTTCACATTATCTCCCCTCCACTCTCTATCTGTTTAATCACACAGAGCCATATGGATGCACAGCGTGCTGTATTAATTAGACCGCAGGGCGTGGCCACACATGGGGGACTGGCGTGACTCCTACAGTTGCTATGCTGGCAGCAGAAATCTATGGGATGAGCATAGGTGAGCTGAGGATGGATCACATGTAAGAAACCATTTCTTCTGCCACTACAAGGGTTTAATGCTGTTAAGAAAGAGACCTGCATTTTTAAAGAGCAACAGATCAGCAGTGTTTGGCACTGGCTGTGGAAGGCTACTGAAAAACGGCTGGCAGGGCATCAGAGCATGAGGTACAGATCACAGGAGGGAGGAATGAAACCGATGTTTAACCGACTGTAAAATAACTGAGGAGCAGCAGATTTTGAAAATCATGTTGACAAAATAATTGTATTGATTATAGGTAGATTTTTTCCCAAAGTTAATTACATTGAATCCAAATCAATTTGTTTGCATTATAGTGTTGGCTAATCAAGTATTCAATTATATTATTATTTTAATAATGAAATGTTTACTGTTCTATCACTGCAGTGTGCCGGTGATTACAAGACATGGACATTTCGTTGTTTCTGTCCATTTTTCTATTGCTAAAATATTTACTGTAATATATATATATATATATATATATATATATATATATATATATATATATATATATATATATATATATATATATATATATATATATATATATTTCTACAAAGTAACATGTAAATTTATTATCTTATCTGAAAGATTCCTGGAAACAAATGTGTAATTTGTTATTCATTATTGCATTATTGGGAAAATGAAGACCTGGTAGTAACCTTTCAATTATTTTCTTTTAATTGGTATTGCAGACTTTTATTAGTTTGTACAGCAGTCAGTTTAACAATAAATATATACATTAAAATACAGATGAGCATACCTGTATTCCACACATGTGCTTTTGCAGCTGTCGTGATTTTTTTCAATACTTTCAAAGAAATGCTACTAAAAGCAAATTAAATTGCCATAACCCCTGTCATCTCTATTTTCTGCTCATCATTATCTCATTCTTTCCTGCTCATCATGTAGCATTCACCCACACTCGTTTTCTCCAGCCAACCATACAATACTATAATTAATAGAAAATAAGCTGTATGGATAACATTTGCTCAATGTGAAATATTTGTAGATATGAGCTTTGGTTAATAAATCCATTTGCACAAGAGCACCATTCCCATAGATATCCCATGGAAATAGAAAGTAATCTTTCAATTTATAAACAGACATATTATCTCAAGTTTCATGACCAGGAGCTTTGTCTCATCACACTGTTCTCTAAAGCTATATAATCATATGTTTTAAATTACTTTACATGGAGTTTGGATTGCTGGAATTGCAACGGAAACAGAAAAAAGCCAGAGGGAGAGAGAGAGACAGCAAGAGTGCATTTGTATCTGCAACCTTTAAATAGAACTCAGCCACTGCGTTTGCACAACGACACAAATTGCCCCAAAGACACCAGTGAAAAAACAGT
This sequence comes from Lepturacanthus savala, assembly GCA_030544235.1. NCBI lineage: Eukaryota > Metazoa > Chordata > Actinopteri > Scombriformes > Trichiuridae > Lepturacanthus > Lepturacanthus savala. Next base: position 17,170,825 of record CM060462.1, on the reverse strand, counting down.
GTAAAAGTCTATTGCAGGCAACTTGTCTAGCACCAAAGAGAAAACATAATGGATATTTTTAAAGCTAAAGAAATTACAAATGTGTTTTATTTATGTGAGGGGAATAGAGATGCACAGATGGACAATTATTTCATCTGCAACTGCAATACAAAACAGCCGCACCAATGTTTTTTGAAGATCAAAACAGCACCCTCGCACCTTTTGTTTAGATCTATCACCAACTACTGATCTGCCACCCACCTAAATATAAGTAAAATATTATTTTTTTGTCATGTTGTCCACCTGCGGTTCATTTGCACAAATTTAGAGTGTGGTAAGACGACAAATGCTGTCCCCCACTACTAAGTGTGCAGGAAATATTACAGATTGCCCATTTAATATTCACATTTAAAGCTGATTAAAAAAATGAAAAGCTTAGAGAGCCAATGAAAAGCTGCAGCAAGGTTTTGTCCTCCAACATAGGTGTGCCTGTAGCTCTTTCACTACTTAATTTATGTTCTTCCAAATAATTATCGGTAAGTACATTTTATGTAAAGCTCTTGTAACCTTGGACATTTCTGCGCCTGAAATGTTTCTTTTTGAAGAAGGAGATTTCAATTTATTATGTACCTATTAATCTATGTACATATAGTTCAGAAAGAAACAAAAGGAAAAAAAGACTTGAGAATTGATGGCAGCATTGTCTTGTTAGCTCGTCCTGTATAAAGAAGCTAACCCTCCTTGTCTGGAGCGACCTATTTGCTCAAGCTCTTAAGTGTTTTCAATTCCTCTGTCTCACACGTCACACCCACTGAGGGACCGCAGACCTGGGTGGGCATCAGGTCCAGTTGCTTGGCTGGGGAGGTGGGCTGCTTGAACCAAGGGGCCAACTGAGGGAGCAGGGAGGCCTAAATAGGGAACCGGTGGGGGTGAGGTCGGCTTAAGGGGTGGCAGGGAAAGGGGAAGATACGGGTCAGTGTTTGCCCAGCTGTCTCCTGGGCAGTTGAATAGGAATTAACTGGACCGAGATGGTTGGGTCAGTGAATATGGGTGGCTTATGTGTTATTCAAAAAAATCGTGTCTTTATTGTAGCCACTTTAAAATGGTTTCTTTGTGCGCTAAAAGCTGCGCTAATCACTTATATGAACAATGGTTCAATGGCAATGTTAGCGAACTTACAAAGAATTACTGCACATCAAAACAGCAACTCTACAGAGAATCCTAACGTCGTTCAGATCATTGTTTTGGCTTTACTCGTACTTATTTAGTCTCACAGCTCTAACTAACATCATTTCTGAATGGTTTTTAGTGAAAAACCCACTGTAGGTTTCCTGTACAGCACCACACAGCAGATAGTGACCACCTGGTTAACATAGTGGTGCATTTATAAGCTAAAGAGCTTCCCTTAGAAGTTGATGGAAAACAAAGTAGACTGAAATGATGTATGAATGTTGTCAGAAAAAAACTCCAACTGAATGCTAATGTTGCTCCTGTTTGATGCGTAAATAAGCAAGTGTTTGCTAACAAAGGTTATTAATAGCTTGTTGGACTGCCCCCAAGTGGTCAAAAAAATCAATGAACTGAATGAATAAGTGAATAAGTTGGACTCTATTGATTTACTTACATTTTCTGTTGAAGTTGCAGGTCATGCACTTTTGTAGCAAGAGATTCAGTGTCTGGTTGTATATCAACTACTGCAGGCTGTTTTATTGTTTGAATACACAGCAGCTCGTGGCAATGTAATCCAAGGAATAGTTCAACATTTATCTGGTATGTACTGAAGTAAATGTAGTTTTAGAAACATATTTGTTTAGGTTCTCTTGAGTATAAGTTTGAGAGCCTTGAGAGGAAGAAAATGATTTTTTCAGTTGTTCATATACCATATACACAAATTTTTGATTTAAGGTTTAAAACCACAAATATACCAATATGAAGCTGCTGTGCTTGTTATATTGACAAGAGAATAATAAAAGGAGGACTGGCTTGAGGGGCTACTTTAATCTCACGGTTGTACGCTAAGATTGGATCATGTAGAATGATTGCATTGCTCTCAAATTGCATCATCACCCGCAGGATGAGGGATAGTTGGCCTAATGGATGGACCCACTTCTGCACTGAAACCTATTTGAGACCCATTTCCAAATATCATGTGATAAAGAGAAGAGTCGGGTTATGGATGAGGGATGAGTGAATGGGTCACAGGCGGGGGTCATCGCTGGCCACTGGTTCACTTATAAAATCATGTTAACTGCAGGGGGTTGGTGCGGAGAAGAGGTGAAGATCAGGGTGGTTGCTGCTACCACAAAACCCCTCATCATCCATCGGCCATCGTCCATCCCCCCACACCACCACCATGTTCCACTGGTCAACGTCCTTCTTTACTATTGACAACTTACTCAATAACCATTACTCTCAACTGGACATGAAGTGGGTGTACCCCACTGGGTCACTAATCGCGTAATCAATAAGTGACCATAAAATACCAGTGAGCTCACCAGAGGGATCTATTAGTATAAAGAGTGCAACACTAACTGAATCACAGCACATATTAGGAGGGCAGTGACTACAAGAATAAAACACCTAATAGTGTTATGTACTGAAATATGCTTTGTACTAAACTGATTAAATTATATATTGTATTTTTGATTAAAAATAAATCTAACTGCATCTTAATGCACCGTTGTCCCATCATTGCAGCCATTACAGGGATTCTTTACAATCACCTTTCCTTTGTTGTCTCACCCTATAGACACAGTGCTATTGGTCTGCATGCTTGGTAATGTATGGATGATGAAACACACCCTCCCTCACACACACACACACACACACACACACACAATGTAAAAAGACCAAAGATCCTTTCATTGCACAGGAAAGAAAGGCATTGCCCCCTGATGGTCAGATGTAGTCACTGCGGAAATAGTTCACCTCAGACTTACCCCACTACAAAGAAATGAATTGGTGTAAATAATCTTTTTTTTTTTTTTTTTTTTTAAATCTCACTTTATGTGTAGCACTTATTGTATATTTAGAACAACAGCTCATCATCACACTTTACTGTAATTTCTTCCATCCTCATTTGGCTGTTATAGCATGTGTTGTCATGCAGAATGAAATCATCTCTCCACACAATCCACATATGTAAACCTTCAGGTAGCATGCATGTGTGCATGTGGGTGTGCATGTGTGTGCATGCATGTATGTGGGCATCTTTATGTGTGTATTGAACCCCAGAGAAAAGGAGCATCCAGGTCGTCAGGTGGTGATTGACTGTCTTGCTGAGTATTGCTGACGAGGGTGCAGTTTCTTTACTATGTCAATACAAACAGACCTTTATCTCACTGACTAGATGGGCAGGGCCAACACACACACACACACAAACACATACATACATGCACACACACGCACAAACACATGGACCAATTGCAACAACCATAAACCCTTGCAGGGCAATTACTCATCCCATGCTGCATATTGCGGTGTACAGTAAAGCAAGTCGCAATAAGGCTGTAAGGAAGCCACATTTTCTCTTCTTAGTACATGTGTCTTTGTCACAACATTTAATACCCTCTCCAGCTTCCTCTTCTGCTTGCAGTTTACAGCGTCTCACACAGGCTTTGGGGGGATCAGTTTGGACACCTGTGACCAGAAGCTCCTGCATCCAATCAATATCTGAGGATTTGTCAACACTCCCCTGAGAAACTGCTAGTCGTACCTCTGCCCGCTTCCTGCATCACTGACTTAACCCCTTACCTGTAACCTGGAGACGTGTCTTCAGAACTACAGAATTATACAATAAACCAGTCCTGCAGTTATTGATTTCATACTTTAGTTAGTAATGTGGTTTAGACTAATACTGTAACTATGGCCTGGTTTGTTAATGCACAGTAGACTTACTGGTGTAGTGCCTAACATTTATTTATCTAGAGTTTATTCCTTAGTTAGATTTTAATAATATGGATGGCTGAAGCCCTTAATATAATTTGTCAGATCAAGTAGCTTTCAGGTTGGTAAAAATCATCTTCCTTGATCTTTCATGTTCCAGCACTGAGAATTTTCAGACCTAAGGCCCAATATCTTTATGGCTGCTCAAACAGAAATAGACCATTTAAATAGATTTGTTAGCATGAATTATTTGGTATATTTGGAAACTTTGAAACACATAGCAGGGTTTGAACAACGTTAGACACTTGAGGTGAAGTTGGAGGACTTTTACAGATTTGAAAAAGAATGTGTTTCGTTTAGTTCCTAATATGGTTCATAGTCCAAAAACTATTTTTTTTAATGTTTTTTTTTAATGTTATAGCCAAAAATGTCAAGGGGAAATTATTATTAATTAATGTTAAAATTTTCATTCATATGATTTTAAATTAATGTTTCTGGCTGGAACTTAAACAAAGACAAAAATCGCTGTGTTGTCTACTCACTTCTTAAGTGGGATATGCACATGATGATCTTTTGTTTTACTGGTGGTGGTTGTCATCTCTACTTTGTTCACCCGGGATGATTTGCTGCCTTTTTCTGTCCCTGAGAGGCCATCCCATCCAACACGTCCTGTATCTGTATCTATGACTGTGGGGAACACTAAGGTCAGTGTGTGTGACAGTAACAAGAGGCCACATACACACCTACACACACATCATTTTAGCAATACATTCTGAGTAATTAAATGATGGCATATGCAAATATTTACACAAATACATGTCCGAATGTCTGTTTTGTGAATTTCGTTGAATGCTCAATTTAATAAGTGTATGAATGTGTTGAGTTGCAAGAGAAAGCAATTGTCCCTCCCTTCACATCAGTTACTATCACATTTATTCAATTATCATAACTATCTCCCATAATTTACATACACACACATACATTCTGAATAATTCATTATGCATAACAATGGCAGTATTTCTCATATAGTGATGGAAAACAGAAATTCAAAGCTTCCATGGCCGATTCTAGTTGTTAATTCTCTGCACACATAATATGCAACAAAGAACAAAGAGCTGCTCGCATCCACATTCAAATGCCCCAAGCAATTTCTGCTTCTACCAAAAATGGTGAATGGATAAAGTATCTTTTGCGTGCAAATAATGGGAAAGCAGGTTATGTATAGTTTCCTCATTTAGCAGCGCGTTGCTGTCACATATTTTAAAGAGATGAATTCATCTCCGGAACTGAACATCTACTTGCTGAAATCTCACACTCTCTTTTACTTTCTTTGACCTCGTCATTTCAATGTTTGTTCTATCTCCGGCATCTCCCTTTCATTTTATACTGCTTCTTGTTTCACTATCCCTCTCTCTCAATCTCTCCCTCTCTCTCCTTGTCATCAAATGCAGTTGTGGAAATATAAAGATAAATTGCAGGAGGGGAGAGGACTGCAGCATAGAGTCACATGGACCGGAGAGGTGGGTTTCTTGTCCACTGATTTGGATCACATCACTGTTCCTCGGAGCTGAGCACGTACATCGCACAGTTCTTCCTGCTCCCCAGCTTTAATATGAGAAATATGCTGATGTTTACCTCCCCTGTAGTGATTTCCAAATTTGCATTTCAATAGCGGAGGTGCCAAATGTAGTAGAGGAGGGGGAGGATAATGCCTGTCAAGCACATGGCAATAAGGCTGAAAGGGGGAGTCTTCCTCTCCTGGTTTTTGGTCAGCGTCTGAATAGACACTTACATGCCAGAGTGGATTCAGCAGCTGGAGACCCATCCAGGGATTGTATGCCGCTGCTCAGCATGTAAGAGCATTCATAATTACAAAGTCTTCAATTAGTCACTAATGTTTCACGGTTGGGCTGAGCATTGATTTGAATATGGCTGAGGGATGAAAGTGTGCGGGTGTATGTCTAGCTCCACAGTCTTTTTTTCAGCAGCTGAGATCTCAGAACAAACACAAACTGGTCTTCTGGAAATCTGTATGTATTTATGTAAAATACTCTTTTGTCATATTTTTAAATATTTTTTTAAGGCATGCTGTTCTAGACAACAAAAAACCTTTCAAAGAAAGGTAAATAAATTATGTTATATTCTCTGTCTCAACTGGATTATAATATTTTCTAATGATTAAAAGTTTATATATATAAATAATCTATTTAGCACTTAAGACAACCCCTCATTTCAGCCTTTGCCTGAAACAGGCTGTTGTAGCTCCTGTCTCTTTATGAGCAAATGTTTATCAAAAATGTCAACCTCATCAATGAAGGCTAAATGAAGGTCACAAGTTTGGACATTTCATTCAAAACAACCTCATAAAGGCACTAGAGGAAAATTCAGGGTATCGTACAGTAAATTCCCTAGGCTTCATCCTTGATTTTCTGGGGGCAATAAATATCTGCCTTCAGTAGTTATTAGGATATTTCAGTCTGGACCCAAATGATTTACCAACAGATAGACATTGCCGTCCCTATAGCTATGCTGCGAGCAGAGACAGAATAAATAAATACATATTTCAGGTGGCAATTCAGTTTTGTTTTTTTATTTGAGCGTATGTACTGTAAATTTACAGAATATAACTGTAATTTCTAGGATTCTGTGTTGTACTAAAAGGACCAAATGGAGGCTTTAGTTTTACAGTTCTTTTCTCTCACATGGTCACAACTGTAATTGAAAAGGATAAGTGCTTGTGTGTACATTGAAGGAGCTGAGGGGGGCGGGGCAGGTTATTATTGTCTCTTGAAGGTCTGCTGAAGGTCAAAGCATGGCTGAGCTAAAGATCTGTTCCCCCTCTTCCTCAGCCTCCCTCCATCTCGCCCCTCCCCCGCCTCAGACTAATGTCATTCAGGCTTGCATCCCTGCCAACAGACTAGCTGTCCCCTCCTGACTTCCATCAAATGACCAGGCTGCTGCCTATGAACAGGACACCACTCGGATCAATTCACCTTCTGCCCTTCATCTGAACCACTCAGGCACTAATCAAAGAAGGGGAGGGGCCTCATCATCAAGCACTGTACAGACTTGGGTGTATTTTACGAGGTGTCAACCCCACCAGTGCCATTTATCATATAAAAGCATTGGAGAATTTAATTTGACTTCTCAGAATATGAAACACAAACGTTGCAGCCTCTTTTAATGAAGTGTCAGGGGTATTCTTCAAAGTATGTTGCTTTAATGGTGTGAGACCTGAGACCAATTATACTGTCACAACCCATCATTCACACATAATTTTTCCGTCACATCAAATTCAGTCCATGGAAACTATAAAGTGTCAATTTAAAGTCACATTCTTTTTAAAACAAGATTGTCTGAGCTATGAATCGGATGAAAGTTTCATTCTGGATTGCTGCATTACTGTAAATAGGCCCCAATGTTTGTGTACACTGTAAAAGAAAATCTTTATTTCTGATGGTACTTGGTTTCTTCAAGGCCAGCAGAGGTCATTTTATCAGTCTCTAAGGTAATAAAGGAGGATCTTCTAAACTGTGCCTTCTGACAATTGGAAATCCATCATGATTAATTGATCAGTACGGTCCAGGGAATATAACCTTGTCGTAGAATCAATTGGCCCAGACCTCGGGAGGACAGAAATTGACCAAACTCATTTTGGTACCACGATTGCTGAATTGCACAACCATCTTAAAATCAATTAGAAAAATTAAAATCCAAGCAAACAAAGGTAAATGAGTCATACAAATTAATTATGCTCTTAATGTCCATAACTGTGTGTAATGGCAGGTCAATGTCAGGATCCTCGTTAAGTAATCATGGTGCTTGGCGGCATGACACACGCGCCTGCGATGATAGACAGTTATCTGTCTACACAGCCGGGAGGAATAGTGTTCTAATGGTCTTCCTGAGAGCCGGATCTATTTGAGGTGCCTTGCTGATGGATGGACAGATGGCCTGAAAAACTAGGGCAAACAGACTGGAGGAGTGATAAATGGAAAGGAAAAGAAAGACAAGAAAAGGTAAGGAAAGGAGATCATTTCCCGTTACTCAGTTGTATCACTAATAGATTGGCAGATGATGTCTGAGGCTTCATGGTTTTCTGGTATTTTGGTATCTGTGCTTGTCCACGGGTAGACTGTTGTTCGTGATAATACCAAAGAAATGGTAACTGTTCATTAAATTTCCCCTAAAAAAAGAAGATATGTCCAGGATGCCACCTGGCCGTCAGCTGGCCGGCTACAGCTTTTCATAAAAAAGCTTGGACCATGCTAGATGTTACTAGCAAAATATTGATTCACAAGAGTGGACAATGTAGGAAAAGAAAAGAAATATGAAATCAATTACACTATTAATTAAGTCAAACAAATATTTTAAGACTCGACAGACGCATTCTCGTACGAGAGTCTACCACGAGGTTAGTGGCTTTGAGAGGGTGTAGTTGGCTGTGTTTTAGTGCTCATCTCACTGACATGATTATAACAACAGTGCTAACACATCACTGTTTATCCCCTTATTCATGTTTGCTATGTCCACAATCTTAGCTTAATGTGTTTGCATGATAAAAGAATCTGAGACTGCTCAGAATGTCATTAGTGTAAGTGCAAGTATTCAGCAAATTAATTTAGTACAGGCAAATATTATATAGGACACGCACAATAAGCAAATAACAAAAAAAACAAAAAGAATTATATAAAAAAAGAGTCAAAATGAAACCACACGGATCCCCTCAGCAATTAAAACAATCAACATTAGCACATCCAGAATCCACTAGAGCATTTTTCCCCATTTCGTATTCTGTTGTACTTGATAGATTCAAATTAGATTCAAATTAGTTCTTTTGAGCTTTTAATATGAATATTTACCCAACAGAATATTTGTATGTATTATCTAGGAACAATTTTCATCCAGAACCCCCAAGATAATGTCTAAATGTGTAGTTTAAAATAAATATTGAAGGGCCTTAGCTTCTTTTAGATATTGGTTCACAAACATATGGGCTATAGAAAGACAAATAGCAAAAACAAGAACAGCTAGTCTTCCTCAATATAGAAACATCATATAATGGTGATTGTTCAATGGTAAATATGTAAAGTAGATTTTTAGTAGCAGTAAACCTCCACCCCCATCTATATCCCAACCTGGTTGACGCACCCCCTATTTCATACACTTTCCAAAAAACACAACTAGATGTCTTAAGGCAGCATGTTTAATTCTGCTCAACCAAAACACATCATCTAATGATCACATTAACAAAAGAGCATCTGAATTAAATTGAAATGTAGCAAAGCTTAAAATAATACAACACATTAAAATTTATAGCAGGAGATGACAGGCTTAGCAGCAGGAAGTATGTTGAGGGGGTAACAGGGTAACCATAGCAACACTAGTCTGATGATACAGGACAGGATATTATGGGATATTATGATATAGCTGCTGTTTGGTTGATGTTTTTGAATGAATGATCATTCATCATCTTGTTAACTTGGTCACTTTAAACAGACTAGTTGGTTTCCTTGGATAGTTCACTTTGTTTGTCCAGGTGTGAAAACTAATAGAAATAAAC